>JAMXBB010000009.1:83868925-84468925 GCA_024138015.1 Lumnitzera littorea
GGGGGGCGGGGGGGGGGTAGGAAGAGTGGCCTTAGTTTCCGTTACTTGGAATTGGATAAAACAAGTCGATGAGCAATTTTGAGAACCATACTTGATGGTTGTATGAAATGAAGTAACAAAAGTCGAAGAGTGAGATTCTGAAGATTTGAAAACGAACAAAAATTTTAGGTTCAACCAAAGGAGTAAAATTTGATCATGAACAGTGCCTTATACATGGACGATCAGTTCTTGTAACTGCAAATTTGCTTTTCAAAGTATTGATGTGCTGATATGATATTCTTGTAGATTGTTGACATGTGTCTTGTAATAGAAATCTAATGGCTGAAAAATTTCTGACAGTTATTAGGCTTGCAACAAAATGATGACCTAAGTGACAGATGTCATGCCTACAGCTTTTTGGTTTCTTGAATGGGTGAGAGATTTGAAATGGCAACATTTCAGCTAGGATATGATCCATCTTACTTCCCATGTTACCCAGCATAAATCTAGAGAGTCTCCCTCCACTTGGTCTCTACTGCAATATACACACACACACACACACATATATATATATATATATATGTATATAACTCCCTTTATCATCTATTCGAATACGGGAGTTGGGGGGCAAATGTTGATGGTTAGTTTTCGCTCAACTTATACTCATCCTTTCATCAATCGAGAAGTTAGATAATCGAATCTCTTGGCATTCGTACTCTGTAGAAGACACTCAGCACTTATGTCGAGTAGAAGAAACACTCTTGGTTTGAATTCAAATCTATAACGTGAACAATTATCATAAGCATGGTTATATTTTACAACCGCTTGCTATACCTACATATTAGGGGAGATGTCAAGTCAAGAGCTATCTACGTGTCTTAACAGTTACCTTGATAACTGCTTTAGACACAACAATCATCTATAAATACCGAAAAAAATCTCTGTAAGAACTCTTGAATACTTTTCATTCTCATACTTACTATACTAAATCACTATTCTAACTTAGGCATCGGAGTGATCGCATCGGATTGGCTCTGGTACTAAGTATTCTACTCTCTTTTACAAGATTATTTTCTGACCCTAAAATTCACCAACAATGATGCTAGATGAGATTAGAGAGCCCAAAGGAGAATTGAGTTAGAAGAGATCGATGAGAAAGCTAGTGATCACTTTGATGAGTATGAAGGAAGGGGAGTATGAAATACAAGGGGCCTAAAGAATGTGAAGATGTGAATTTCAACCTTGGCTAGGAATAGAGATGTAACTAATTACTTGGACTAGGAAGATAAGGTCAATAAATTATATGAGTGTCGTAGCTTTGATGAGGTAGTAAAAATCTGTTTGGCTGCCCTTGAATTTACGGGGTATGCCACATTGTGGCGAAAGAGCTTACTAAGCACTAGAAGATTAGATGGTGAAATGGAGGTCTTAACTTAAAATGAGATGAAAAGGGTCATTAAAAGAAGGCTTATGCCTGATTACAACTTGTAAGATGCATTTAAGAAATTACAAGCCTTGAAACTGTGTAAAATGAATGTTGACAAATATGTTGAGGAGTTCCAAATGCTAATGATTAGTTGTAAAGTCAAAGAGCCCAAAGCCTAGATTGTATCTAGATTTGTTAGTTGTTTGAAGTATGAGATCAAGAGCATAGTGGAAGTTTAATGAGTTGATACTTAATGAGTGTAATTTTATACTCATTTCCTGTATGATTTTTACGATTATTTTGAGACATTTCATTATGATTTTGATGATTTTACTATTGAATTAAGTCATTATTGATTTCAAGGCTTTGATGGAGTAATAAGATGAAAATGATGGAATTCATGTTTTTGAGGTGAATTCCACTAATTTTAAAGAATGACTTAAAGATAGCAATCATTGGAAGAGGATTTTGTCAAGAAACTAGAGCTAGAGAAGACCATGGATACATTCTACAGCCATTCCTTGGTCATGGATCCCTTGTCCTCAATTTCCATTTAATTCAACGAATTTTAGACAAAGTGTAAGATAACACCCACTCCATGTACGTGATCTCGGGCCCCAATCCCTTTGAAAATCAATTTAGGTCAATTTTTTTGAAGAAACATTGTAAGGAGAAGTTCACGCTCCAACTCTACAATCGTGTTCTCTACCTATAAACATGTTGTAATTTCTAAAACTTGCCATTTGAAGGCCATTTTCTCATATTCATGTAAATAGAGGCCAAACATATGCAATAGAGAGGAAGAGATGCTAGAGAGAAGAATAGAAGAGCCCCACAACATTTCTTAGGGATTTTTATCATTTCCTTATGAAAGTTCTTATCTTTATCATGTCTGTAGAGTAGATTTGTAGATATCTAGACCAAAAAACCCTGAGGTAACATATAGTATATTTAATTTTGTGTATTCTAATGAAATTCTTTATTTCTTATTAATTCAATTTTGTGTTTTGTATTGATCAAGTTGTTATTTCTAGGGTTTTATCTTAATTATTAGATTTTATGTGTTTAAGTTTTAAGACCCAATATATAAATAAATTTAATACACTTGAAGGGAATTGCTATAAGCTATAGATTTTTTCTGAAATTATTCTATGATATTATTTGTTTAAGGAATTCCTATTCTTGATGTTGTTCTAATTTGTTATATTGCAAAAGCAATTCAAATAGAGTATAATTAGGATTAGGAATTAAAAAAGAAGTGATTTCTATTGATTTATTAATTAAATTCCTTTGGTTAATAAGAACATGGAATACGTTAGAAATCTTAGGATTACTACATATTAATCTCTTATTAATCAGAGTCTATATATCATTTATGGTTGTTTAAAGTTCTTATTTGTTGATTCAGATATAGATGGAACATTAAATATGAAAACACTTGAAGAAGCTCAAACTCTAATTGAAAGATTGGTCATGGACATCTATCATTGGGAAAGTGTTAGACCTAATAAAAAAAGTCCTAGCATGGTAGTTGTAGACATTACCACAACTTTAGTAGCTAAGGTAGGTGCAATAAATTGGATGTTAGAAAATTGTCCCATATTGTCATCGTATCCTATGACGATATCGAATCCAATTAACCTAAAGGGATATATTGGACAATGTTACCCAATGCTGATGGGAAATTTTATGAATTAATGAGGATCTCAACATATACCTTATAACAATAATAAATAAAGGTGCAGAGATTGGTTCACATATCTAGGTGATTATCCATATGTGACTTAACCAAGGAATATGAATATTCCTTGTGGATTTCAATGTCCTCAACAAGAGAAGAAGTCAAAATTGGAAGATATGTTAATAGGGTACATACAAAGTAGTGATTTTAGATTGACAAGCACTGAAAAACAAATAAACTAGCTTGCAAAGATTGTAATTGAAAATCAACAAGAACCTTCTCCATAAGCTCAAGCAAAAGCTTTAACTCTTCGAAGTGGTATGGAATTGCAAGCTACTAAGCAACTTGAAAAGAACCAAGTCAATCCAAAACTAGTCATAGAAGAACCAAATGACAAAGTCACAAAAACACCAGAACCACCTAAGGAAGAATCAAAACCCTAGAAAGTTAGATAGTACAGATCGTTAATTCCATATCCTTAGAGCTTAAGGAAAAAAATGCTCAAATGAGTGATACAGTAAGTTTTTAGATTTTTTTTAAATAATTGCACATTAATTTACCATTTGTGGAAGCTCTGTAATAGATGCCCAAATACATGAAATTCTTGAAGGAGTTACTCTCCAATAAGAGGAAATTGGACAAACTCTCAATAGTTACACTAAGCAAGGAGTGTTAAGTAATCCTTCAAAACAAGCTTCTAAAGAAATTAAAGGATCTAAGGAGTTTTACTATCCCTTGTTTAATCGAAGATATATCAATCAAAAGTGTATTAGTCGATCTAGGAGCTAATATAAATTTAATGCCTTATAAATCATTTAAGCAACTAAGCTAGGAGAACCAAAATCAACATGAATTGAGGATGTATAAGTAAAGATAGATAAATTCATTTTTCCTATAGATTTTGTGATTTTAGACATAAATGAAGATATAAAAGTACCACTCATTTTAAGGAGACTCCTTTTAGCTATAGCTAGGGCTATAATTAATGTTAGTAATGGTAAGCTCGCATTAAGGGCAATAGAAGAGGAGATGGTATTTAAAATAAAAGAGACAATGAAGAAATGTGTCGAATAGGATGATACTTTTTTTTATCTTGGTGTTGCTAATGCCTCTTTGTCTAGTGTTTTGTAGGAACTGTTAACTAAGGATCCTTTAGATTTTTGCTTGAAATAAGGGAATTAGGAAGAATCATCTAGCCATCTAGTTATCATCGATATAGTAGCACGATTGGAAGCTAATCCTCCATCTATGGAGAGAAGAGGGTTTGAGAGGATTGAATAAGCAAAAGAAGTGAAATTGAAGCCCTCTATTGAGGATCCACCTGAGTTAGAATTAAAGCAACTACTAGATTATCTGGAGTATGCTTTTCTAAAAGAGAATTCAAAATTGCTTATGATAGTATCCTTTAAATTAACCAAGCAACAAAAGGAAAAACTTCCATATGCGTTGAGGAATCACGAGAGAGCAATCACTTGGAAGGTTTCTGACATTAAGGGAATTAACTCATCGTTTTGCACCCAAAAAATTTTGCTGGAAGGTCACAAACTGGTAGTACAACTGTAGAGACGTTTGAACTCTAATATGAAAGAAGTAGTTAAAGCTGAAGCAATCAAACTTTTGGATACATGTATGATTTGTCCTATTTCTAATAGCTCTTGGGTTAGTCTTGTATAAGTTATACCTAAAAAGTGAGGAACAATGGTGGTCCCTAATAAGCAAACTAAGCTGATCCCTAAGCAAGCAGTCATAGGTTAGAGAGTTCATATTAACTATTGGAAGCTCAATGACGCCACAAAGAAGGATTGCTTTCCTCTACCTTTTGTTAACCAGATGTTGAAGCACTTATCATATTATATGTATTATTGTTTTTTAGATGGTCTATTAGGTTATTTTCAAATTTCAATTTCCCTATCCAATTGCCCTAGAGGACTAAGAGAAAACTACATTTATGTGTCCCTGTGGCACTTTTGCTTATAAGAGGTCATTTGGCCTCTCTAATGTACCCATGACATTATAGTGGTGCATTATGGTAATTTTCAATGAATTTGTTGAAGATATATTGGAAGTATTGATAGATGGTTTCTCAGTTTTTGGGAATTCATTCAATCATTATCTTAGGAATCTACAAAAAGTATTGGTAAGATGTAAGGAAACAAACTTAGTATTAAATTGAGAAAAATGTCACTTTATGATACAAGAGGGCATAGTAATAGGACATTAGGTGTCCTAAAGAGGTATTAAGGTGGACAACGCAAAAATTGACAAAATTTCCCCCTCCCACATTAGTTAGAGCTATACACAATTTCCTAGATTACATGAGGTTTCATAGAAGGTTTATTAAAAATTAAAAAAAAAAAAGCTAAACCACTAACTCGATTGTTCAAAAAGGAGACTCACTTTGTATTTTCATAAGATTGTCTAAAAGAATTTAATACTTTGAAAGATAAACTAACACATGCCCTTATAATGGTAGCACTTGATTGGAGCTTACCATTTGAACTAAATGTGCAGTGAGAGTGATTATGCTATTGGGCAGTTTTGGGCCAAAGGCAAGAAAAGCACTTCTAACCAATTTATTAGGCAAGCAAGATCCTTACTAAAGATTAGGAGAATTACACTACCATAGAAAAGGAGCTATTAGTAGTGGTCTTTGCATTTGATAAATTCAAGTCATATCTAATCCTTTCTAAAGTTATTATTTATACTAACCATTCTGCCTTGCATTATTTGTTGAATAAGATATATGTTAAGTTGAGATTGATCAAATGGATATTATTGCTTCAAGAATTTGATCTGAAGATTAAATGTAAGAAAGGAGTAGAGATTTTGGTAGTAGACCATCTCTCACGATTGGAGAACCCATCACTAGAAAAACTGAATGAGTAAGACATCAATGATGAGTTCTTGAAAGAAATACTGTACCAAGTAAGTCTATAGGAAACCCATTGATTTGTTAATATAACAAATAATATGGTAGCCATAATTCTTCCTAAGGGGCTTGATTACAGGTAAAGGAAGAAGTTTTTCCATGATGTTAGAAGTTAATTTTGAAACGACCCCTATTTGTTTAAAATTTGTGCAAATCAAATTATTTGTAGATGTGTATCTTACTTGGAATGTTAGAAAATTTTAAAACACTATCATGTGGGCCCAAGTGGAGGACATGCTAGTGTAAATAAAACAACTTATACAATCCTTAAGTCCAATTTTTATTGGCTAAAATTGTTTAAGGATTCCTAAAAATCTATCGAGTTATGTGATAGATGTCAAAGAGTAGAGAATATATCCAAGAGAGATGAAATGCCATAAAATCCAATACTAATATGTAAAGTCTTTGATATATAGGGAATTGACTTTATGGGACTATTTTTGAATTTGAATGGAAACAAATACATCATATTGGTGGTGGTATACATATCTACATGGGCAAAGGCTCAAGCTCTACTTAATAATCCTCCTAAGTTTTGTAGGTTACAAACACTCAAGGAGGAGTTAAACTTGCTAAGGAGAAGAAGGTAAGGATAGTGAGCATGAACTAGGGCATAATGCCTAAGGAATCAAAGAGGTAAAAAGGGGTCAAGGAGAACCATGGTCTAAGATCATTCTCGTGATCCCAACCATGGACGTCTCATAAAAAATTTTAACTTGAACTGTAAAGAGTGATCAAAGAGAACCATGGGCAAGGATTACACTCGTGATCCTATCCATAGACCTCTCTTCATAAGTTATACTTAAATTGAAATTTAAAGAGCAAATTTAGGGAAGAATTATGACCAAAGATCATGGCCATGATATTGATCATAGTCATGCAATATTGATCTAACTTAGTTGAGTTTGCATCTTCCTTGCTTATTTTGTTTCAAGCCTCCCTAATTTAGATTCCCTTTGTTAAAGAATCACTTTCCTTCAATCTAATAACTTACATCTTTAAGCCTTTATGAAAATTCAAAGAAATCTCACTAACTTGGCTACTACTTAAATTGAGATTGTACAATTACCATATAAACCCTGCAAATTTAGCTTTCTAAGTATAAAATCAAACACTTAAACTGTAGATGATTTCCTAAAGTTAATAGAGCCAGTGAGATTTAAAACCGATTAAAATCTCAATTCAAAACCTAAAGTAAATATGAAAAACCTTAAATTATCAATTGAACCTCTAATCGCAGATGAAGATCCTAAAACCTCAAATATATGTATCTATAAAAGTTAACCTCGAATCTCATCAAAACCCTAAGATAACCATTGAAGACTTAATCACGTATGAATATATTAAACCCTAAATGTGTAAAGACACTAAAGATTGTGCCCTGAATTAATAAAAAACCCTAAAACTATAACCTTAAAGACATACAAGCACTAATTCATCATGATTTACCCTAAAACCCTAATTGATAATATAACCTTCATATTTTGCTAAATCATTAGTAAAATATTAGAGATAACTTTCAATCATGCATATATATTTAGAATCCTTAAGTAATCCTTTAGAAACAAAGATATTGCATCTTCGATCACATTTATCTTCTAAGTAATAACTAGGATAGTAATACATAGAGTTAGGGGTTTAGTTGATATTTAGATTATATGTAGTAAACCTTAATACCCTAAATGATACTTTTCATGATAATTACACAAAGTAGCATACCAAATGATGTTTCTAGGATATAAATACTTAGAGAAAGATCTCATTACCTATTTTTACTAATTATTTCAACAAACCCCATATTTCCTTTCATTTCCTTAATTTTCTTCCTAATTTTTCTTAATTACTTCATTATGTACACAAAATGGCATTTATTTTTAGAAAGTTGACTAAGTCAACACATGTTGACTAAAGTCAACATGTGGAAAAGTTAACAAAATGTCACTTTCTCTTAAGAAAATATCTCTTCCTTCTCATGATTTCTTTTCTTTTCTTTTGGCTTTTCCCTTCCTTTTTCCTCTTTTGCCGTCCACTTCTTTCCCTTTCCTAGACCCCACTTGTTTTCCTTTTCAAAAACAAAAGAACACAAAAAAAAGTCCCTTTCTTCTTCTCTTTTCCCAACCATATCTTCCCATTCCCTTTCACCTTTCTTCATTTTCAAACTTTGCATCCATATTCAAGAGCAAATTAAGGTATGTTCTTATGTTACTATGTCTTGCTTCATATTCATTACTAGTTAGATGAAGAGTTAGGTTAGGTTAAGTAGTTATGTGTTGTGTAAGGCTTAAAGTTTCAAGCTTTATGTTTAGAAGTGTAGGATAGCCTTAGCACTGGAAGAAGATGCATGTGTATATGTCTCTAAATATATGTACATAAGAGTATACTATAGAAATACATGTATAAAGACCTTTGTACATAAGAATCTATTATGTACATAACCTAAAATAAGATATATACTAACTATACATACATATACTATGCTAAATACACCCTTAAAACACAAAAGGAATGAAATTAGAGAAGCCTTCTTAAGAGGAAATTTAGGCATACGAAATTTGTATAAAAATACATATGTGACCGTATATATATATGGGTATATATACAAGTATAAATACAACATAAGTATAAGTATATGTATAAGTACATAAGTATACATATTAATATGTTAGAAGTATGGGTATGTATATAACATATGTATAAAGTGTATGTATGAGTACATAAGGATATATATATATATATATATATTTATATGTAAAGAATGATTACATAAGCCATGACATCATCAAAAGATTACATAAGCCATAACATAAGCAAATAATGACATAAACGATGACATAAGCGATTGATGATGTAAGCGATGACATAATCATAGGTTTATAAAATAAGAAATGAGAAGAGTACATAAGAATTAGGTACATAAATTAGTAAACCCTAATACACTTCCTAAATTAGATTAAACTTAATTAAGTACATAGATTAGTAATATCAAGATAAAATTCTCTAAGTGTAAGAATCTAAGGGCTTACTAAATCATTAAGTACAAACAAAGGATATGAATATAAGCAATAAGAATAATTAAGTTTCCATAGTTAAAAATTTCCATAAATTTAATCCATATCATAAAACACGGGTCTTAACGTCTAAAATGGAATTAGAATGAAAAGTTACTAAATACATAAAGAAAGTTTTATAACTTACAAATATAAAAAAAATGGTTATTATTAACCCCATTGAGTATGATAAACCCTATACACATTATACTTGGGTAATATTAGGGGAAACTAGATAAATTATAATAGACTTTTAGTTAACTAAGGAGTCTGACTTCTTAAAACACTTATAAGTTTTACCATTTTGATTTAAGCATTCGATATCGAGTTCTGGAAACCCTAAAGGCTTGGAGAATGAGCAATAATCCAGGTGAGGAAGTTCTAATAACCTGCTACTTGCTTGTACGGGTTACTTGTATGAGATTTTGCTACTTGCTGTTGCTTATATGTTTGAATGACTACTTTGCTTGTTTGCTATCATCTGTGTAATTACCTTTTTAAATTGATAAATATAAGTATTAGACCAAAATAACCAATTATACTCATTGCATGTCCATGACTCGGTGAAGGTATGAATGGAGAGTGCTAGCTTTGCAAAAATCTTGAGAAAAGTGTTTTTTGGAAAAAGCTTTTCTACTCTTAGATATATTTTTGTATGATCTCTATAAGGGCTTGTGGAGCCATAAATAATATTTTAACGTTAAGGTAAAGCTAGCATGGGATCTCTAATTGATAGCAAGAGGACTCGCTTTATTATGCCTATAAGGCCTTGGATAATTTTGGTTGCGAGAGGACTTACATGTTTGTGCCCGAGGGGCCTTGGATGGTGGATGGTCGTAGTTTGGGATCCACCTATTTGGATTGGAACTTTTTTTCTCGACTAGGGTAATAGTCGAGTGTTGCCTAGAGGGGTGGTGCCCCTAGGTAGCCTCATGTGGGTAAGTTGAGGTGTCCTATGTGGGTAAGTACAGGGGATAATCGAAGTGTAGACGACATGATTCTACACCTTCCATAGTTCCAGACACCTATAGATGTGTTGCTTGCATTCATTACACTTACATTCATTCTGTATGTAAATAGCTTGCTTGCATGTGTGATAATAATGTGTGATAACTTGCTTGAACAATAGTAGTGAGGGACGAACTCACTGAGTTGTTTTATGCTCATTCCCCCTTAGTTTCTCTTATAGGTTTACTTACAATGGGATTTGGATATGTCTCGAGTGTTGAGTGCGAGATGAAGATACGTATACTAGTATCAGAAGTAGCTGAGTACTCTTTAGATGATACATAAACATCCTTTATAGAAAATATTTATATGTTAGAACTTACTATAATTTAATTTTTCTTGTATATTTTTTTATAATGTTAGTATATCCTGTCTTATTATTTGGTAGGGGATACTGATTCTCTACAGTTCTGAAGAACTATGGGATATCGGATATCTATAATTATCTATATGTATATGTTATGTTATGTTATAATAAATTAATTACTTGAAAATTAGTAATGTTAGTGATTTATTATTTAGAGTCTTGCAATCTTTGACTTGCAAGACGGTTTTCATATCATGGGTCTACACATGTTATGGAAATTTTAGATAATCCTACTAGGCCCCCTTTAGGGTCCTGACATACCATACTTGACTAAAAGCAGTTTTCTGTTTAAGGGACAATAACATAACAAGTATGTTTTATTTATATCAATCTTTATTGTTGTCTATATCATCATGCTCCTAAAACAAACACTCTTACTCTAATAGCCAAAAGAGCTAAGTGTGGAGAAAACCTCCTATTCACAATCTATGGCTCCTACTCAACCAAAAACCACTTACCGTACCACTAAAAGGGCCTCTTCCTAAGTCATCTTGGAAGATGAGCTACTAGCAACATTAACATCACATCATAAATGCATGTTGGAATTCAATAATCTTGACTACCAAGCTAGATTTGAAATCTTCAGCAAAAAGAGCTTTTCTAAATTCAATTTCATTAACTTCGAAATTTTGAAACAAGCCAACATGTAAAATAAGAGCCATGGTGGAGAAGGGAAGATAGGATAGATTGCTAAGCATCTAAGAACTAGTCTACAAGGAGCTTACCCTAGAGTTCCTCACTATCTTTTTTATGGAGTATGACCAAATTCCATGTGGGACTCCAAGCACATTATCCTTTAGATTGGAAACATCAAATTCAACCTCTTTATTGTTGAATTCAAGGTATTCATGAGGCTCTATGAGAAGGACTATATGCAATCACTTGAGTTATGTACCCTACCATGTGAACTCCCTTGTGGAGTCACCCTCGTAAGCTACTAGTAGAAACTAAGTGGAGAGAAAGCCTATAACACTAAATTTGTGAGAGGATTCCATCTCAAAAAACACCTACACTAGATCCTTCACTAATTGCTTACCTACACTATTAGTGGGAGAGGAAAGAGCATAGGGTCATTGCTGTGCATAAGGTCTTCTACCTTTATAGCCTTACGGAAGGTTACCTAATCAGCTTAGTGGTTGCTTTAGCTTTCTATATAATGTCAATGTCTCTTTCAACATTCTAGTAGATGGCATTTCTCTCAAACAACATTAGGAAAACACCTTTGATGAGGAAAGAAATTGAAAATTCCATTAACCAAGAGAGCTTGGTTTGAGAGGTAAAGAAGTTAAAGAACGAAGTACACAAGTTAGTAACTTCACATGAGCTCTTTGAACAAGCCTTGAAGCTATTGTTCCACCGTCAGACTAAGATGATGGAATTTTGTAGTATCCTTGCTAATTAAGTCTAGATAAAAATTTTTCCACTAATTGATGAGGAATCAATTGATGTGGCGAAAAGGAGGGATTTGGGGGATAAGGAAGAAGAAGATGCTAAGGAGGATAATGAGAAGGACACCAGTAATTTACAGTCAGAAGATGAGAACGATGAAGACGATTTAAATTTCTTTTAGGTGTTCTTGTGTTGAATTATTTTGTTGAGTTGTTAATTTCCAATTTTTTATGTTTTTATTTTTTGTTATTAGTTTTAGATAATTTTAGGTTTAGGTTGCGACTTTTAATTTCCTAGTTTATGTTCAATTTCCTTTCATTAATAAAATAATAAAAGCTTTGCTTGTTTTGCATATGGTTTTCTCTTTCTTCTTAATTTGCATTTTAGATCTCTCTTGCGCTAATTAACTAACAACATCTAGGACGCTCATTGCCATAGACTCTTACACGTAAGTTATATTCATCCAAGAGATTATTGTCTCTCTAATACTCTCTTCTCCATTACATTTTATTATATTTTCTTCATATAAATAATTAATATGCTTTATGAGAAGCACATTAGGGATAATGTACTAAATTAAATGTAGTGATGGGGTATGAAAGAAAATAGTATAAAATTTTTCCTAAGACACTATTGCATGTTTTATACATTACTAGAATTGAATAGTGAAATTCTTATGGGGCAAAGTTACATGTTATTTAGCTTGAGATTCCAAGGTAATAATTAAATAAAATTGTGATTGATCACTAATCATATGCTACTCCTAAAGTTTACTTAAATGTTTGCTTTCTTATCTTTGATTTTTAGAACCCTATAATCTTGAGTAAATAAGTAAATAAAACTTATCTCTTGTAATTTTTCTTGAAAATTTTATATTTATAAGGGTGTAATTAAGAATAAAATGATGAAAAAGCAATTGGTGTGGAACAATCATGGTTTCTCAGAAGAGCGAGATTCTTCCTCATTGCCAATTTATTGAAGAGAGAAAGAAAATCGATATGGATCGACCTTGGTCCCTCAGAAGAGCAAGGCTCTTTCGTGCTATC
The DNA here is from genome assembly GCA_024138015.1 of Lumnitzera littorea. Classification (NCBI taxonomy): domain Eukaryota; kingdom Viridiplantae; phylum Streptophyta; class Magnoliopsida; order Myrtales; family Combretaceae; genus Lumnitzera; species Lumnitzera littorea. Next base: position 83,881,798 of record JAMXBB010000009.1, read on the forward strand.
AATATGGAAATTGAAAAGGGTTAAATTAGTAAAGATTAACCTTGGTCCCTCAAAAGAGTAAGATATTTTCTCGATGCTAATAAGCTTTAATAAATGATTAAAATAAACAGCCTATCAATAAAAATGTTTATTGGGGGAATGATCAAAGGATGAGTAAATACAAAATATATTTAGCCTTAATTATAGTGCTTAGTGAGTTTGAGGAGAGATTTGTATACATCCTAACTAAGTATAAGTAGTCAAATATGGTTCTTTCTCCATAGTATAAAATGGAACTAATTTAGGAGAGAATCCTTGGTTAATCTACATGAGTAAACCTTAATTTACATGAATTAACTACTGAATTCTAGTATTTGTCTTTGTTGCATTGAAAGATGGAAAAGGAGAAAATTATACAAGTTACTAATAATGTTTGATAAAAACTTTACAAGGGTGCATGGACTCTATTTGTATGTCAAGGTTAATATAATTTTTTTAGTAGATAGACTCAATAGTCTTGTCCTAGTTTCTTAATCCTTGTTAAGGATTAATTAATTTGCTTGAGGATAAGCAAATATTTAAGTGTGGGAAGATTTGATAAGTGTAATTTTATACTCATTTTTTACGTTATTTTTATGGTTATTTTGAGATATTTTATTGTGATTTTGATATTAAATTAAGTCAATTATTGGTTTTAGGGCTTTGATGGAGTAATAAGGTGAAAATAATAGAATTCATGCACTTTTAGAGGAGAATTTCACTAATTTTGAAGAATAACTTAAGGATAGTAAGCGTTGAAAGAAGATTTTATCAAGATTCAAGAGCTAAAGAAGACTACGAGTATGCTCCATGACCATGTTCCTTAGTCATAGATCCTTTATCCTTAATTTCCATTTAATTCAAAGAATTTTGGACAAAGTGCCACACTCCATAGCTATGATCCCTAATCATGATCCCCTCATAAATCAATTCAAGTCAATTTTTCCAAAGAAATATTATAGGGAGAAGTTCACACCTTAACTCTATAACTGTGTTCTTTACCTATAAACATGCTATAATTTTTGAAACTTGCCATTTGAAGGCCATTTTGTTGGATTTATATAAATAGATGCCATACATGTGCAAAAGAGAGGCTAGAGATGAGAAGAAGAGCTTCTTAGGGATTTTTATCCTTTCCTTATGAAAGTTGTTGTTTTCATCATATCTGTATAGTATATTTGTTAATATTGAGATTAGAAAACCCAAAGGTAACATGTAGCATACTCAATTTCATGTATTCTAATGAAATTCCTTATTTGTTATTAATTTGATTGCGTGTTTTGTATTGATTAAGTTGTTATTTATAAGGTTTCAACTTAATTATTAGATTTTATGTATTGAGATTGCGAGACACAATATATAAATAGATCTACTGCAATTAAAGGGACTTGCTATAAGCTTTGCGATAAGGTATAGATTTCTTCTAGAGTTATTTTATCATGTTATTTGTTTAAGGAATTCTTATTCTTGGTGTTGTTCTAATTTGTTCAATTGTAAAAGCGATTGGATAGAATATAATTAGGATTAGGAATTGATAGAGGAGCAATTCCTATTGATTTATTGATTGAATTTCTCTGATTAATAAGAATAGGTAATGCATTAGAAATCTTAGGATTGCTACATGTTAATCTCCTAATGATCAGAGTCTAGATATCATTTATGGTTATTTAGGGTTTTTATTTGTTCTTATTAGTTAATGTTAATTGTTATTGATTTCTATTTCTTTTAATAAACTTAATCAATTATTTTATCATTGCTATTGATATCTTCTTTTAAGTAGAGTAATTGAGTATGAATAAGTGTACTTAACAAATGTACTCGCCCAATATCACCCTATACGAGTCCCATCAATACTCTTTATAAAGCTATTAAAGTTGCATAGAGGGTCAAGCGATAGAAGTGAAATAATCCTTGCAAAACTCAGCCAAGCCGAGCTATACCACTTAGTCAAACTATTTAGTTTGATGCCCAAAGATAGATGAGGTCAAAATTGAACAGAGGAGATAGGGCAATAGTCTTAAGGGAAGAGCAAAGAGTAGAATTAAAGGGGTAAGACTATGTAAAATTAAGGATTATGAATGTTTGAAAGATGCTATAAATCAAGTTGAAAAGACTATTGAGATTAAGTGCTCCAAATGTCTTGAGTTTAGAGACATCACCTCCCATTGCCCAAATGGAAGTATTTTTTTGCATTGGTTGATGAAGATTGCAATTTCTACTTGACCATGTTCCTAGAAAAAGATACTTTTGAGAAACAACGATGGTGTTGAAGGAAGAGGCACCTATCATAGCAGTAGAAAGTGTCGATGAAGATGAGGTAGTGGAGAAAGCTATGAAAGAAGATATACCTAAAGAGCTACGTGAAGAAGAAGAGCAAGTTATCTTTGCTGATTAAGGGATATTTCATAGTTTAGTTCTAAGGAGAAAGCTGAGCACTACATCGAGCTCTAGTAACAAGCAACATAAGAACTTGTTCCACATTATTTGTATGGTGAAGGAACATTTGTGTACACTTATATTAGATAGAGGAAGTTGTACTAAAGTTGCTACGACATCTTTAGTACAACAATTGAAGCTACCAATGTGTAAGCACTGAAACCCTTATAAGTTGCATTGGTTGAACGAGAATGTGCCTTATATGTCACTTAGTAGGGGAAAGTATCTATTACTATTAGTGACAAGTATAAGGATAGGATCCTTTATGATGTCATAGCCATGTATGCAAAGCACATCTTGCTAGGATGTCCTTAGCTATTTAATTATAGAGTAATCTATGATAGGTATAAAAATACATATACCTTTATAGATGATGGGACAAAGGTTATGCTATAACCTATAAACCTTAGACAGGTTAGTGAAGCTTAGTTGCAATTTGCTCAAGCTTAGAAGTAGAAGTCCTTAATTTTGACTCAAAGTGAGCTAATCTAGACCTTAAGGTCCGATAAGTCCTTATTCTTTCTAATCAAATGATTATAGGAGGTAAGGAACTTATATTTACTACCTGAAGAGATGCAACAATTAATTGAGGAGTTGAAGGATCTATTTGCTAAAGTGTTACCTAAGGTGATAAGAATTGTTGGGAAGATTGACACATGACTACCGATATCATGTTAGCCTATAGGGTGGGTTCAAACTACAAGATGGTTCGAAGGGTAAATGAAGGTTGAGTAGGGGTCCTTGTGTACTGATGATGGAAATGACTCACCAACAGCTGACACGAGCCTAAACTATACTTGATGTGATGCATAAGTATAACACGAGTTTGCTCACCTCTAATCCATGCTCAATGGATTAGATAAGAGCTCTTTAAGGTCTTGATCCTCATTAAGAAAAAACAAGCTCAAGAAGAAGGAAGGGTAAAATGCATGAATTTGAATATTACTATTTTGATAATGCGGCTATTACAAATTGCAAGTATTTGTATGGCCCAATTAGGACAAGTCTTAGGTATGTGTAATTTACAAAAAAGGATTTCTATTGGAAAAGAAAAGATACAAAATTTACAAGGGCAAAGCTATAAACAGGTAAAAAGGATATTTGGTTACAAGAAGGATGGTATGGATGTTAGAAAATGGGATATGTGTCAACTGTCTATTCTATGGTCCTAATGATATTGTTTGCTAAGCAAAACAAGTTCTAAGTAGATCAAGTCGTAGTGGGATGCTTAGTAGCTTAGATATTCCAAATTGAGGAAGGATTGGTTTAGAGGGTGACCCATTGTTTGGTCAGCATTGACTAGTCAACTTGAGATCGAGGCACCTTGGCCTCAATGATGCATTAGGTCAACAACAGGCAGGTTTAGTGTTTGACCTTGGACTAACATATTGTGAAGGGGTCGGTTGGGCAACAGGTCAGGTACGTCTTTAATGAAATGGAGAGTAGAGTAATTCGGCAAGTTTAATAAAGGCACATTATACTCATATTTTAGTGTGTGAATTAGGTTGAATTATTATTGATTTTGTAGAAATCATCAAGAAATGGTACTTAAGTATTTTCATTTGGATATTTTAGGTCTTGAAGGATTCAGAGTAAAAATATGAGCGATTTAGAGGAGTTTTACGCACATGAAGGAAGCTTGAATTAATCTGATGCACTTGGGAATTAAAGGCGGCTAACCTTAGGTTGACCTACATTTAAGGCCATTGGCTTATACTTTTACACTATTGGCTTACAATTCTACACCATCGGCCTTTTGGGAAAAAAAATCAAGTCAAGAGCTAGCCTTGTTTTCTCTATAAATAGGTGTGTGATTGATATTTAAGAGGAACCTTTTCATCTTATTTTTACCTAGAGAGTCTTAGAAGAAGTTAGGAGATAGTTTTGAAGAGTTTTTCTTTTGATATTTTGTGGATCATTGAGAAGACTTTGCTATTGCTATAGAGATCATCCTTGGAGTTTGCAATTGAAGTTATAATTCATCATAATTATAGAATTGGTGATTTTGATTCTATTTCTATTTATGCAATTCTATGATTTGTTCCTATTTCTAATCACGAACTTCTTTGCAAATTTGATTGTTTTATGTGCTTTTTTTTAATTTCCATGGTTGGCTAGGTTTTAATAGTGTGAAATTGATAAAACCCTAGATAGATGAGATGTTAATTGTAATCATGTTATGGGGTTAATAGATGTACATATAATTCATGATTGTAATTTCTGTAATTTCAATTATGATTCTCTATTGGTTATAATTATTAGAAATACTATTGATATGAGAGTTGATATAGGGTTTTTTAGAAATTCTTGATTAAATTGATTAGTTAATGTGGGAGCGGTCCTAATTAGATTAGTTAGAAATTATCCAGAGATTCATGCGATGTCTCAAGTTAATTATTCACTAAGACATTAGGGATAACTAATTTTGACCATTAGTCAATCATAGCATTGGGAGATATATGATTGTGATTTAAAGTCCTCTATTAATTAGAGCTTTAGAAGTTAACTGATTAATTAGAGGTTAAGTCCTAAAGTTTTAAGGCATGATACTTTCACTTGAATGACTGTATAGTTATTAATCTATATAACATAATGACAATTTGATTTGCATAACTAGGGTGGATTCTGTTTTTCTCACATTCTCAATTGATTGTTTCATTTAGATATGTTAACGTAATTTTCTTTTTGATAGCTTTAGAGTAATTATTAGATTAGTTAATTTACAATTCAAATTTCAATTGCCCAAATATTGATAAGAAGGTTTAGTAATTTCATAGTCCTCGAGAGATCGATTATCTTACTTACTCTTTATTGCTTGATTTTGACCTAGTATACTTATTGGAGTATTCACTATAATTTTATATATCTATTTTGAGTGGATCAAGTTTTTGGTACTGTTGTAGGGGATTGGAGATATTAAACCTTTTAGTTCTATTGGTAATTCAAGTGCACTAGACGATGTGTGTTATTTCTTATTCTCTTAGCAAGTGTTTTATGTATAGGAGTAAAAGTGCTGAACTTCTACCAATAAATTCTGAAATAGAGGACACTTTGCATCAGTTAAGAAGAGAGAACAAAAGAAGGAGAGAAGTACAAGAAGTCAAGGTGGTAGGCAACAAAGATAATAATTAGATACAGGGAGTCCTTAGAGTACTTTGGGACTATACAATACCTATTGTTATGGGGTTTGCCATAATGAGGCCTAACATTCAGGCCAACAACTTTGAGTTGAAAGCATCCCTCATTTAAATGGTTCAAACAAATCAATTTGGAGGATATCTAAATGAGAGTCCTAACGAGCATATTGTAGGACTCCTCTAATACTCGAATACAGTAAAGATGAATAATGTTACAGACGAGGTTATCGGATTACAGCTCTTTCCCTTTTCACTAAGGTATAAAGCTAGAGCTTGGTTCCATTTATTGCCATAAGAGTCTATCATCACCTAGGCTAACCTCTCATCGATGTTTTTAAGGAGATTTTTCCCACTAGTTAGGACTGCAAAACTAAGGAACAATATCACCAACTTTACCAAGTTTAGTGGTGAGTCACTTTATGAGGCATGGGAGAGATTCAAGGAGTCGATCAGAAAATGCCCACATTATGACTTACCAGATAATCTCCAGATTGAGATTTTCCATCTCAGTTTGGATGAGACATTGAAGTCTTTAGTAGATGCTGCAGCAAGAGGTACTTTAATGGGCAAGACTTATGATGAAGCAAGTGCACTAATAGAAGAGATGACCTCTAGTGCACATAATTGGAAAAACAAGAGAAGTAAGTCAAGAGTGGCATCAGTCAATGACAATGACACTATGTCTCAATTAACAGCTCAGATTTTAGCTCTTACTGCCCAGGTAAGTAAACTCACCTCAACATAGTCTTTTAATCCTAATCACATTGCTTTTTGTGAGTTATGTTCAAGACCGCATTCGACTCTAATTACCTATCTAGGAATCCCTTAGCTTCATCTAGTGGAGAGCAGGTGAACTTTACCAATAATTTCTAATGGGGTAATGAAGGACTGTATTCGAATACATATAATCTAAGGTGGCGCAATCATCCAAACTTCTCATGGAGAAATGATAATAATGCATTTAAATAACCACCTAGATTCTAGAAGCAGGGTCCTATGTAGAATGCCCCACCTTAACAGAATCGGTCTAGAATGGAAGAGCTCATGTTGTGCTATATGCAAAAGACTGACACCATGTTACAGAATCAGTAAGCTACTATTCAAAAATTGGAGAATTAGATTAGTCAAATCTCTCAATAGTTAAGTAATTGACCATCAGGGTCTTTACCTAGAAATATTGAAGAGAATCCTAAAGGTGTCAATGCTATAATGTTGTGGAGTGGTAAGGAAGTTGAAATAGTTGACAGACAAGTTAAAGAAAAGAAGGAGAACCCAAAGAAAGGAAGAGGGAAGTAGGTGGTAGAGGAACGAAGGCAGAAGTCATCAGAAGTGAAACTGTATGTTCCTCTTATCCCTTTTCCACGAAGACTGAAGCAACAACAGCTAGACACCCAATTCACTAAATTCCTAGATGTTTTTAAGAAGTTGTAGATCAACATTCCATTGATAGAGGCACTTCAGCAAATGCCTTTGTATGCCAAATATATGAAGGATTTGCTTACCAAGAAGAGAAAGCTTGATAGGAACGAACCGTAAAGCTTACAAGGGAGTGTTCCATGATAGGGAGTGTTCTATGATCCTCTAGAAAAATTTATCTAGCTCGTAGAAAAAACAAAGAGATTAGGGGAGTTTTACTATTCCTTATACTGTAGGAAATTTTCACTTTGATAAAGTTCTTATTGATTTTGGTGTAAGTATAAATTTAATGCCTTTGTCTATTTTCAGGAAGTTAGGACTTAGAGATTGCAAAGAGACTCATGTTACCTTGCAACTTGCTGATAGGATTATAAAGTACCTAAGGGGTATTACAGAGAATGTCCTAGTAAAGGTAGACAAATTTATCTTCCCAGTTAACTTCATAGTCTTGGAAATAGAGGAGGAAAGAGAGGTACCCATGATCCTTGGTAGACCGTTTCTTGCAACAAGTAAGGCATTGATAATCATAGAATGGGGTAAGCTTACCTTAAGAGTTATGGATGATCAAGTAACTTTTAATGTTTATAAAGCTATAAAATAATTTGATGATTGCAAATCTTGTTACACTATTCATGTTTTTTATGAGATTACCTATGTATCCATAGAAGAGAAAGTAGGAATGGATACTACGGAATCAGTTCTTAGAGATTTAGATGATTGAAGCAATGATGATGAGCCTAAAGAAGAATCCATGGAATAGGTGTTAGAAATTAAAGCTCAATATTATGAGGAGTTAGGCACCAATGATAAGTAGCCAATACCATCATTGACATAACCTCTAGTGCTTGAACTTAAAAACCACTACCTAGTTATTTAAAATATGCTTATCTTGGAATAGATGATACTTTGCCAATAATTATCTCCTCTTCTTTAACAGGTGATTAGGAGGAACAACTTCTAGGAGTTTTGAGAGAGCATAAAAAAGCCACTAGGCGGACCATTGCTTATATTAAGGGGATTAGTCCCTTAATTTACACTCACAAGATATTGCTAGAGGCTGAGTGCAAACCTACAGTACAACTATAGAGACAACTTAACCCAACTCTAAAGAAGATAGTAAAGAAAGAGCTTACATTGCTAGATGTAGGTATTATCTATCCCATCACAGATAGCAAGTGAGTTAGTCCCATTCAGGTAATGCTAAAAAAAGGTGGTAAGACTATAGTTAGAAATGAGGCTAATGAGTTAATCCCTACTTGCACTATGACTGGGTGGAGAGTCTGTATAATTGTTGAAAGATTTTGGTACTAGCTAATTCAACCAAGGCGAGATGACTTTATACCTTCTAAGTCTCTTGCCACTACATTTGTAGTAGTGGAGCACAAGCTACTCTACCACATTCTCGCCTATACTATTAACTATAAAAAAACCAGCTGTAGCAAGGTAACTGATTCTAGATCTCTACACTTTACACCAGCAGCTTTAGAGTCAATGCCGCCAGCCTTCATGAAGAAAGAACTGTTTGAAAGACAACCTTAGTATTCTTTATAAATAGACGTGTGTTTCATAGTTTAGAAGAACTTTTACATCTTCTTTTGAATTAGAGTCTTAAAGCAATAGTAGATAGTTTTGGAGAATTTTTCTTTAAAATTTCTTAAATCATTGAGAAGACTTTGCTTTTGTAGTGGAGATTAACCCTGGAGTGTAATTGAAGTTTACTCATTACAATTACAAAATTGGTGATCTCTATTCTATTTATGTTTATGCAATTCAGTGATTTATTCTTACTTTTAATCATGAAATTCTTTGCAAATTCAATTATTATCTATGCTTTTGTTTTAATTTCCAAGAGTGTAGGTGTTGGCACTTCCTCCCAAAACCTTGAGGGGGTGGGGGTGGGTGGAGTTAGCATACTAATGAGCAATGACTGGCTAGACTCGAGCAACTTTGCCTCAATTTGGCTAAGGAAAATTTGAAGTTAAACAGAAAACATGAGCAGATCCTTAACCTCCTCCATAATAGTATTCATCCAAATCAGAACAAAGAGCATGGAGATTATGATGTCGAGAATAGCGTTGATTCAATTTATCCACTTGAGTTGCCGAAAAAGCAAGCTGAGGTTGTGTTGGGACCATTGGGTCCTGCATTCAAAAAGAATGACAAAGGCAAGCAACCACAGTAGGTGTACCATGCGGGACCTTCGCATGTCAATACCTTTGTTGCAATGAGTAAGTAATTCTAAATCAAGAAAAGTCCCTTTGTTCCTAAGATTGTGGAGGAAGTGATACCTCAGCACATCAAGTTTCCATAGTTTGAAACTTATGATTGAACAAAGGATCCAGAAAACTACTTGGAATACTACCGTACGTTGGCTAAGTTGCATGGTTTGAGTAATGTAGTAGCCTATTAAGCTTTTTCCTCAACTTTGAGGAATGCAACCAACACGAGATTCAAACACTTGAAACCAAATACAATTTCTTGTTTTGATGAACTAGCAGAAGTGTTTCTTTAACACTTTCTTGCAAGTAAACTTCCCATTAAGGATTCCTCAATCCTTAACACAATTAAACAAAGATCAGATGAGTCAATTAGAGACTATCTAGCTAAGTTTATGGATGAGATGGTTTAAATCCCAAAATTAGATATGAGTATGACCTTCAACGCCGTAATCAATGGAGTTAAGCCCCATGGAGACTTCTTCAAGTCTCTCACAAAGAACAAATTGAAAACTTTTTCTGAGTTCAAAATCAAAGCCACCTCATACATTCAATAGGAGGATAACATAAAGGCTCAATGAGAGGCCAATCAGAATAGAGGAGATAGAAAAAATGACAAGAGGAAAAGTGCAAAGGATAGACTCGGCACATATAATAATCAAAGTTCAAATGCCAAGAGAAAGAGACTAAGGATTCCAACATTTTCATCTCATATGCCTATCAATCGTCCAATTTCTGACATATTAATGGAGGTATATAGGCAAAAAGGCATTCTACAGTAGCTGGAAAGAATGAGAGGAAATCCTTTAAAGGGAAATTCCAGTAAGTATTGTGACTTCCATTGCGATAAAGGTTACAACATAGATGAGTGCATCCTACTCAAGAATGTGATTGAGGATGCAATTCAACGTGGGCATTTGAGAAAATTTCTAGCGCATGATGCTGAAAATATTGAGAGACCATCCCAAAGGAGACATGAGGAACAGGAGAATGACATTCGATTAACTATGGCTAGGAGAGATGTAAGCGATGTGAATTCCAATAGAGCACCTAACGGAGTGATCAACACCATTGTTGGCGGACCTACTATTGGCCAATCAAGCTCTTCGAGCCTAACTATTGTAAAAAATTACGTCTGTAACATCTAAGGAAAGAAGGTCAAGATTGATAACACAATTTCTTTTGCAGAGGAAGACTTTGAGGGCATATAGAGGCTGCATGATGACACATGTTATTATCAGTGCAAGAGTTGCTAACTTCGAGGTCAAGAAAATTTTTGTTAACACAAGAAGTTAGGTAGATATCATTTTTCAACATACATTTAACCAAATGAGACCCAAGATCAAAGCACAGCTATGATCTTATAAGTATGATCTGTATGTTTTCGATAATTAACCTTTGCAAGTAGTTAGAGTAATTTCTTTACTGATATAGATCAATGATGATAAGCATGTTGCAAAGGATAAAGTAAACTTCCTCATTGTCAAATGTTGGTCCCCATACAACATGATAATGGGACGACCGGATCAGCACTTATTTGGCATTGTCCCTTCAACTGTACATCTTAAAGCTAAGTTCCTTACTCCCATGGGAGTCAACATGTGCAAAGGGGATTAGCAACTAGCAAGGTCCTTTGTATGAGGGCCTTAAGACGAGAAGAGGTATTTCAAGTAGAAATCTATCTAGAAGGCAAGTCGGTCAGCATAGAGAATGCTGAAAGTGATATTAAGGAAATTTCTTTTAGAGATGACCTTAGGAAAACAACAAGGATAGGGAAACCCTTGTTAGCATATATTCGGCAAAGTTTGATTAACTTCTTGCAAGCTAACGTTGACGTGTTTGCATAGTCCCCTTCGGACATGCTGGGTATCCCAAGTGAAGTTATGGTACATAAGCTCCAGATCGATCTGAGTGTAATGGTTGTCCAACAAAAGAAAAGGCACTTTGTGTTAGAGAGATAAGCAATAATAAAAGAAGAAATCCATAAGTCATTAAAGGAAGGATTTATCTAGGAAGAGCCTTATTTGACTTAGCCAGCCAATTGTGTGCTAGTCAAGACGTTTAATGACAAGTAGTGAATGTGCATAGACTTTATAGATCTCAATAAGGCCTAACTCAAGGATTGTTTCCTACTACTGAAAATTGATCAAATGATAAATTCAACCGTTGGACACACGTTACTTTCTATTATGGATGCATTCTCTAGTTACAACTAAATCAAGATAGATAAGGAGGATGAAGTCCATACATATTTTGTTACCAATTTTGGAACATATTGTTACACAGTAATGCCCTTTTCTTTGAAAAACGCTGATGCAACGTACCAAAGACTTGTCACCAAGATGTTCAAACCCCAAATTCATAGAAACATCGAAGTGTATGTTGACGGCATGATTGTGAAGAGTGTGAAGGAAGATTGGCATCTAACTGATCTTGAGGAGACATTTGCTATATTAAGGAGATATAGTATCAAATTTAACCTATAGAAGTGCGTTTTTGGTGCAATGTTAGGAAAATTTTTATGATACATGGTCACTAAGCATGGCATTGAGGCCAACCTAAGAAAGATTGAGGTGATAAGAAACATGAAATCCCCTCGTACAGCTAAGGAAGTGCTAGAACTCACCAGGCAAAGAGTCGCCTTCAATAGGTTTGTATTGAGAAGTTCAAATAGGAGCGCAAAATTCCTTAAAATCTTAAAAAATCCGAAAGAATTCAACTGTTCCAACGATTGTGAAAGAGCTTTCATCGATCTCAAAGAATTCCTCACGTCACCACCAACACTCTCAACACCTATCTTAGGAGAGAGTCTAAATTTATATTTATTGATCAGCTACTAAGCTCTTTCTTCTATATTGGTCTGGTTTGAAGGTAAAGGTAAAGAGCATCGATCCATTTATTACATGAGTCATGTTTTGCAAGGACTACAGCTTCGATATACAAAAATTGAGAAATTTGTTTTAGTAGTAGTTCTCTCGGCAAGGAAGTTGAAGCCATATTTTGAGGCTCATGTCACTAATAAGCCATTGCAATGGCTTGACTCCTTTGGGAAGATGATGAATATGCCTTAGAGCTAAGTGCCCATGATGTACAACACAAACCCAGAATGGCAATGAAGGCCCAAGTGCTAGCAGATTTTATGGCTGAATTCACTGGTGAGGAAGATTGTGAGGAGGTTGCCAAGAAACTTATTTAGTTCCTTTATATGGATGGTTCTTCAATGAAAGAAGGAAGTGGTGCAAGCATCATTCTTTAAGGCCCCTACAATGTCAAAGTTCATTACGCTTTAAAATTTGAATTCCCGACCAATAACAATGAAGCAGAGTATGAAGCTTTGATTACTGAACTAAAACTAGCAAAAGAGATTGGCACCAAGAAACATGAAGTGTTCTCTAATTCACAATTGGTGGTGAATCAGGTCATAGAAAGTTATGTGGCAAGAGGAGAATATATGAGCAAGTACCTATTGGTGATATGAACGTTCACAAAAAAATTTCAATCTTTTTTCATCCACAAGATTCTAAGAAGTAAGAACATTGCAGCCGATAAGTTGTCAAAGTAAGCTAGTATAGCATTCCCTGATTTGAGTGACAAACTTTTTGTCAAATTTCTTCTATAGAAAAGTTTATCCTCTCTTTTGTAGAGCTGTAAGTTGGCTCCTTGCCCAAAAGAAGATTCTTAGATGGATATCCTAATAGATTATTTAAGAGATGATACTCTTCCTGACGACAAGAAAGGAGCATAAAGATTAGCTTACTAAGCCATAAACTACGTGCTAATTGATGGTTAGCTGTACAAACACGTCATATCACAACCTTATCTCCAATGCCTTCCTCTGAGACATGCCCAAAGAGTGTTATCAGAATTGCATAGTGGTGTATATAGTAACCATGTAAAAGCACAAATACTGTATGTTCGTGCACCTCGACTCCGCTATTATTGGCCAACCATGAGAGAAGATGCAAAGGAAGTTGTCTAGCATTGTCCTCAGTGCCAGAAGCACGAGTCATCAAGTCATACACCTACAACTGAGTTATACAGCCTATCCAGTTGTTGGCCTTTCACCTAGTAGGGGTTAGATATTCTCAAACACTTTCTAAAATCTACTACCTAGCGACAATTCGTCATTGTTGTTGTAGATTACTTTACTAAATGGGCAAAAGCCAAGGTAATGGCAAAGATCACGAAGTAGAAAGTGGAAGCGTTTGTTTTTAGTTCCATAATATCAAGATTTGGAGTTCCTTAATGATAATCATAGATAATGGCTCATAGTTTGACAATGATAGATTCAGAGCATTTTACGAGAAGTTTGGAATTCACCTTAACTATACATCTGTAGCACACTCTTAAACGAATGGACAAAGTTGAAGCCGTAAATAGGATTATCTTGTAAGGCCTAGGAAGGAAAGTAGATCAAGTTAGAGGAAAATGGGTCGATGAACTATCGAATGTCCTGTGGGGGTACTGAACTACCTACAGAACTACGATACGGGAGACTCCTTTCCTATTAGCATATAGTACAATAGCCGCATTGCCAATTGAGTTGGATTTGCTTAATCTGTGGACATAGAACTTTGACTTGATGGTTAATCAAGTTAGAATAACGGCAAATTTACACACCATTGATGAAATTAGAGATATTGCAAGAGTTAGGGTTGTAACATACCAGCATAGAGTAGCAAGGTATTACAATAAAAAAGTGAAGCACAAGGTTTTTCAACCTGGAGATTTGGTTTACTACAAGATGGAAGTAACTGGTGCGCAAGTGAGTCAAAGGAAGCTCGACATGAATTGGGAGGATCTTATTAAAGTCCGAGAAGTCATTGGTGAAGGAGCCTATCGATAAGAAAGGTTGGATGGATATATCATTCCTTGAGCATGGAATGCTAAGAATTTGAAATTATATTTCAAGTGATTGTTTGAATGCTATTCATCTCCACTTTTTTGTAAGGCGATAACTTACTTACTTATAAGACTACTTTTTTATGAGTATTGTTTGAAGTCTTATGTTTCTTGATCTTTTTATAATTGCCGAGTTAATGAGTTCTAGACTACACGGCAAATGAACTAACATAAGTTTTAGCCTATCATAATTAACAAATTGCATAATTAATCTTACAGTGGAGCCATGCAGCTAGTCTACGTCTTAAACAACTAACGAATAATGTTTATATAGACGCACGAATTAGGCGTATGAAATAAAACATGCTAAGAAATAATTAGGTGTATGAAATAAAAATATGCTAAGAAATAATTAGGTATTTGAAATAAAACAAGATGAGAATTACTTATCATGTGAAATAAAACATGCTAATGAATAAGAACGTGTGAAATAAAATACGTATATCATAAATGCCAGGAAAACGCGATATGTGAGATAAAACGTACTGGAAATAGTAATAAAAGATATTTCATTCAATAATGTAGTTATAGATACTCGGCCTATTATATGAAAGATATTTCATTCAATAGTTACATAAAAGAATGCAAGTTACAAAGAATACAAAGAAAATGCTATGGCTTATCCTTAGAGTCAGTAGAAGTAATTATTGGATCGAAGGTTGGGGCTTTCTCTGAGCAAGCTTCTTTCTCGGTGCCTGAGGTCTTAGAGTTGGTAGATTTCTCTTTCTGCTCATAAGGGATTAATTTTGATAGACATTTTTTGTCTTCCCCTGGATCCTCGACATGAGCTTCGTTATCACCCTTAGCAATAATCTCGGCACTTGCCTCATCCTTATCAGTGCTGTTGACTTTGTAGTCAATGTCAGCGAAGTTAAGGCAGGAGAGATCGTAATTAAGATGAAGCTTTAGGATCTCCTCTCTAGCTGCTTGGACCCCTTCCAAAAACTTCTTCTGTAGAGGTCTCTCATATTGCTGACTAGAAGTGACCATATCGAGTGCCTCTTGAATAGAAGGTCTTCTTTTCAGTCTCCTCCAGTTCGGCAATACGGCTTTGTAAGTTTGTGTTGTTGGTCTCTAACTCTTTTATTTGCATTCTAAGCCTATCTTCCTAATCACTCATTGTTGAAAGAGTTCAGCCCAACTCCTAACTCCCAATACTCTTCTTTCTTATTCTATAGCTCCTCCTTTAAGCCTTTAGACTCCTTATATTGCTTTTCAATTTTGGCCTTTAGGCTTGAGACTTCATCTGCAATAAGGGTATGTGCCAACTTTTTGGTAGCAAGGTCTTCTTAGAGCTTTCTCTAATGGGAATCAAGCTACTAGACATCTAACTTGCAGCAGAGCCCGAGGACTAAAGGGGCTAGCACGACGAATCCTTGTATTCTAACAAACCACTACTGAAGCCAAGTACTTCCTTGCTAAGTCACCCTTTATGCCATGCTGTAGATTGTCCATTTTTCTAGAGTATGCCAAGTTGATGATTACTTTCTAGTGCCAAGCTGACTAATTACTCAACATCTTCTTTGCCAAGAAGTCAAGAGAGAGAATCCAGATTGACTAAGCTATCCCTACTCGAGCAAGCCCATCTATTTGTACTTTTTGTCCGCATCTTCTAATGACCTTACCAATGTAGTATTGCCATGTGTACAATATCATGTGTAGAATCCGTTGCACCAATGATTATTTTTCTTGTATATTCATTTTTACCCTTTTGTATCTTGTACATTACTTTCTTAGAAAATACCCTTTTTATCTTTTCCTTTTTAAGTAGGTTACCTTAACTTATGGGTATAAATACTCTTGTACTTGTAACTATGGACATCAAATTATTCTTAACACATTCTTTGAGTACTTTTTCTTCCTTATGTAAACATTACTTGTTTACTCTCGGCATCACTTTTATCCTTTCCTTTAAGCAAGGTTAAGTGGTGAGTAATCTCATTGGACCAATTCGTACGTTATATCGAATTGTGCCGTAAGACCTTGAAAGTTCCATTGGTGCGTTTTACACTTTCCCCATTAATCCTTTTTCAAGCTTTCTACAAGCTCAAACCCATCTAGTGACCGACCTTGTTGTTCTTGGTCATGTTTTATAACATCTTGGTATCAGAGTGGAGGTTTTATATGAACTATAGTTAGATCTCCTTGAAGTTTTGTTATATTCTGTTTTGCATGTGTGAAATAGAGCAAGTTACTATGTTCATTTGACTGCTTTGTTGTTAGCTGTTCACTTTTTGAAGTGTTTGTTTGAGCTTTGAATCTATGAGCAAAAATGATAGACCTAAGTATAAATGTTGATACTAATGATGACAGTAGAGTTATCCACCATGGACAACAATCTCAAGGAACACCCAAAGGTACTGATGAGAGGCTTGATGAGGTAGCTAACCTCTTAGTAGATCTGACCTGAGTTGTTCATGTACTGTTTTGTTGACCTACTAAGGCCGTGTAAAATACCCCTTAAGCTACTAAACTTATTAGAGATTAGAACCCAGCTCGATCTGTTTAAGGTAGAGGAGTTGGCGGATGAGTAAGACGAAAGATAGACCTGAGAGAGCTTGATGAAGAGGAAGAGGAGTATTTTAAAGAAGAGCAAGTAAGAGTCCCCAAAGTATCCAACCATGTGAAGCTTTGAATTCTAAGTTTTAATAGATCTAGGAATGCTAATGAATATCTGAAGTGGGAAGAGAAGGTGGAGTATGTGTTTGATTATTATCAGTACAAGGATTATGGGAAGGTGAGAATTGTTGCTATTGAGTTCTCCGGATATACCATCATGTGGTGGAAGAATTTTCAGGCCATGAGGAGATGAGAAGGGTATCAAGAGATTAATACTTAGCCAGAGATGAAGAGGATACTCAGAAATGGATTTGTACCGAAAACTTATCTCCAAGACACTTTTATTTGGCTTCAGGAGCTGAGACATGGAGGCCGAATAGTTGATGAGTATGTTTAAGACTTTCAAATGCTTATGATATGTTGCAAAGTGGAGGAGGCACCAGCTCGACCAATCCCAAGATTCATTACTGGGCTGAAAGGAGACATTCGGGACCTTGTAGAGCTCTAACGATTTGATACCGTAGATGAAGCTGTTAAGATTGTTTAGTGAGTAGAGAGGCAAAGAAGGAGCTGAGCACTGGCAAGGATGCCGACTAGCTAACCAGGACAGGCAAGTCACTAAACATTGCCAAGTATCGATCCGAGAAGGAAGGTTGGTGTAAGAGTTGAATAAAAAGGTTGACTAGATGATGAAGTACCAACTCGAACATATGAGAATGGGTAAGGGTCTGGTAAGAAGATAAGCTGAATCAAGTACTTCAAGTGCTAGGGATTTGAACATATGGCTGCTCAATGCCCGAATCGATGAACGATGGTCATCAAGGGAGACATCTTAAAGCTAAAGGTGGAGAGTATGGATGAGGAACCCAAGGAGGAAGAGGTTCCAATTAAGAAAGAGCTGATTGAAGAGGATGTATTTCTTGAGGACTTAGATCAGTTACTAATGGTTGTCTAATGCATTATGAATGTGGAACCCTCGCGAGAGGAGGAGTAGAGAGAGAATTTATTCCACATCACCTATAAGGTGAATGATCAGATGTGCACCCTCATCGTCAATAGTAGAAGTTGCACCAATGTAGCATCAGCCGATCTTGTTTCAAAATTGAAGTTGTTGACTATTGCACATCCGAAGCTATACAAGTTGTATTAGTTGAGTGAGAAAGGAGCATTACATGTCACTCGGCAAATACTATTACCGATCATTATAGGGAATTATTTCGACCAGATTCTCTATGATGTACTACCTATGTGCGCTTCCTATGTGTTGCTAGGAAGACCGTGCTTATTTGACAGGAGAGTTATGTATGATGGTTGCAGGAACACTTATATGTTCAAGAAGGATGACCAAAAGATCAGATTAAACCTAATATCGTGGAGAGAAGTTCACAAGTTACAGATGAAACTTGCTCATAGATCAAAGAAGGCTTTGGTGATGAATAGAGTCGAGTTATGAGATGTCATCAATGCTAATGAGCGGACCCTCATATTGGTTAAGCGACTACTGGAAATGAAGGAGCAAGATGAGTTACCCTAAGAGGTTAAGGAGTTGTTAGATGATTATGCTGACCGGTTTCCAAAACAGTTACTAAGGTATTGCCTCCAACTCGAGGCATAGAGCATTGTATTAGCAATCATTGGGTTTAGCTTGAATTGGGTCATTAGCAAAGCCTCTTTCTTCATAACTTGACTTAGTTGAGTCTGCATATTTTTAACTTATTTAACAGTCATTAGGTTTCGCTTTACCTTCCCGCCTTCGTGCTTCTTCCTTCCATTATATACTACATTTCCATCAAACATCTATAGTTGTCTAAGAAGAATATGGGATCCACTCATGAGTAACACATGATAGAGCATTTTGTCTTAATAGTTTCCAATACTGATCAGCATAGTCACTTATTTATTTACTTATAAGGCTCTTTTGTCACTAAGCTGGTGTAGTTTATAAGGCTCAAGGTAGGGTTTCGTTGGCAACTTAAGTTATTGGACCATGAATGTGGATGCTGCATTGGTGTAGTTGTCATTATCAATAATCAATGCACACAACGACCAATTCACCTTGCAGCTAACGTGGAATAAATTCTCTCGTTTCTCATCCTTTAGCATAAGACTCATACCCATAGATCTCCTGAATACCATGGTTATGGGCATAAAATTGCCCACCTTACTATAAATGATCTCCTCCTTCTCAGACAGCTTAGATTGTCTAGTCTTTTTAGCTTTTCCACCTCCTCATCAATACTATTTACCTCATTGGTCATCATTTCCACTCAAATCACCATGGTTCTTCTATTCAAACATTAGGTGGCCATGTGTCCAAACCCTTGACACTTGAAGCGCTTGATTTCACTTGTCTTTATTCTTAAGCTTTGGCTTTTCTCAAACTTCCTCAAGATCTCTTTCTCTTTTACTTAAGTATTTTGAGCAGGTCAAATCTTAGCAACTTTGCTTGATTCCGATCGTACAAGTCTGTTTAGAATAGGTTAACTACTGATAGGTTAACTAATAAGAGCTTAGAATCTTCCTGATTAGCATCTCTTGATTCTTTAGGCAACTTAGATAGCTTTATCATGTGAACTAATATCCATTGTTTCTAAAATGTCTGCATTTTCATACCTTAACCCACTAATGAATAGGGATACAGTTCGGTCTTCAAGCTAAAAAACTTTGCATCGAATCATTGACATTTGGAATTTCTTCACATATGCATCAACAGTCGATCCTCCTTGCGTCAAGTTTTATAACCTCTTGAACATGTCTTACAAATAATAGTTTGGGACAAATCTTCTTCTCATGACTTGATGAACTACAGACTAGTGGTTTTATTACTTACACACAGCTCCAAGGACTATAATCCCTTACCAAAAGAATTCTCTCTCGGTAACCTACTGATAACGAGCAAGCTTACATTGAAGGAAGGTGGCTGAACTCCTTGAGCTCCCCGCATTGTCATACTATGATCTATGCTCTCGGTAGTGATGATGCTGACCATTCCTTAGCTGAAGACCCTATGCTGAGTAATCTGACTAGCTACTGCTAAGAGGTTCTTACCGAGTGATGAAAGACTCACTTATCAACCGAGTATTTTTTTCTCGACATGCTATCATCTCTCTCGTCTTGGCCCCTTTATTGTCTCAACATCTTAATCTCTCTCATCTGCTATGCTTAGAGAATATTTGTACGAGACCAATGTTGTATTGCCACCTGTCCACCTCGTCTTACATTGTACCACTTTTCCATTTTTGTCTTTTGTCCCTTTTACCCTTTTTTGTATGTACTAAGAATCCCCTTTTTATATATACTTTCTTGTAATTTCTTTATTTGTAATGTTGCCCTATAGACTTGCTATAAATAGTCCCTTTTTCTTGTAAGTTGGATATAACTTAGATTTTAATATTGAATATTTTGTTCTTGTAAGACAACCCTCTCTAAGTCCATCTTTTCATACAATCTTATCTAATCTTGCCGAATAGCTTAGGATTAGTGGCGGGTAAACCTTGACATCAACTTGCGCGTCATATCAAGTGAGGTGTAAAGTTGTATTGTGTTCATTGGTAAGTCACATCTTTTGACTAGCTTTACGTCACCTACTCTTACTCATCTATGGACCATTTCTCTCTCATGTTTCTTCGATACTTCAAAGGACCCATTTTAGTCAAATTTGTCATGGTAAGCCCTAGTGATAACTAAGCTTCTAGGTACACTAAATAATTTCTTGATATCAGAGCTTGAGGTTAAGACTGAGAGCTATGTAATGATAGTCGGCTATCGATATATTTGTGTATGTATTGAAAGCATTTGAGTGAAGTGTCTTTACTGAAGCTTTGTGTTGGGAATGTCGAACCCTAATGTATAGGGAAAGATTAACAATGTCGAAAGTGATGCTCATGGTTGTGGTCAAGTTACCTAACAAACAACATGTACTACTAATGAGCAAATATAAGACCTTTCTACTATTGTGGCTAACTTGGGTTGTCTTCGTAAACAGGGTCTTAGAGACTAGATTGCATGAGAGAGTGGTTGAGTAGGGTTGAGAAAGTAGAGATAGGTCGAAGAGGCAGATGAATGAGGGAGCTCCAAAAGCCTGTCCACTGAACCAAGCACCATTGCAACGTGTCGACAAAGTTGAGAGGAGAAGGTTAGAGTTAGATGAAGTGGAAGAGTATAAAGAAGAAGAGGACTAGTATGTTGGGATTGATGAGCATGAGTTCAAAGCACCGAGAGGTGCTGAACATCTTAAGGTACAGATTCTAAGCTTCAACGGGTCTAGTAGTGCTGATAACTACCTGGACTGGGAAGAGAAGATTGAAAAGATATTAGACTTCTATGATTATGAAGATGCTGCCCACATTAAAGTGGCTGCATTAGAATTTTCTAGATATGCAGCAATGTGGTGAAAGAAGCTATAGAATGTTTACCTAAGGACTCGACGTGAGGTCCGAAGATAGAATGAGATGAAGAGAGTTTTGAGAAAGAGGTTTGTTCTCGAACACTACAAACAAGACACTTTCTAATGACTCTAAGACTTAAGGCAAGGCAATAGATTCGTAAACGACTATGTTCGATAGTTTCAGTTGCTCATGATACGATGTGATGTTGGTGAGTCTGAGACCCAAACTATAGTATGGTTCGTCATTAGACTATAGGCTGAGATTGGTAACATCGTAGAGCTACAAAGCCTCACAACTTTAGATGAAACCATCCGTATGGCCTAGAGAGTTGAAAGGCAATGATGGAACCAAGTTAGTTGAATGTCGAGTAGACGAACGTTGACACTGAATAGGAGCGACTTACCGAGCTGACTAATGAATGACAAAGTTTCAAATAGTTCCAAGGTAAAATGCCAAGGTCACATGTTGAGCCAACCAGACGAAGGCTAAGGTAAGAGCAAGATCGAGGAACCTAAGATCCGAAGAGATGGGGGTCAGAGTTCAAGGAGGAAAACTAGAGAAATCAAATGTTTTAAATGCCTTCGTTATGGATGCATCACAAGTTAATGTCTGAACTGCCGAGTCATGACCATAAAGGGACATAAGCCTTAGTTTGAACTAGAAAGTGCAAGTGAAGGAGACGAAGAAGTGGCAACTGATCAGATGTTGGAAGAATTTGAGGAAGATCCGAATGCTAAGATACCTCCTAAGAGCGGAGCCGAGTATTGTTTTGTAGTTCGATGATCTCTTAGTACTTTTGTAGCTAATGAGAATAAGCAAAGATAAAACCTCTTTCATACGAATTGTTGGGTGAATCGCAAGCTATGTGCCATGATCATTGATAGAGGGAGCTGTACTAATGTCATTGCGTAAGGGGTAGTTAAGGCCATGAAATTACCAACCCTTCCACAACCTAAGCCGTACAAGATTCACTAGTTGAACGAGAAAGGAGGAATACACATCTTTGAGCAAGTTGTACTAGCAATTAACATTGGTGGTAGGTATAGGGACGAGGTGCTGTGTGATGTCCTTCCCATGTGTATATCTTACATATTATTCGGTCAACCGTAGCTATTTGACTTGAGAGTGTTATATGATAGGTATAGAAACACATACATGTTTAAAAAATATGGGAAGAAAATTATAGTGACACCTATGAGCCCTATGGAAGTGCTAAAAGCTCAAGAAAAGGTTGTTAGGTCTCTACAGCAGAAGTCCTTGGTGATTTCTCGAGTTTAGTTTGCACGAGAGGTTAAGGTTGAAGACTATGTTCTCCTTTTAGTTAGGAGATTCTTAGAGGTTAAAGAGGCCACAAACTTAGCTACCGAAGTGCAGTAGTTACTTCAAGAATTTGTCAACCTCTTCCTTGCCAATATGCCGAAAGGTTTACCTCCCTTGAGAGGAATTGCGCATTGCATCGACCTCTAACTAGAGGCTACCTTACCAAATTGACCCACTTACAGGCTTAATCTCGAGCAAGCAACTAAACTGAAGAAGCAAGTGGATGAGTTGGTAGATCACAAATATGTTCATGAGAGAATGAGTCCTTGTGCTACCCACTGTACTCATGCCGAAAAAGGATGGAACATGGCAAATGTGCATTAATAGCCAAGCTATCAATAAGATCACTATCAAATACCGATACCCGATCTCGTAGCTTGATGATATGCTTGACTAATTACACAGTGCTTGCATCTTTTTTAAGATTGACCTAAAGAACAGCTACCACCAAATACAAATGAGACTTGAGGATAAATAGAAGAAAGCCTTTAAGATAAGGGATGGCCTATTCGAATGGTTGGCGATACCATTCAGACTAACTAATGCATTGAATACATTTATGCGGCTGATGAATTATGCACTAAGATTGTTGATCAGCAAAGGTGTTGTGGGTTATTTTGATGATATTTTAGTCTACAATGCCAACCTCCTTGTTCATGTTGAACATTTGAGATTAATGTTTAACATACTTCTCATCGAGAAATTATTCGGTAACCTGAAGAAATGCACTTTCTGTCAAAGCGAGGTTATATTCCTTGGATATCTTGTTTCAAGGAGTGGAGTTTAAGTGGATGAGGAAAAAGTTAGAGCTATTAATGAGTAGCCTATGCCAACTAGTGTTGCCAAAGTTAGGACCTTCCATGGGTTAGCCTCATTTTATTGAAGATTTATCTAGAACTTCAGCTCCATAACTATACGGTTGATTGAATTGACCAAGATGAACGTTGTGTTTAAATGGGCAGGAAAGGCTCTAAGGAGTTTTGAAGATGTGAAGTCTAAGTTGATGTCTACTCTAGTACTCACCCTACTAGATTTCGAGAAGGTTTTTGAAGTTGAATGTAATGCATTTAGTGTTGGCATTGGTGCTGACCTTATGCAGGAGCGTCGACCCATTGCCTACTTTAAGGAAAAACTCCCAGGTATTGCCTTAAATTACTCAGTCTACGATAAGGAATTCTATGCCCTTGTCCATATACTCTAGAACTGGTAGCATTATCTATTGCCGAGAGAATTCATCATCTATTTGGATCATGAATCTCTCAAGCATCTTCGTGGGCAATAGAAGCTTTCTTGGCGTCACGTCAAATGGGTCAAATTCTTGGAAACCTTTTGCTATGTTATCAGACATAAGAAGGGAAGCATCAACATAGTGGCTGATGCACTTTCTTGCTGTCATACCCTCATCACAAAGTTACAAGCTAAGGTGCTTAGATTCGGCACTTTACTTGATTAATATGAGCACAACCTGCATTTTAGACCCCTAGTAACCAAGTGCAATGTTAGAGGAGCTATAGAAGGATTCTACTTGAGTGAGGGGTTCTTGATGAAGAGCAAGCAAATTTGCATGTCGAATGGTTCTACAAGGGAGTTATTGCCGGGAGTCTGGTTGGCCATTTTGAGAAAAGAGGACAATTGTTGTCAGGACCTTAAAGGGGGCCTAGTAGGATTACCTAAAATTTTCATAACATATGTGCACCCATGATATGAAAACCATCTTGCAAGTCAGAGATCGCAAGATTCTAAATAATAAATCACTAAGATTAATTATTTCCAAGTAATTAATTTATTGTAACATGACATAATATATAATTATAAATAACTATGGATGTTTGATATCCCATAGTTCCTCAGAACCGCAGAGAATCGGTATCCCATACCAAATAATAAGACAGGTTTACCAACATTATAAAACTGCAGGAAGAATTAAATTATATTAAATTCTAACATGTGAATATTTTCTATAAAGAGTGTTTATGTATCACTTATAAAAATCTCAACTAATCCTAACACTAATGTACATATCTTCATCTCACCATCAGCACTCAAGATTTATCCCAATCCCATTGTATGTAAACCTGCAAAAGAAAGACTATTGGGGAATAAGCTACAAGAGCTTAGTGAGCTATCCCTCATACCATACTGGCAAACAAGTTATCAAACAAATTATTACAACCATATGAATGTATGTACACGCAAAATGCCAAACGATATATGCAGTTGACCAGTACTGCATATAATATCGGATTTTAACGCCCTCCGAGATAAGGGTTGGAGATTCATTGGCACCAATCACGACCGAGCTCTAGCACCTGGGTTTTTACCCATAACTTGGAATCCCGTATTTCACAAAAATACATTTCCATTTCTTAAAATCCAATAGTTCACAAAGTCCTAGGCCTAGCGGTGAGGTGGCCCCCGCAGTCTACACTCACACCCTACAGCGATGGTCTCTAGACGCGAACCCCAACCACCTATGGTTAGTGTCTTTAGCGCCAATAGAACCTGCGAGCTAAGGGTAGGGTCTTGTTGTACCCATGCTCCTGCACGGTACTAATCAAATCATATGAGAATCCATCCCTCCAAGGCCCTTCATTACCAACCGCGTGAAGTGACGGTCAGAATAAGTAATGCGATGCATGGATAATGCATGACCCTTTTTAATTTAAGATAAGCCAAATATAATTAGGCCAAATTATGAGGCGATCAATCAATATCAGCAAACCATCCAAATCACATAAAAATCAATCATACCATCAAATCACCAATTATTGTATTTAACACTATTTCTTACAACAATCAATCAATATCAAGCACACGCATATCCCGAAACCTTATGCATCAAATTATTGATATTCAATTTAAGTGCAATAACTACAAGCACAAACAAGTATAGAGTTATCGGGAGTACTCACTTGACTACGATGACTCGCTCTAGTCGTAATAATCGATCGGGAGATCCTCGCCCTCGTCGGGATCACCTGATCATTACGAGATAACATGAATAATAAGTAGTTGACTAAACTAATGGTTTTAGATATCTATCTACCTAATTCTACTTAGATTACTATCAGCCCTTATTCGATTAAACCTAATTGTTACTCGTATGTAACTTTTTCATTCTATTTTCAATATTTACGAATTTATAGTCGTTTTTCATCATTTTCGGACGCACGTTCACACGGTGATGTCCGTTTTGGACGTTAAGACCAATGTTTTACAATATGGGCTAAATTTATTAAAATTTTATCTTATTGAAGTTTAATTACTCTTATTACTTATGTTTATGCCCTAGTTTAGGATTTAATGATTGAATTAGCTATTTGATTCTTATACTTAGGAAATTTTACATTAGTGCTACAAATTCACATACTTGATTAAGTTTAATTCAATCTAAGAGGTGTATTAGGGTTTAAGGAATTTTCGACTTCTAAATACATGTATATACCTGTGTTATGTGCTTATGTAATCTTATTATTTCTTCTATTATAAACTTATGCTTACATCATCACTTATGTAATCAATTGATGATGTCATGGCTTATGTAATGCTTAGATGATGTCATGGCTTATGTAATCCATTTATTACATGTAAATATATATGTCATTAAGTACTTATACATGTACATATGTTATATATCTACCTACACTCATAACATACTAATATGTATACTTATGTACTTATATATACTATACATATACCTTATGCATATATATACTTATACCTATACTTAGACTTATACCATATTTATATGTATATACCTACTCATATACCTATACGGTTGGATACGTATTTTTATACAAAAATTCGTATGCCTAATCTTTTCCTTAAGAAAAGCTTCCTAATTTCATCTTTTTGTGTTTTTATGTATGTATTTAGTGTAGTATAGGTATGTATAGTTAAATATGGTCTTAATTTAGGTTATGTACATGGTAAATACTCATGTACAAAGGTTCACATACTTGTGTTCTTTTAGTATTCCCTTATGTGCACATACTTATGAGCATATACTCATGTCTTCCTTTCTTCTTCTTCATAATTTCCTAATTCCTACACTTAAAGATGGGAGCTTTGTTCCCTCTTATTCAAGACAACACTAAACACATAACTACTTATCTAATCTACCTAATTAACTAACTAATGAAGAAGATAAAACAAGATAAAGTAACTTAGATACATACCTTTGCTTATGTTGGATTTAAGGAGACAAAAAGGAAGATGTTGAAGGTGAAATGGAAGATGGAAGCTCACGGCAATGGAGGAGGATTTTTGGTTTGTTTCTTTTTTTTTGTTGTCATAATGGAAGAGAACAAATGGTGGGACCAAAATGAAGAATAAGTGGACGGCAATTGAGAAGAAAAGGAGAAGAAAAAAAATAAAAAAGAAAGAAAAGAAAAGTCATCATTAAGGAAGAGATATTTTCTTTATCTCTTTAGTCTTTTGTTGACTTTTCAAAGTGTTGACTTGGTCAACATTTTGACCTTGGTCAACATGTGTTGACATGGTCAACTTTCCTTAAGCTTATATAAATTTGTGTACATAATGTAGTGATTAAGGGAAATTAAGGAAAAAATAAGGGAAATGAGGTATTTGATGAATTGATTAGTAAACATAGTTAATGAGGTCTTACTTTAGGTCTTTATAGCTTATATATCTCATTTGATAAACTACTTTGGATAACAAGTGCAAAAAAGTACTAATTTAAGTATTAAAGTTCACTACATGTAACCTAATCTTCAACTATAACCCTAACTCTAAGTGAGACTATCTTAATCACATACTTAAGTGATAAATATAATCTATGACTCATTATCTTAGTTTCTAATGGATTACTTGAGGATCCGAATCATATAAGTATGAATGAGGGTCATCTCTAACCTTTTACTAATGATTTGGCAAAATATAAGCATTATGTTATCAATTAGGGTTTTAAGGTATATCATGGTGAATTAGTGCTTTTATATTCTTAAAGTTATAGTTTTATGGTTTTTATTACTTTAAGGCACAATCTTTAATGTTTTTACACATTTCAGGTTTTATATATTCTTACGCGATTAAATCTTCGATTGTCATCTTAGGGTTTTGATGAAGTTCAAGGTTTTAGGGTCTTTGTATGTGGTTAGGGATTCAATTGATGATTTAAGGTTTTTCGTATCCACTTGAGTTTTGGATTGAGATTTTAATCAGTTTTAAATCTCACTGGCTCTTTTGAGTTCGGGAAATCATCTACAATTTGGACGTTCGTTTCTATACTTAGAAAGCTAAATTCGTGGGGTTTACAATTGTGGTATTGAAGGAGCACTTTTATTGGCTTGAAATGATGAAGGATGTCTACCGAATACTAGAGAGGTGCAAGGTGTGTAAGTATGCAAAAGGGAGGAGAGAGCCCTATAGAGAATATACACCCCTACCAATTCCCGAGCGGCCATGGACCGATCTAAGCATTGATTTCATGCTTGGCCTTCCCTATACGCCAAGATGACACAATTCAATCATGGTAGTGGTCGATCGATTTAGCAAGATAGGCTACTTCATTATGTGCCATAGAACTAATGATGTTTTATTCGTTGCTAACCCCTTCTTATAGGAAATTGTACGACTACATGGAGTACTGAGAAATATTATGTTCGATCATGATTTGAAATTCACAAATTTATTTTAGAAGACCTTATAGAGGAAACTCAACACTAAGCTCCTATTCAATACCTCTTACTACACTCAGATAGACGGCCAAACTGAAATAGTTAATAGAACTGTCGGTAATCTTCTATGTGTTACTATTGGAAAGAACTCTCATGATTGGGATTTATGCCTGTCCATAATTGAATTTTCCTACAATCACTTAACTCACAACTTAACCAGAACATCACCATTTGAGGTTGTTTATGGACTTAACTCGAACCTATCCTTCAATTTAATTAACAGCATGACTACACAAGGGAAAAGTCAATCCGGCCTACAGCGTACCAAGGAGTTCCAAAGATTACATTGGAAGATTGACGAGCAATTGGCCAAAACTATAGCCTGACAAAAGGAAGTGGGAAACTGTAGAAGGAGACAAGTTGTTTATACCCCTGAGGATCTTGTTTGGGTCCAACTTAGTAAGGAACACTTTCCTACAGAAAGACAAATAAACTATTGCCCAAAATGGATGGATCCTATAGGATTCTAAAGTGCATTAATGATAACACTTATGAGATTGAGCTACCCAAAGGTTTCGTCGTATCTACCTCCTTCAACATCGCCAATTTAACTCTCTATGTACATGATGATGATGAAGACCAAGATTTGAGGGCAAATCTTCAACAACCCCGAGGAATTGATGAATTGCCAACCAATGGTCCCATTACTCTCGTACGGCT
Organism: Lumnitzera littorea; assembly: GCA_024138015.1. Classification (NCBI taxonomy): domain Eukaryota; kingdom Viridiplantae; phylum Streptophyta; class Magnoliopsida; order Myrtales; family Combretaceae; genus Lumnitzera; species Lumnitzera littorea. Next base: position 83,910,549 of record JAMXBB010000009.1, read on the forward strand.
TTGAGGATTGCAATCCTTCACTCAAAGAATTCTCTCTCGGCAACCTGTTGATGACAAGAAAGTTTACACCAAAGGAAGGTGGTTGAACTCCTTGAGCTCCTTACATTGTCATACTATGATCTATGCTCTCGATAGTGATGATGTCGACCATTCCCTAGTCGGGGACCCTGTGCTAAGTAATCTAACCAGCTACTGCTGAGAGATTCTTGCTGAGTGACAAGTGACGAGAGACTTACTTATTAGTCGAGTAGTTCTCTCTCGGCATGCTACTATCTCTCTCGTCCTGGCCCCTTTATTGCGATAACATCTTGATCCCTCTCGCCTACTGTGCTTAGAGAATATTCGTACGTGACCAATGTTACACCACTACCTATCCACCTCGTCTTACATTATACCACCTTTTCATTTTTTTTCTTTTGTCCTTTTTACCTTTTCTCGTATATACTAAGAATCCTCTTTTTGTATATACTTTCTTGTAATTTCTTTATTTATAACGTTGCCCTAGAGACTTGCTATAAATAGTCCCTTTCTCTTGTGAGCCGGATATAACTTAGATTTTAATACTGAATATTTTGTTCTTGTAAGACAACCCTCTCTAAGTCTATCTTTTCATACAATCTTATCTAATTTTGCCAAGTAGCTTAGGATTAGTGGTGGGTAGACCTTGACATCAACTTGTGCGTCATACTAAGTGAGGTGTGAAGTTGTATTGTGTTCATTGGTGAGTCACATCCTCCGAGCTGCTTTACATCACCTACTCTTGCTCATCTATGGACCATTTCTCTCTCATGTTTCTTCAATATTTTGAAGGACCCATTTTAGTTAGATTTGCCACGGTAAGCCCTAGTGATAACTAAGCTCCTAGGCACATCATGACTCATTTCATTTCATCCTAATGCCTAACTTCACGTTCTCCTTCTCTTCTAAGGGTTGCTTGTAGATTCTTCCACTATAAGGTAGTATAGCTAATAAACTCCAACACAGTAAGTCTGACCTTAAAATTATTAGGTACCTCATGACATTTTAATTGCTTTTCAATCTTATCTACCTAGTTTAAGTAATCTTCAACATCACCACTCCTAAACAAAATAGGGATATGCATCCTCAATCCTTTTGCTCTAGGAGCTCGAACATTTTTTCTCCTCTAGTTCATAATGCTCTTTTGCTTCATCACCTATTTCCTCATCCTCTTCTTCAATCTCATCTAACACTAGTATACGTCTAGTAACTTTGTCTACTTCACTAGCTTTGAATAGGGGCATTAACTCGATTATGTCGACCATTGCCTCTCTTAGGCTATTCATTGGCTTGTCCTTTGTAAAGATCATTTCTGGCTCACTATCTATCTTCATGTATGATAGTCACTAGATTAGTTACCAAGTCAATAAGTCTATCTAATTGATTATCCATAAACTGAGGTGTGAAACTTCCTTATTGACCTTGGTTGTTTCGAGCACCACTCTATTGGTTACTTAAGGTTCCTTGAATATTAAAATCAGACATTATTGTCTATTACAAGAGATTAATAGCTAAAACATAATTCAAATTTTCCTCCTATAAACTACAGCAAAACAACAACCAACACACCAATAGCCAATACAACCATTACATGAAAAACCACTATAACACTTAACACTTTGTTTTGTGAACAAGAAATAGGGGAAAATAGAGCACTAAATTTCTTTAGCACTAAATACTTTTCAAACACTCACAACAATGATAAATAGCTTTCACAACACGCTGTAACAAGTTACTAAGAGTACGATGTAAAAAAGACTTTCTCTAATTTAACCAAGCTTTGATACCAAGATGATATGGATCGCTCGAAAGATTGACACAAGGCTACTGATATCACGTAAGCCTAAAGGTGTGTCTGAACCACAAGATGGTCTGAAGGATAAATAGAAGTCAATGGTTAAGCAAGGGTCCTGGTGTACCGACAGTGGATATGACTCACTAATGCTTCATACGAGCTCGAACTATACTTAATGTGATGTACAAGTATAGCATGAGGTTGCTCACCACTAGTCTATGCTCAATAGCTTAGATAAGAGATCTTTAAGGTCTCAATCCTCGTCAAGAAAACACAAGCTCAATAAGAAGGAAGGGTAAATGCATGAAGTTTAGTCTTATTATTTTAATGATGTGTCTATTACAAATTACAAGTATTTGTATGGCCCAATTAAGGTAAGTCTTAGGTATATGTAATTTACAAAAAGGATTCCTATTGGAAAAAGAAAAATACAAAGTCTATAAGGGCAAAGTTGTAAATAGGAAAAAAGGATATTCGATTATATGAAAGACAGTATGGATGTCAGAAAATGGGGTGCATATCAGCTGTCTATTCTATGGTCCTAATGATGTTGTTTGCTGAGCAAAATAGGTTTTGAATAGATCAAGTCAAGGTTGGATGCTCAATATCTTGAACGTTCCAAACTAGGGAAGGATTGATATAAGGGGTAGCCTATTATCTAATCGGCCTTAGCTGATTAGCTTAGGATTAGGGCAGCTCAGCCTCGCCAATGTATCAAAGCAGCAGTAGAAGGTTTTAATGCTTGACTTTAGACTGATGTATTGTGAAGGAGTTGACTTGGCAACACGTTAGGCACCTCCAAAATCTCTTTAATGAAATGGAGAGTAAAGTAATTTGATTGGTTAGACTGGAGAATGCATTGTTTTTCATAGTTCAACTCTCCTCAGATAGCTTAGTGAACCATATGGGTGAGTCTTTGTGCTTGAGATTGAGTGACTAGTTTGTGATCCCTATCATTAGGGGCTACCTTTGTTCTAAGTATTGAGCATTGTAATGATTTACAACCCGAAACTACCCCACCTAACAAGTTAGCTTATAAGCTAAATCTTGAATCGACTACCAAGCTTAAGAGGTAAGTAAACAAGCTAATAAAGGATACCATCAAATTTGGATAAGACTTAGAGACAAGATGAAGATTACATTCAAGACATAGTATGGTCTTTGTAAGTAGGTGGTTATGCCCTTTAGCTTAACAAATGCGCTAAGCATGTTTAAGAGACTAATGAACCTATGTGTTGAGATTATTGATTTGGAGGTGCATCATCATGTAGTTCGATGATATACTATTATACAATGCTGAATTACATGACCATATCAAGCACATGAAATCTATCTTTGGCATAGTCTAAGTTGAACAATTGCTTAGCAATCCCAAGAAGTGTACATTATGTCAGCGTGAAGTGGTTTTCTTAGGATATGTTTCTCTGCAAAAGGAGTGAAAGCCTAATAGAAAAAGGTTAAAGTTATACTTGAATGGTTGACCCCATTGAGTGCTACTAACGTGAGAAACTTTCATGGCTTAACTTCATTCTACAAATGCTTTATACAAAACTTTAGTTATATTGTAACACCTTTAACCAAACTCATAAGAGAAAGATGTGGAGTTTAAATAGGGCAAATGAGCACAAAGTAGCTTTGATGAGATTAGGGCAAAGCTAACCACGACATTTGTGTTGGCCTTACTCGATTTGAAGAAAGATTTTGAGCTAAAGTGTGACGCATCAACAGTAAGCATTGAAACTATGCTAATGTGAAAAGGTTGATTAATTGCTGTCGAGACCCTAAAGGGGGCCTAGTAGGATTATTTAAAATTTCCATAACATGTGTACACCCATGATATGAAAACCGCCTTGCAAGTCAGAGATTGCAAGACTCTAAATAATAAATTACTAAGATTACTATTTTTTAAGTAATTAATTTATTGTAACATAACATAACATATAAATATAAATAAGTATAGATATTTGATATCCCACAGTTTCTCAAAACCGCAGAGAATCGATATCTCCTACCAAATAATAAGACAGGATATGCTAACATTATATAAAAAAAAATATACAAGAAAAATTAAATTATAGTAAGTTCTAACATATAAATATTTTCTACAAAAGATGTTTATTTATCATCTAAAGAGTACTCAACTACTTCTAATACTAGTATACATAACTTCATCTCGCACTCAGCACTTAAGACATATCCCAATGCCATCGTAAGTAAACTTGTAAATGAAACTAAGGAGGAATGAGCATAAAACAACTCAGTGAGTTCGTCCCCCACCACTACCGTTTAAGCAGGTTATCACACATTATTGTCACACATGCAAGTAAGCTATCACATACAAAATGAATGCAAGCACGGTGAATGCAAACAATACATCCATAGGAGTCTGGAACTATGGAAAGTGTAGAATTATGTTGTCTACACTTCGATTATCCCTTATACTTACCCGCACAGGGCACCTTAACTTATTCGCATGAGGCTACCTAAGGGCACCATCCCTCTAGGCAACACTTAACTATTACCCTAGTTAAGGAAAGAGTTCTAATCCAAATAGGTAGATCCCAAACTAAGACTGTCCACTATCCAAGGTCCCTCGAGCACAAATATGCGAGTCCTCTCGTAACCAAAATTATCCAAGGCCTTATAGGCACAATAAAGTGAGTCCTCTCACTATCAATTGGAGATCTCATGCTAACTTTGCCGTAACGCTAAAATATTATTTATGGCTCCACAAGCCCTTATAAAGATCATACAAAAATATGTTTAAGAGTAGAAAAGCTTTTTCTAAAAACACTTTTCTCAAGATTTTTGCAAAGCTAGCACCCTCCATTCATACCTTTATCAGGTCATGGACATATAACGAGTATAATTGGTTATTTTGGTTTGATACTTATATTTATCAATTTAAAAAGGTGATTACACAGATGATAGTAAACAAGTAAAGCAATCATTCAGACATGCAAGCAATAGCAAGCAGCAGAACCTTATACAAGTAACACGCTCAAGCAAGTAGCAGGTCATTAAAACTCCCTCACCTAGATTATTGCTCATTCTCCAAGCTTTTGGGGTTTCTAAAACTCGATATTGAATGCCTAAATCAAAAATGTAAAACTTATAAGTATTCTGAAAAGTCAGACTCCTTAGTTAACTAAAAGTCTATTGTAGTTTGTTTAGTTCCCCCAATATAACCCAAGTATAATATGTATAAGGTTTACCATACTCAATGGGGTTAATAGTAACTATTTTCTTATATTTGTAAGTTATGAGACTTTCTTTATATATTTAGTAACTTTTCATTTTAATTTCGATATTTGTGAACTTATAGTCGTTTTTCATCATTTTCAGACGTACGTTCATACGGTAATGTCCATTTTGGATGTTAAGACTCGTGTTTTATAATATGGGCTAAACTTGTTGAAGTTTAATTACTCTTATTGCTTATGTTTATATCATAGTTTAGTACTTAATAATTGAATTAGCTATTAGATTCTTATACATAGGAAATTTTACATTAGTATTACTAATTTATGTACTTAATTAAGTTTAATTCAATTTAGGAAGTGTATTAGGGTTTAAAGGATCTTCAACTCTTAAGTACATATACACATATATATGTTACATTCTTATGTAATCTTATAATTTATTATTTTATAAACTTATGCTTATGTCATCGCTTAGGTCATTAATTGCTTGTGTCATCGCTTATGTCATCATTTGCTTATGTCATAGCTTATGTAATCATTTGATGATGTCATGACTTATGTAATCATTTGATGATGTCATGGCTTATGTAATCATTCATTACATATATGTATATCCTTATGTACTCATACATATGTTATATACATACCTATACTTATAACATACTAATATGTATACTTATGCACTTACACGTATATTAATACATATACCCATATACACATATGGTGGCATACGTATTTTTATACATATTTTCGTATGCCTTATTTACCCTCTTAAGAAAGCTTCTCAAATTTCATCTTTTTGTATTTTAAGGGTGTATTTAGCATGGTATATGTATGTATAGTTAGTATATGCCTTATTTTAGGTTATGTACATAATGGATACTTATGTACAAAGGGCTTTATACATGTATTTATTGAGTATACTCTTATATACACATACTTAGATATATGTTTACGTGTTCTTCTTCCATGTACTAAGGATTCCTACACTTCTACACATAAAGATTGAAAACTTAAGCCTTAATCAACATATATATACACAACACATAACTACTTAACCTAACCTAACTCTTCATCTAACTAGTAAAGAATATGAAGCAAGACATTGTAACATACCTTAATTTACTCTTGAATATGGATGCAAAGTAGAAAAGTAAAGAAGAGTGAAAGGGAAAGGGAAGATACGGTTAGGAAAGGAGAAGAAGAAAGGGACTTTGTTTTTTGTTCTTTTTTTTTTGAAAAGGAAAACGAGTAGGGTCTAAGAAAGGGAAAGAAGTGGACGGCAAAAGAGGAAAAAGGAAGAGAAAAGCCAAAAGAAAAGAAAAGAAATCATGAGAAGGAAGAGATATTTTCTTAAGTGAAAGTGACATTTTGTTGACTTTTCCACATGTTGACTTGGTCAACTTTCCCAAAATAAATGCCATTTTGTGTACATAATGAAGTAATTAAGGAAAATTAAGAGAAAAATTAAGGAAATGAGAAGAAATGAGACATTTGGTGAATTGATTAGTAAAAATAGATGATGAGATCCTACTTTAGATATTTATATCCTATATGCATCATTTGGTAGGCTACTTAGTATAACTAATATAAAAAGTATGAATTAGGGTATTAAAGTTTACTATATATAACCTAAGCATTAACTAAACTCCTAACTCTATGTAATGTTAACCTAGTTATATACTTAGAAGATGAATGTAATCTAAGATGCAATATCTTAGTTTCTAAGGGATCACTTAAGTATTCTAAATATTTATGCATGATTGAAAGTTATCTTTAGTTGTTTACTAATGAAATGGCAAAATATAGAGGATATATTATTACTAGGGTTTTAGGGTAAATTATGGTGAATTAGTGCTTTTATATCCTTAAAGTTATAATTTTAGGGTTTTTATTACTTTAAGGCATAATCTTTAGTATTTTTATACTTTTAGGGTTTAATATATTCTTACGCGATTAAGTCTTCGATTGTTATCTTAGGGTTTTTATAAGGTTTGAGGTCAAATTTTGCAGTTACATATACTTAAGGTTTTAGGGTCTTCGTATGCAATTAGAGGTTAAATTGATAATTTAAGGTTTTTCATATTCACTTTAGGTTTTGAATTGAGATTTTAATCGGTTTTAAATCTCACTAGGTCTATTGACTTTAAGAAATCATCTACAGTTTAGGGATTTGATTCTATACTTAGAAAACTAGATTCCAGGGGTTTACAATTGCCTACTAGAAAGAGAAGCTTAGAGGACCTGCCCTTAACTACTAAATATTTGAAAAGGAGTTCCATTACTTTACCAAAGCTCTCATAGTCTGGCAACACCATTCATTGCCTTAAGAATTCATCATCTACATCAATAATAGGAGACATCTATAGAGTTACTCGAAACTATTTGTAGAAATCTAATTTTTTCCCCCTTTGTGGTTCTAATTTTTATTTTTTTAATAAGGTCCTAATTCAACATTAAAAAAAATAATAATAAAGAATAAAAAAAAAATTGAAAAATGATAAAAATACAAAAAATGAAACAAAAGAAAAGTTATAAAGATTTTTTTTTGTTTATTTGTAGGAAAATAGATTTTTAGAAAGAAAAACTAATTGAGGTCAATGGATTTAGTTTTAGCTTAGTTCAAATAGCTTTAGAGAGTTACATAGTTTAAATATAATTTAATCATACTAAATATCAAGACATTATCCAATAGCCTAATGGATAAGCATTTGAGCATTAGTATTAGGTTAGCTTGAGGTTATGGGTTTGAATCTCACTAGGTACACATGTGCCTTTTATTTTGTCTTTCATTTACGAAAATCAATTAAGCGTATAGGATTTAAATCTAATTTTAAATCTTATCAAACCGTTTGAATCTAATGTGATAAAGATTTGAGAGATTCAAATCTAATTTGATTTTTATCAAATCGGATATGAATTGATATAAAAGATTGAAATCTATTAAGATTGACATAATCTAAAGATTTGTTTTCGAGCTTCATAAATTCTAATCACACAGCATAAAAGAAGGACAATGACACACTCACCAAAAAGACCTACTCTCAACTAGCCCAATCATTACTCTAATGTTAGACTCCATAACCCATAGCCCACAAATCAACCCACTAACATCCACATCTAACATAAGTCGACACGCAACACATAGCATCCTCTTCATGCAGCAACATAAGCTAAGCACACAACGCTGTCCACATCAACTCTCTTTCATACATACAATCTCGACGTATGCCCTACTATACTATAATCTTAATTTGTACAGCACTGCACTACACACAATCTATGTACAAGCTTCATACAATCTCCAACATAAATCCTATAACACTAATCTCTACGTTTGGCCTTCTACTAAACTTCACTAAACCAACCATCTCTACAACTCAACCAACAAGTCCATGCCCACAACCGACAGTAGCATGCGATTGCTATAAGCAAATCGAACACCTTTACACAAGCCACTGCTCCAACTACAGCAGCACCAATCAACACTCCATCAGTAATACGACAATACAAGTCACATGACCATTCAATCCACACGGATACTGCACACACTTTGCCAATCAACACTATCCATGCTACACTCTCTCCATCCACGAATAGCAGCTGCCATAGCTAATCACCCTTACGACCAATTTCATACACATACAATCCTGAGCATGCCATACTGCTGCATACTTCATGACTGTACTCTACTGTACAGCGCATGCTGCACTCACTCACTATACGTAGACACAAATTCAATCTCTATTATAGACCAAATACACATAGGGACAACTCATGCCTTACTCACTTACAACCATACTGCACATCATGCATCGAGCAAGCACACATCCATGATTAGACTCCCATGAATCTGTACTCGTTCATCACAATCCAACATCCAACATCGCACTATCTTCATGCAACATCGATGCTACACCCCCATCGACCAATGTTGAACAACATCACAACAACTATACAGTGCATCAAGTTTGGTTCTTCAATTATTATTATTATTAGATCCTTAGTTATTTATGTTGAAAGCATAGTTTATGAGTAGGTATGCATATATGAGCTTAGGAGATTTTTTTTTTATATTAGTTTTTTATATTTTAAGTATATTATATAGGTAGTTGTTTAATAGTAATAATATATATATATATATATATATATTATCTTAGGAATTTTTAAGATTAATTTTTTTTTTAGAATTTCTCACATAAAAAATTATTTTTAAAAAAATTAATAAAAGACCCTTTTAAAAAGAAAATAAGACTTTTGGAGATTTTTTTTTCTTTTATAAAATAAAAACACTTAAGAATTAGGAACCCTTTAGATTTTTTTTTTGAAAAAACTAAATTGATAAACAACATAAACTCAATCGATTTTCAAATATTAAAATAAATCAACATACTAAAGTTTTCAAAAAGAATTACAGTCGTTTGATTTCGATGAGCAAGCACATAGGCACTTTTAGAGTGATGTTAAAATTTATAAAAAATTAGATTTTTTATTTATTTTATTTTTTTCTTAAAAGTATCAAAAAAGGATAATTTAGAAGAATAAACCTAATTTCGAAAAATCTATAGTGGTACTCATTAGAGTTTAATAGGTTAGTTACCGAATTTGGAACCCTTTAATTTTTATCAAATTGAAATCAAAGACCGATAACAAAATCGTAATCAATGCACCCAATTGATTACAATTTCTTCTTCTTTTTTTTTTTCTCGACTCCGGTTGGCTAGCGACTTCAAAAGTTTTTTAAAGAATTGGAATTTCTTAATTTCTCTAATCGAGAATTAATACTAAATGGGTTAGGGTTTAGTATTAATCAGAAAGTGACAAATGAAATTAAAATAAGAAAATTGAAAATTTAGGCTCAATAGTTTGTTGACTCCACTAAGGACCGTCAAGAGGGCTAGCCACTAGAATTTATCGAAATTAGGATTATTTTTCAAAAAATGAAAAAAAAACCCTTAAGTCGGTTGTTTTTTATTTCTTATTATACTAACACTTTTGTTACATTTATTTAAGGGGGTCATTTTGAGGTTTGCTTATTTCATTTTATTTTTCCATATCATAAATGCTTGGTAGATACGGTTAGAACCAGGCCATCTAAGGACCTTAGGAAGGAGGCTATTGTGTAAGCTTCAAATGATGTAGGGCAACCACCTTCCGGACCCAATCAGGCTACCCTACTTAAGTTCAGAGGTGACCATAAAACCGTCATTTTGAAAAATGCGGTAGTCACAGAACTTAAGAACCTTTATAACCTACCCTTTGCATGCATGCATGAAAACCTTTTTTTCAAAAACTATAAGAACCCATGATGTAGCAGACCTAAACGGACAAGGGCAATCGTGAAGTTATATTGCATTATATAGTCCTATTGTAATATTTCCCTATAAATAGCTTGTAATAATTCTATGTAAAGTTTAGGATAGGTTGTGATTGTACTTTTAATTTTTTTTTCTTTAGATAGGTATGCCTAGATCGAGTCAAGGTCCCATTGAAGAAATCTATATCCACCTACCCCATTAGCCTCAAAGATTACTCTAGATGTGGTTTTGAATTTTGAGCCCAAATAAGTAAGGGTTATTTAAGAACAAGATTAGGCCCATCCTCTCCTTATAAAAAATCCTTGTAAACATTACTTTAGTGTAGGCCTTAGTTCATCTATGAGAGCTTGAATTTGTCACTTTTTGTTTGGGCCCACATTAGCTAAGCCTAACCTTAGAAAAGTAGTCCCAATTGTTGTGGGCCTATGCTATCATAGACGATTTCTACATCCCAAATCTAGAAGCTACAGCACCAAAGATTTTTAGTAAGTTTTCGAGAGTAAAAAAAACTACGATAAATCGGGTTTTAATTCAAGGGAAGACCATTCAGATGGAAGACGTCATGGACTGGTTTTCTACTAAGTTGAAACATAGAGATAAACAGGATGTTTTTATGCAAACCTAAGAGCTTAGCACTGGCATCAGTATCGAGTCAATGCCTATATCTTGGTGGTCTTCAACACTATTTTATTCCTAAATGATAGACGTCAGGTCTACTTTATAGTTGCTGAAATTGTAACTTAGTTTCTTGAAGGGAAATCATACGTCCTAACCCTTTAGGTCGAGCAAATTTGATTACTGAATCATCTCGAAAAGAAGAAATGAGGGGATCTAAAGACTAATATGGTTCTACTTGTCGTTCGTCAGCCACATGAGGAGCTGCAAACTTGATTTCAATCAAGTCGATTTCACCTAGCGATACAATCTCATCAAGTCTTTTGAAGAGAGAATTAAGCTACTTAAAGACATAGCTACCCATTACTAGATCTAATACTTTTAGAGTATGAAAGCCAAAGAACTGTTGTGGATGCCTACGTGGTTTGCAAGTAGGGAAATGATAAGAGAATGTGAAGATTTCAAGGCAATACCCCTAATTGGCTTCAACCTCTATGTCGGATACCTTTCAACCAATAGACCCATTGAAGACATCATTCCCAAGCCATCATTAGAAGCTATCTCATTGGACTTTCATAACCCTAGCATGTTGGTGGCTGATAAAGTAGCCAAGCTTCTAAGCATCCAAGCTCTATGGTGCACAAGGAAGACTACCCTTACCACTAGGGGGGTAATGGGTAGAAGTTAAAGAACCAAAGGACTTTTTTATCGCCAATTAAAAAAGCTAAGAGACATGGAAGAGACAAAGGAGAAGGAAGAAGTCCAAGTCAAAGCTAAACCCAAGAAAGCAAGTGAAAGAGAGAAAGAGTTGAAGACCCGCTATAAGGAATATCGTTAGAAGATAAAGGCATTGAAAGCACAACTGAAAAGGATCGAGGGCAAGGAAGTGGAGGGTCCCAAAATTCGAAAGAAGAAGAAGACTCAAGATGAGATCACTAGCTATAAGAAGATTAGAATTTAGGTTTTTAGTTTTCTTTCTTTAGGATTCTTTTTCGAATGAAATAAGTGATGTAAAGCTTTACAACTGCCAAAGATTAATAAAAATTAGTTAGGTTTTGCTATATCAAGGGTCTCTTGTCAGTTCTTAATTTTCATTACATTCGTGTGCCATACATCTTGCATTTGTAATTCAATGATCCTTTTAGAAAAATGAGATATGTGTTAAATTTTTATTGAGTTTTCATTTAATTTAGATTTCAAGATATCTCCTAAACATCAAGTCTTTCAGAGAAGTCCAATTAGAATGTGTTCCCAAACTAGAATGGCCACCACTTAAGGAGATGATAAAGACACTAAGATCAATGATTCCACTGAGCTGAGGTTTCATTCCATAGAAAGGGCCATGGAGAATATGGCAGAATAGACGAGCTTCCTAGCAGACAGCATTGCTTTACTCCAGGCCACAACACCGGTTAATGGAGAGAGTTCCAAGGCTTGTTACGAGAAGAATATTAAGGCTCCCGAAGCAGAGAACAATTATCCAAAAGACCATTTGGGACAAAAGGAGTTTATCTGAAAGTCAATCCAACATTCAACCTGACACATATGTAGCCCTGGCTAATACAATACCCACTAACTCAAGGCCTAGCACAGACAGTTTTTAAGAACTAAAAGGAAACTAACCCAGCAGATAACTGAGAAGATGAAGGCACTTGCAGGGTATGATGGATTTGAGTAGGTGAGGATCATTGAGTCCTTTACATATGACATCAAAGCCTACCTTGAGATGTTTAAGGTATTAGAGTTTGAAAAGTATAACGGGACGGGCTACCCGAAGCTTCATACTAAGTTGTACATAAGGAAGATGGGTAAATATGTTCAATATGATTCACTCATGGTGTAGACGTTCTAGGATAGTTTAATGGGATTGGCCCTAACTTGATATGCCCAGCTCTACCTAATCCAAATAAATACATGTGAGAAACTCACTAGGGCATTTTATGAACAATATAAGTTCAACATAGAAGTAGCTTCGACCATGATGTATTTGGTCACCCTACACAAGAAGAATAATGAATCATTCAAGGAGTATGCTTAGAAATGGAGGTCCTTATCTACGAGGATATCTACTCTTACAACAGAGAAAGAGCTCACATCGGCTTTCATTAACACTTTGGAAAGGCCCTATTTCTCCCATCTCATCAAGGAAGCCTCGTCCAGCTTTACTGAAGTAATGATAGCAAGATGTAGTATTGAAATCGCCATCTCTTCCAGTAAGCTTCAAGAGCCACCAGATAGAAGGCCACCTGTTTCATCTTCCACTCCTAAACTAACGGTTAGCAAGCTTAAAGAATCTACGGTTAATGTGGTAAATTCAAATGTTAAACCAAACGCTCAGGTTGCTTTCAAGAAAAATCTACCTCTAACTCAACAACAATTCAAAGATCAGCAACAGGTTAATAAGGCCCTTAGATAGTTTACCAAGATACCGGTCCCCTTAAGTCAAGTTTTCGTGAAGTTGAGAAAAGATAATTTAATATTGTATGAACTTCCAAGTGATTAGTACAAGCCGAGAATCTTTAACCCTATGATGAAGTGTGAATATCATTGTACCCAAGTGGGGCACTCGATCGATTCATGTTGGAGATTAAGGAATAGAATTCAAGACTTGATAAACGAAGGGCATTGCAATTGGACTTCATAGAATCCCTAGCTCCGAAAGTTAATAATAATCCCCTACCTAACCATGGGCCGATTATTGGTATGATTGTTGATGACTTTGCCATCTACATGATTAGTTCAGATAAGAGGCCTAAGGTTTTTGAGTTCCACATGAGCGAGTAAGCCTTAAAAGCATAGAGGTACACTTTTCATGTACTGGTAGCACTAGAAAATTACAAGGCTACCCCATTTAATTATCAAGTGGTAAATTAAGAGAAGCCAGGTTCTCTGATAAGGGGAATTACTTAATCGGGAAGGATTTACCACCCAAGAGAAGAGAATGAAAGGAGGAGTCTACTAGAGGAGGCGAATGATAAAATGACTGCCAAATACGTTAAAGGGCCATTTGCCTTTACCACGATGATCAAGTTAAGTGAGTATAAGATCATGGAACAACTCAGTAAGACTCCATCACAAACATCATTGATGAGCTTATTGATCACATCCAAACCATACACAGAAGCCTTATTTCGTACCTTAAAGGAGGTTAAGGTCCCTCGTGAAATGCCAACTGAGAAGATGGGACTAGTCACCAATTCCATCCTTGCCATAGACCAAACTTCTTTTTTAGCAGAAGAGTTAGGAGAAGAAGGGAATAAGCACATGAATCCACTCTTCATTATGGTAAGGAGTAATGATACAATCATTACTAAAGTACTCATTAACAACGGATCATCACTGAATGTTTGTCCACTGGCCACTTTAGAATTGCTGGGTATTGGCACGACTACAATTAGACCTTCTTCCACAATAGTTAGGGCCTTTGATAGTTCTAGAAGAGATATTATAGGGGAGATAAACCTACCTGTGAGTATTAGTCCTCAACACTTCACTATTCAATTTTAGGTCATAAACATTTCAAGATCTTTCAACTTACTCTTAAGAAGACCTTGGATTCATGCAGCAGGGCCCATCATGCAGTAAGGGCCATACCTTTGAGCTTGCACCAAAAAGTGAAGTTCATCTCAAATGGCTAGGTTATTACAATTTTGGGAGACTAAGATTATGAGATTTATAAGGAAATAGCTATACCCTATATAGGAAGTGAAGGGCAAGAGGAACAGATGTTTGAAGAAGTGGCCATGATTATTGGCCCTAAGAGAGAAGAGGACAAAAGAGTAGTATTCAAGGAAGGCCAGATTGGCACCTATGGCCTTAGCTACAACCTCACTCCAGTAAAAGAATTCCAAAAGAAATAAGCAAGGGGCAAGATAGGGGATAGATTGTACCATACCCTGATGACCTTCCCACCACTAATTGAGACATTTATACGGGTAAAGACTCAAGTCCTAGAATTTGCCTACGAAAGATCGACAAGCTTATCTCATAAGTTTGAGCACCATTTGAATAATTGGTTCTCCATCCCGATGAAAGGCAACGAGTCTTCCCTAAGGTAAAGGGTGACCCTTAGTTAGTATTTCTTGAATTTTTATTTTCAATAGTCATCGTTCCAAATGTATCATCAAACCTTTTGTTCAAAAAATATTAGTTAGTTGCTTGCCTCATTTGTGATTCACATCCATTCATTTAATAAAATATTAGTTAGTTTCTTTCCTTTGTTATGTTTCAATTCTCTTTTGCTTACATACACTTTTCTTTATACGCTTTACCTAAATCTAATGAATCAAGCAAAAACCAAGAATACCTCGTGCAAGTAAATAATGAGAATATCAATATCACTTCCAGCCCTACTAGGTTAGTCATCGGTAGCGATGTTGGTGACCACTATGATATACAAGAGGAATGGCAAAAACATGAACTAAGTAGAATCACTATTGATGAACCAATTGAAACAGTCAATGTGGGGAATAAAGATAATCCTAAGAATCTAAAGATTAGAGGGAGTCTAAAAGAGAAACAAAAAACATAAATGATTACTTTGTTAGCTAAATATCAAGACGTGTTCACTTAGTTGTATGAGGATATGCCAAGGTTAGATCTATCAAACATGGTCCATCATTTACCCACACAAGAAGATGCCAAGCCTAAAGAGTAAAAGTTAAGAAGATTTCGACATAACGTCCTATTGAAGATCAAGGAAGAGGTTAAGAAATTGCTTGAAGTTAGATTCATTGAGATATCGAATTATCTGAAATGGGTAGCTAATATTGTTCCAATAATGAAGAAGAATGGGGAAGTTAGAGTGTGTATAGACTTTCAAGATCTTAATCAAGCAACACCTAAAGACAACTTTCCATTGCCATACATTGATGTCTTGGTGGATAACACAGCTAGGAGCCACCTATTTTCATTCATGGATGGTTTTCCTGGATATAATCAAATTTGGATGTCCGAAGAAGATAAGACTAAGATGACTTTCGTTATAATCTATGGCATGTTTTGCCAGAAGGTATGCCCTTCAAGCTCAAGAACATTAGGGCAACGTATTAGAGGGCGATGGTCATAATCTTTCATGACATGACACATAAAGAGATAGAAGTGTTTATTAATGATATGATTATGAAATCTAGGGAAGGGGAAAAATACATAGAAAATTTGAGGAAGCTGTTTAGCAAATTAAGGAAGTTTCAACTAAAGTTGATTCCAGAGAAGTGTACTTTTGGAGTGATGTCAAGAAAATTGCTAGGCTTCATAATTAGCTAGAGGCATTGAAGTTGATCTTGATAAAGCTAAGGCTATAATTAACATGCCTCCTCTACGCATACTCAAGGAAGTAAGAGGGTTATTGGGACGTTTGAATTATATAGCTCAATTTATATCTCAGCTAACATACAAATGTCACCTTCTATTGAAGCTATTGAAAAAGAATGCTAGGGTTCATTGAGATGAGGAATGCAAAGAAGCCATCACAAAAATTAAAGAATACCTTATGAAGCCTCCAGTGCTAGTAGTTCCTAAACTTGGGAAACCGTTGTTCTTATACCTAACTATATTTCCTGAATCTATGGGATTTATGCTTAGTTAGAAGGATGAAGAAGGGAAGGAGTGGACCATTTATTATTTGAGCAAGAAGTTCACAGAAGGGGTATAGAAATACTCAGAAGCCAAAAGAACCTGTTGTGCATTAGTTTAGATCATGCATCGGCTCAGATAAGATATACATTACTACCAAATCGAGTTAACTACACAATATGACCCTTTGATGTACTTAGCAAAAAAAATTAGCCCTCATTGGTAGAGTTTCAAAGTGGCAGATGTTGCTATCAGAATTTGACATCAAGTATGTGAGCTAAAGTTCAGTCAAAGGGTAGGTCTTAGTAGATCAATTAGCTGTGAGTGCCCTTGAGGATAGCCCTTAAGAAGTACAAGTTTTGTTTCCTGATGAAAATATCTTAGTAGTTGAAAAAGGTTTTGATAGCCAGGTAGTTAAGAAACCCTCAAGTTGGAAAATGTTCTTTGATGGAGCAACTAATGTATTTGGATGTAGGATTGGGACAATTCTGATGTCCCCTAAAGGTATACAATTCCCAATGGCTATAAGACTTGCTTTCCCATATATTAAAAAAATAGCAAAATATGAGCCATGTATTCTAGGACTTAAAATGGCGGTGTTTAAGGAGATACGAGAATTAGAGGTGTATGGAGATTCTTAGTTAATAATAGGCTAAGCCCGAGGTGAATATAAGATGAAAGACCCCAAATTACTACCTTACCACCAGCACTTAGCCGAGCTAATAAGCAGGTTTGAAAATATTACATTTACATATGTACTAAGGGTTTAGAACCAATTTGTTGATGCTTTGGCTACCTTAGCATCCATGATTTAGATATCGAGAGGAGTAGAGATTTAACCACTTAAGATTGAAGTTAAAGAAAAGCCTACTTTCTATTTGGCAATGGAAAGTTCATGTAATGAAAAGCCTTGGTATTATGATATCAAAACGTTCTTACAACATGGTACATACCCCAAGGAGGCTAAGAAGAAGGATAAGAAGGTGATCAAAAGATTGGTTGCTCAGTACTTAATAAGCGAGTCTACTTTGTATCGACGATTGTTTGACGATACACTTTTATGGTACGTAGAAGAGGAGGTAAAGTTACTAATGAAGCAAATACATGAGAGAGTATGTAGCCCTCACATGAATGGCTATATGCTCACTATAGACACTTAATTTTTGCCCTTCCATAGTCTTAATTTTTATTTTTACAAAAAGGGTCCTAATTCAAAAAATAAAATAATAAAATAATAAAAAAAAGAAATCAATAAAAATAATAAAAATTAACAAATCATGAAAATACAAAAAAAAAATAAGAAAAGGAAAAATCATAAAAATTTCGTAGATTTTTAGGAAGTAATTTATATTAGGAATAATTAGTTTTAGTGTTAGTTTTAGTTTAGTTAAAAATTTTAGTTTAGAGAATCCGATAGTTTAAATATAATTTAATGGTAATGAATGTCAAGGTACAAGTCAATGGCTTAACAGATAAGTAGCGGAGTATTTGGATGGATTTAGTTTGAAGTCTTGGGTTCGAGTCTCAATAGGCACCTATGTCTTTATTTTTCTATCATTGCAGAAGCAAGATTTAAAATCAGATTCATATCTAATCAAATCATATGAATATTAGTTAAATCAAATTTGAATTAAATTTGAATCTAATTTAATTTACGAATCAGATATAATTAGATATGATACGATACGATACGATACGATACGATTTGGTTTAGACTATATAAAAACAGGAGCCTCTGCAGAAACTAGCAACACGCTACAAACATTAGCATCCAATACCATACTTTACTGTTGCACATACTACTCCACTGTCATCACAATTACACCATAACCAAACAACAATCAGCACAATTGCACACCAACGGCACTGTCCATACGCATCCATCTGTACAGCACCAACCTCAGACTATCACACGGACGATTAGCGAAGCGTCACATCCTGCAGCATTGATCAACTACACATTGCTGAACCAGATTCGCAATCCTTACACAGCTGCAGTTCGCCATACGGTTGCTTCAGCACGCCAAAAGCAAGTTTAATAGGCCATCTCCTTCATCAAACAGCAGCGGAACAGCAGCAAAATAGCAGTAGAATAGCAGCGGAACAGCAGCAGAATAGCAACCACACACAACAATAATAGTGCACTTCCCCCTTTGTCCAGCAATCAGTGACCAGACCGAACGTCGATCATCCCTCTCCCGTAGCACTCACAGCACGTTATAGCACAGCAAACTCTAGGACATGCCGAGTCAACCCAACCCACAGTGTAAGCACGAACCACGCCTGAATCTTTGACCAACACGGACGTCAGTGGCAGTCGCTGCCTTCCCATCCACACCTGTAGTAGCCCCTTCACCACTTAGCCAAATCAGGTTCGGTTGATGAGTTTTTTTTTTTATTTAGTTATTTATTTATTATTTGATTATTATTATTATGTTGTTAAGTCCTTAGTGATTTAATACATACATTAGTTCAGGAAATCTTTAAGTTTAGTTTTTATATTAGGTATATTTCCTAACGTTATTAATTCACTTAAGAGGATAATTATTGAATAGAAATAGTATAGATGCGTATTTATATATATATATATATATATATATATACATGTGCTTAGGATTCCTTTAGAATTAGTTTTCTTATTTATTTAGAAATCTTCATATAGGAAATTGTTTTTTAGAGAAACTAATTAATTAACGAAAAAAAATTATAATGTTTTAGGGAGTTTTTTGATCAGTTATGAGTTAGAGCCCTTTATTTATTTATTTATTTTTTCTTGAAAAAATTAAATTGATAATAACGTAAACTCGGACGGTTTTCAAAAATTAAAATCAATCAACACACTAAAAATTTTAAGAAAGAACTACGATCGTCTAATCCCGGCTAGCGGGTACGTAAGTACCTTCGGGGTGACGATAAAATATGTAGAAACTTAGGTTCTTTTTTTTTCTTTTGATCTTTATTTATTTTTTAAATATTATCATTAGAAAAATGATCCTAATTTCGGTAAATAAATAGTGGTATCCATTAGGATTTAATAAGTTAACCCCCGAACTTAGAACCCTCTGGTTCTTCATTTAAAATTGAAATCAAAGAGCGGTAGATAAATCGTAACCAATCCACCCAATTGATTACGGTTTCTTTTTATTTTCCTGACTTCAGTCGGGTGGCGACTCCAAAAATTACTTTCAATATAAAAAACCGGAATTTTTTAATTTCTTTAGTCGAGGATTAATATTAAATGGATTAGGATTTAGTATTAGTCAAGAAATGAGAAATCGATTTTAAACAAAAAACTGAAAAATCAGGCTCGACACTCACCAAGAAAATTATGAGGTTGGGATCTTATTGGCTAACTATAGAGGGAGATTGCATCAAACATGTTAAACACTACCATTTGTGCTAGGTATATGTGAACAAAGTAAATGCTCCACCTTAAGAGTTACATACATTATCTACACCGTAGCCATTTTTTATGTAGGGAACAAACATCATTGGCCTAATCACTCCAAAGGCATCTGATGGGCACCAATTCATATTGGTGGCTATTTATTATTTCAGTAAGTAGGTTGAAGCCTTATCCAACTCCAGTGTAACGAAAGGAATAATGGTCAAGTTCATTAAGAGAGACATACTGGCTCAGTATGGTATACTATAATATCCCATAAATTAGCAATCAAAACATAAACACCTAAGTATTAGGACAAAGCCCTATCCTTATACAATTAGGGTCAATAGTCGATTTAGGGCATTTAAGAAAGTAAACCGATTAGGCTAGAAACTTACAAAAAACTTGATAACTTTAATTAAGAAATTCTCGTATGTTTAGAAATCCATAATATAATAAGAATATCAAGAATACAATCAAAATAGTGGGAATTTACTCTATATAAGACCCTAAAGTCGAATTTAAGGCAATCGTACCTAAATTTATAAATTTAGGGTTTCTGGAAAAAGTTATCTAATTAAGCCCAAACTTTATCACTAAGTTAGAAAAGTTAGTTGAAATAACCCTGTAAGGTTAGATTTCAAAAATAATGACCAAAAGTTCCAATTTTAGCCTTAGAAGTATCGTTAATTATTATAGTGGGAAACTAATCGAAACCCCTAAAACTTAACTCAGAATGCAACGAGGACTTAGAGATAAGTTAATTAAATAATAAAAAAAAATATAGCATAATATATTATATGAGTATATACGTATTTTTATGAGTATACTCGATATATATATATAAATATACTCGTAAATTAACTTAAAACTATATAATTATGCATAATAAGCATTAAATCCGCAAAAAATTAAATAGGAAAAATATCTTAAAAATAAAATACATGCTAGAAATATGGTTATGTGCATATAATTACTCATTACATGTGTTACATATATAGTATATATATATGTATATTAATATAATAATTAAATATACTTAAATTATTCAAACTTCTCTAAAATTACACTAAAGTTAACCAAAACTTATCCAAATGATGTGGGAACAGCTAGAATCTACGTAGCACTTCAACAATAGCTGGAAATGATGACTCAAAAGTGAATCATCAACCATTTGCCACCTCATACTTTTTATTTTTCAAGAAAAATATTAAAATAAATTATTTAACAATTAAGAAAAAATTCAACTAACCTTAATTACTATAAATAAGACTCCCCTACAATAGATACACGTTTAGGAACCCAAATTATTGTAAGGAAAAATTAGAAAAAAAAAATCAAAGGAAAATAGAAAAAATTGGAACAAAATAGAGCAAGGATCGAGCTAGAACAGTTCCCAGAACATTTGATGACCTGATATGGAGCCTAGCTGCCACTAAGCAAAGCCACCATCGCCTAGGCTTGCCAACAACCTCTCTCCAGCCAATGGTGGCAGGAGCTCCGATAAACTTAAGTTTTGCATTTCTACCCTGTTTTTCATTATTTTTGAAAAATTATTAAATTAATTAGGAAAAAATATGAAAAAAAAATAATTTCTATGTTATTTAGTTGTAATTTCATTTCATAAATTTATTTTAACAAAATTAGGAATATTTAATGTATTTGCATAATAAATGTACTATTCACTCGAAATTTGAAATTCAAAATAAATATACTAAATGATGTGGTTTATAGCTCAAAATTTTTTTGTAAGATGCATATGATATATAGATAATTTCTATTTAGCTTGATTTTTTATTTGAATGTCTTTAATATTTATTGTATTTTTTGGCCTAAAAATAGCTTGAAAATAGGCTAAAATTGTGAAAGAAATAGGAAATTATGAAATTAAATGAGGAAATGGACATGTACTAATTTCTAGTGAATAATAATAATGTTGGGATAGGTTGAAATCAATTTGGTGCAAAAAGGATTATAATTGGGTAATTTAGGATAATTCAGTGGTAAAATCATAAATACGAATATATAAGCAATAGATCGAAAACTTGAAACCAAGTATTAGTTGAGTTCCTTATATTTTTAGGAGTCTATAGAAATTTTCAGGGAATTATTTGGTAACCCAAGCTATTTATTATGAATTTACATAGTAAAATAGCTTAAATTGTAAACTAAGACTCATTTTTAGTAATAATAGATTAAAATTTAATAAATAGTTGAATAAAAACTATTTATACGTGTACTAGTTAAATTGGATAAAAATTATATTTTTAATATGCTTAATGATATTTCAATAATCGGGATATATGTTATATGTATTAAGGTTAGATAATATCTATATTATACATATATATATTGACAAATTAAGTAAGATACAGTTTAATAACCTAAAATACGTATAATACGATAATATTTATATAGATACATATAACTATATTAAAAGCTCGAGCTACTCGTCAAAAGTCATCTTTAGAAATAAGATCCGTAACTCATATCATTAAGTCTGTACGAACCTAATGATACTAATTTTACTATAATTGGAAAATCTTAGGTAATATAATCTATAATTTTATAATATTACTAGAATGTACGTATTATGATAACCCTACCAAAATTTAAACGTGATTTAACCAATTAAAAATATGTTTTAATACGATCAAAACGATATAAAATACATAATAGTATAAATTATGTATATTATCAATAATTAATAACCTAACTCAATAGATATATATATATATATATAATAACAAAACTATATATTATTTTGATAATATATATATATATATATATAATCATTTTAGGTGAAACTCTAATTTTTTCGTACTTATTACGAAAATTGAATTTAGATTTTATGTATATAGGATTCTCCAATGGTCAGACTATTAACAACCTAAGTCTTCCGTAGTGAACTTCTTAACAGGTAAGTGGGATCAATGTTTTACAGAATTTAGGGATATTATTTCAGAATATCTAGAGACCTTGGTATGTATTGGTTTATGATTGTAGGTAGCTGTCTGTACGTATGCAACGTTTGTGGTTGGGTTTTGATTTGCTATAATGGGAGTTGAGCTCCATGTTATTGTTGTTCCATGAATATTATATTTGAATTATTTGAATTTTGTTGATCACCCTAACAATGAACTAACTCAAACTGGGCTTAATATTTAACCTGATTTTCATCGCAACCTATTAAGGGTAACGACTAAGATTCTCGAGCTAAACACAGACTCTCTTCAATGAGGATAGCTGAAATGGTCCTTTCCTTACCCTTTGTTAAACTAAGTGACAGGAGAAGAGGTCGCGATAAGGTTGGGGGCCGTGGTTCGAAGGTGGTCACAGGAGGAAGGTATTTTGTATTGCATAAGCCCCAGTTTGGTTTCTATTCCTAAGTATGTGAAGTCAGTTTCCTCAACTCGAATTAAAGCAGGTGTAATTTCTCTGATCTTACGACAGACCAGATGACGTTGTGCAATGATATTTGCTTGTATATGCATTGTATCTAATCAATTTAGTTGAAAATCTTGCTTGGGATGTGCTGAGTGCATACTTTTGTCTCTGCCCCACTTATTGAGCAAGTTGTCACTCATTCCCCTATAGTTTGTTTTACAAGTCTCAAATGGATTACAAGTGCTTACCCAACACCAGAACACTAGTAAACTAAGATAGGGAGTGAGATGTAACAAGTAATGGCTAGTTATTGCCCTTAGTATTAACATTTTTTCTTTTCAAGAAAACTATATAGGACTCTTAAAAGGGCTTAGTAGTTTTCAACATTTTAGTCTGTATGTGAAATGACAAGTACTTATGGGATTTATCACCACTCTTTTGTAAGGTCAAATTATAAAATTTATTTTTAACAAATTATTTCAAAGGATTACTCTATAGGTTTATATTAAATAGGTATCAAATTGGATGCTTCAAAAGGGTAGAGTCAAGTACGCTTGGTGTGAACTAAGTCTAAGATAGCAATTATAAGGACAGTTTCTATCTTTAGATGGTTCATATGGCGGGACTGTTACTACTTTACCTTTTCGAGGCGTGACATACACCAAAGACAATTGTTATCAATATTAGTATGAATCTTAATAACAAATTGATGCCAAAGTTGCGTCGGTCGTTTAAGATCATTCATAGAAATTCCACTCCTTATCGGCCCTAGATGAATGGAGCTGTAGATGCGGTTAACAAGAACATCGAAAGATTTATTAAGAAGATGGTGGTTACATATCAAGATTAGCATGAGATGTTGTTGTTTACACTCATGGCCAATTGAACTTCAGTCAGAATACCAACAAGGGCAACCCTTTACTCGTTAGTATATGGAATAGAGGCCATACTACCAATAGAAGTCAAAATTCCATCTCTTAGGGTCTTATCAGAAAACCAATTGGATTAGGTTGATTAGATAAAGAAGCACATCGAGTAGTTCAATCTAATTGATGAGAAGAGGTTAACATCTTTGTGTCATAACATCTGCTATCAACAATGAATGGCTAGAGCTTTTAAAAAGAGTATACAACCCTAAAGTTTTGAGGAGGGAGACATGGTACTAAGGAAGACTTTACCTAACATACAAGACTCGAGAGGGAAGTTTGCTCTGAATTATAGAGGACTTTACATTATGAAGAAAGTATTGCCTAGGGGAGCCTTAATTTTATCTCAAATGGATAGTCTATACTTGAGGGACCCAATAAATGTTGACGCATTGAAAATGTACTACACTTGAAAGATCAATAGAATTTTTGCTCAGATTATGAAATGTAAACAGTCATAATATTACTGTAGTCTCATTTTCATTTTCTACAAGCAAAGTTAGCATCCTTAGTGGTCATCGACATTGGGTAACACCCTTAGCTCCTTCGTCATTTTACTAAAAAGTCCTCACTTCTTACTCTATCCAAATAAACCCTATACACAAGAAACGCAAGAAAAATAAACACTTAATTTAGAACGATGTCAATTGATAAAAATTCATTTAATACTCTATTATTGTTCACTCTCCCCAAAAAAGGTAGATTTGTTTTCTATTTTTTAGGATGGGGCCATATTCAGAAAGAGTAATGGGTGGAAGATAACAAGCAACTCGCCTAAGGGTGGAGGTTTACATAGAAAAACTAATTAAGTTGGATTGGAAATTCAAGATGTGACATCTTTGCTCAAAAGATGAAGATGCTTCATACGTTAAAGTCACCTTTTTGAATGAGTCTTTAAGCATAGCGTTACGTGCATTCATTTCAAGATTAAATTGTTTCCAAAAAAAGAAAAGGAAAAAAGAAAAGAGAAAAAAAAGAAGAAGAAGAAAAAAATGGAAAGAAGAAAAGAATAAGATAAAAGAAAAAGAAGACGAAGAAGAGAGGGTCAAACCATTAGTTCTAATTGGATTGCTCAAGAAAAGACTTGAGTGTTTGGGAACTATCGATAGAGCCAGGTAAGTAGTTTTGAGCTTTTATAAGACATTACATTTGCATTTATTCTCTCCTTAAGGATGGTAGTTAATTTCTAAGGCACTTAATTCTTATACTCTTAGGACCAGCTAGCTTCTAGAGCATAGTCCCAATCCATGGTTTCTTAGGGTTCTAACAAGCTCATATAGCGTTGCCTAGATTTATGTTCTCTTTTAAGGATTTAGCCAACTCATGGAGTGTTATCCCAATTCATATTCTTATTTAAGGATCTAGCCAACTCATAGAGCACTGTTCCCATACAGTGCTAGCTAATAGAGCGCTATCTCGATTTACCTTTCTTTAAGGTTTTAGCCAGCTCAAGGAACGCTTCGCTCGCCTTGGTTAGTCAGCCCATAAGGGGCATAGCCAAATTATCAATATCTTTTTAAGGTCTTAACCAGCTTAAAAAGCACTTTGCCCACTTTGGTTAGTTAGCTCATAGGAGGCACAATCAAGTTCTTCATATCTCCTTAGGGTCTTAGCCAGCTCAAGGAATACTTTGCTCGCCTTGGTTAATCAGCCCATTGGAAGCATGACCAAGTCTTTAATATCTCTTTAGGGTCTTAGCAAGCTCAAGAAGCACCTTATCCACCTTGGTTAGTCAACCCATAGGGGATATGACTAAGTTCTCAATATCTCTTTAGGGTTTTAGCCAGCTTAAGGAACTCTTTGCCCGTCTTAGTTAGTCAACCTATAAGGGGCACAACCATGTTCTCAATATCTTTTTAGCATCTTAGCCAACTTAAAGAGTGCTTCACCTTCCTTGTTTAGTCAACCTATAGAGGTACGACTAAGTTCTCAATATCTTTTTAAGGTCTTAGTCAGCTTAAAGAGCACTTCGCCCGCCTTGGTAAGTCAACCTATACGGAGCACGACCNGATATGGAGCCTAGCTGCCACTAAGCAAAGCCACCATCGCCTAGGCTTGCCAACAACCTCTCTCCAGCCAATGGTGGCAGGAGCTCCGATAAACTTAAGTTTTGCATTTCTACCCTGTTTTTCATTATTTTTGAAAAATTATTAAATTAATTAGGAAAAAATATGAAAAAAAAATAATTTCTATGTTATTTAGTTGTAATTTCATTTCATAAATTTATTTTAACAAAATTAGGAATATTTAATGTATTTGCATAATAAATGTACTATTCACTCGAAATTTGAAATTCAAAATAAATATACTAAATGATGTGGTTTATAGCTCAAAATTTTTTTGTAAGATGCATATGATATATAGATAATTTCTATTTAGCTTGATTTTTTATTTGAATGTCTTTAATATTTATTGTATTTTTTGGCCTAAAAATAGCTTGAAAATAGGCTAAAATTGTGAAAGAAATAGGAAATTATGAAATTAAATGAGGAAATGGACATGTACTAATTTCTAGTGAATAATAATAATGTTGGGATAGGTTGAAATCAATTTGGTGCAAAAAGGATTATAATTGGGTAATTTAGGATAATTCAGTGGTAAAATCATAAATACGAATATATAAGCAATAGATCGAAAACTTGAAACCAAGTATTAGTTGAGTTCCTTATATTTTTAGGAGTCTATAGAAATTTTCAGGGAATTATTTGGTAACCCAAGCTATTTATTATGAATTTACATAGTAAAATAGCTTAAATTGTAAACTAAGACTCATTTTTAGTAATAATAGATTAAAATTTAATAAATAGTTGAATAAAAACTATTTATACGTGTACTAGTTAAATTGGATAAAAATTATATTTTTAATATGCTTAATGATATTTCAATAATCGGGATATATGTTATATGTATTAAGGTTAGATAATATCTATATTATACATATATATATTGACAAATTAAGTAAGATACAGTTTAATAACCTAAAATACGTATAATACGATAATATTTATATAGATACATATAACTATATTAAAAGCTCGAGCTACTCGTCAAAAGTCATCTTTAGAAATAAGATCCGTAACTCATATCATTAAGTCTGTACGAACCTAATGATACTAATTTTACTATAATTGGAAAATCTTAGGTAATATAATCTATAATTTTATAATATTACTAGAATGTACGTATTATGATAACCCTACCAAAATTTAAACGTGATTTAACCAATTAAAAATATGTTTTAATACGATCAAAACGATATAAAATACATAATAGTATAAATTATGTATATTATCAATAATTAATAACCTAACTCAATAGATATATATATATATATATAATAACAAAACTATATATTATTTTGATAATATATATATATATATATATAATCATTTTAGGTGAAACTCTAATTTTTTCGTACTTATTACGAAAATTGAATTTAGATTTTATGTATATAGGATTCTCCAATGGTCAGACTATTAACAACCTAAGTCTTCCGTAGTGAACTTCTTAACAGGTAAGTGGGATCAATGTTTTACAGAATTTAGGGATATTATTTCAGAATATCTAGAGACCTTGGTATGTATTGGTTTATGATTGTAGGTAGCTGTCTGTACGTATGCAACGTTTGTGGTTGGGTTTTGATTTGCTATAATGGGAGTTGAGCTCCATGTTATTGTTGTTCCATGAATATTATATTTGAATTATTTGAATTTTGTTGATCACCCTAACAATGAACTAACTCAAACTGGGCTTAATATTTAACCTGATTTTCATCGCAACCTATTAAGGGTAACGACTAAGATTCTCGAGCTAAACACAGACTCTCTTCAATGAGGATAGCTGAAATGGTCCTTTCCTTACCCTTTGTTAAACTAAGTGACAGGAGAAGAGGTCGCGATAAGGTTGGGGGCCGTGGTTCGAAGGTGGTCACAGGAGGAAGGTATTTTGTATTGCATAAGCCCCAGTTTGGTTTCTATTCCTAAGTATGTGAAGTCAGTTTCCTCAACTCGAATTAAAGCAGGTGTAATTTCTCTGATCTTACGACAGACCAGATGACGTTGTGCAATGATATTTGCTTGTATATGCATTGTATCTAATCAATTTAGTTGAAAATCTTGCTTGGGATGTGCTGAGTGCATACTTTTGTCTCTGCCCCACTTATTGAGCAAGTTGTCACTCATTCCCCTATAGTTTGTTTTACAAGTCTCAAATGGATTACAAGTGCTTACCCAACACCAGAACACTAGTAAACTAAGATAGGGAGTGAGATGTAACAAGTAATGGCTAGTTATTGCCCTTAGTATTAACATTTTTTCTTTTCAAGAAAACTATATAGGACTCTTAAAAGGGCTTAGTAGTTTTCAACATTTTAGTCTGTATGTGAAATGACAAGTACTTATGGGATTTATCACCACTCTTTTGTAAGGTCAAATTATAAAATTTATTTTTAACAAATTATTTCAAAGGATTACTCTATAGGTTTATATTAAATAGGTATCAAATTGGATGCTTCAAAAGGGTAGAGTCAAGTACGCTTGGTGTGAACTAAGTCTAAGATAGCAATTATAAGGACAGTTTCTATCTTTAGATGGTTCATATGGCGGGACTGTTACTACTTTACCTTTTCGAGGCGTGACATACACCAAAGACAATTGTTATCAATATTAGTATGAATCTTAATAACAAATTGATGCCAAAGTTGCGTCGGTCGTTTAAGATCATTCATAGAAATTCCACTCCTTATCGGCCCTAGATGAATGGAGCTGTAGATGCGGTTAACAAGAACATCGAAAGATTTATTAAGAAGATGGTGGTTACATATCAAGATTAGCATGAGATGTTGTTGTTTACACTCATGGCCAATTGAACTTCAGTCAGAATACCAACAAGGGCAACCCTTTACTCGTTAGTATATGGAATAGAGGCCATACTACCAATAGAAGTCAAAATTCCATCTCTTAGGGTCTTATCAGAAAACCAATTGGATTAGGTTGATTAGATAAAGAAGCACATCGAGTAGTTCAATCTAATTGATGAGAAGAGGTTAACATCTTTGTGTCATAACATCTGCTATCAACAATGAATGGCTAGAGCTTTTAAAAAGAGTATACAACCCTAAAGTTTTGAGGAGGGAGACATGGTACTAAGGAAGACTTTACCTAACATACAAGACTCGAGAGGGAAGTTTGCTCTGAATTATAGAGGACTTTACATTATGAAGAAAGTATTGCCTAGGGGAGCCTTAATTTTATCTCAAATGGATAGTCTATACTTGAGGGACCCAATAAATGTTGACGCATTGAAAATGTACTACACTTGAAAGATCAATAGAATTTTTGCTCAGATTATGAAATGTAAACAGTCATAATATTACTGTAGTCTCATTTTCATTTTCTACAAGCAAAGTTAGCATCCTTAGTGGTCATCGACATTGGGTAACACCCTTAGCTCCTTCGTCATTTTACTAAAAAGTCCTCACTTCTTACTCTATCCAAATAAACCCTATACACAAGAAACGCAAGAAAAATAAACACTTAATTTAGAACGATGTCAATTGATAAAAATTCATTTAATACTCTATTATTGTTCACTCTCCCCAAAAAAGGTAGATTTGTTTTCTATTTTTTAGGATGGGGCCATATTCAGAAAGAGTAATGGGTGGAAGATAACAAGCAACTCGCCTAAGGGTGGAGGTTTACATAGAAAAACTAATTAAGTTGGATTGGAAATTCAAGATGTGACATCTTTGCTCAAAAGATGAAGATGCTTCATACGTTAAAGTCACCTTTTTGAATGAGTCTTTAAGCATAGCGTTACGTGCATTCATTTCAAGATTAAATTGTTTCCAAAAAAAGAAAAGGAAAAAAGAAAAGAGAAAAAAAAGAAGAAGAAGAAAAAAATGGAAAGAAGAAAAGAATAAGATAAAAGAAAAAGAAGACGAAGAAGAGAGGGTCAAACCATTAGTTCTAATTGGATTGCTCAAGAAAAGACTTGAGTGTTTGGGAACTATCGATAGAGCCAGGTAAGTAGTTTTGAGCTTTTATAAGACATTACATTTGCATTTATTCTCTCCTTAAGGATGGTAGTTAATTTCTAAGGCACTTAATTCTTATACTCTTAGGACCAGCTAGCTTCTAGAGCATAGTCCCAATCCATGGTTTCTTAGGGTTCTAACAAGCTCATATAGCGTTGCCTAGATTTATGTTCTCTTTTAAGGATTTAGCCAACTCATGGAGTGTTATCCCAATTCATATTCTTATTTAAGGATCTAGCCAACTCATAGAGCACTGTTCCCATACAGTGCTAGCTAATAGAGCGCTATCTCGATTTACCTTTCTTTAAGGTTTTAGCCAGCTCAAGGAACGCTTCGCTCGCCTTGGTTAGTCAGCCCATAAGGGGCATAGCCAAATTATCAATATCTTTTTAAGGTCTTAACCAGCTTAAAAAGCACTTTGCCCACTTTGGTTAGTTAGCTCATAGGAGGCACAATCAAGTTCTTCATATCTCCTTAGGGTCTTAGCCAGCTCAAGGAATACTTTGCTCGCCTTGGTTAATCAGCCCATTGGAAGCATGACCAAGTCTTTAATATCTCTTTAGGGTCTTAGCAAGCTCAAGAAGCACCTTATCCACCTTGGTTAGTCAACCCATAGGGGATATGACTAAGTTCTCAATATCTCTTTAGGGTTTTAGCCAGCTTAAGGAACTCTTTGCCCGTCTTAGTTAGTCAACCTATAAGGGGCACAACCATGTTCTCAATATCTTTTTAGCATCTTAGCCAACTTAAAGAGTGCTTCACCTTCCTTGTTTAGTCAACCTATAGAGGTACGACTAAGTTCTCAATATCTTTTTAAGGTCTTAGTCAGCTTAAAGAGCACTTCGCCCGCCTTGGTAAGTCAACCTATACGGAGCACGACCAAGTCATTAGTATCTCTTTAAGGTCTTAGCTAGCTTAATGATCGCTTTGCTTGTCTTGGTTAGTCAACACATAGGGGATATGACCTAGTCTTTAATATCTCTTTAAGGTTTTAGGTAGCTCAAGGAGCGCTTTACCCATTCATTTAGGGTTCTTGCCAGCTGGTAAGGGCACTGCTCTCACCACTGTTTTTTAAGTTTTTGTCACCAAATCCTTAACGAAGCAATCTTAGGATAGCTAGCTAACTGTAGTGCTTTTTAGAACAAAGTTAGTCTTGAGGTAAAAACGGTATCTCTTTTGTCTTTATGGTAAAGTTTTACTCAAATTTCACCACAAAGAAGTGTAGCTATAGATACCCAAATTTTGTACCCCTACCCTACCCTTCCCCCAAGGGTAGTTGTAATTTTTATTTTTTTAATAGGGTCCTAATTTAAAATAAAAATAATAATAAAGAATAAATAAAAAATTGAAAAATGATAAAAATACAAAAAAAAAAGAAAAAAATAAAAGTTATAAAGATTTTTTTTTTTTTTTTAGGAAAATAGATTTTTAGAAAGAAAAACGGGTTAGGGTCGATGGGTATAGTTTTACCTTAGTTCAAATAGCTTTAGAGAGTCACATAAGTCAAGTATAATTTAATTGTAGTAAATATTAAATATAGGCCAACGACTTAATGAATAAGCATTTAAGTATTGGTATTAGGTTAGCTTAAGGTCATTGGTTCAAATCTCACCAAGCATACATGTGCCTTTTATTTTGTCTTTCATTTGCAAAAATTAGTTGAGCGTACAAAGTTCAAATCTAATTTTAAATCTTATCAAATCTTTTCAATCTAATGTGATAAAGAGTTGAGAGATTTAAATCTAATTTGATTTTTATCAAATCGGATAGGAATTAATATAAAATATTCAAATCTATTAGGATTGATATAATCTAAAGATTTGTTTTCGAGCTTTATAAATACTAATCGTATAGCATAAAGGAAGGATAATGACACACTTGCTAAAAAGACCCTCTCTCAACTAGCCTAATCATCACTCCACTATTGAACTCTACAACCCACAACATATAAATCAGGCCCCCAACATCCACATCCAACATAAGATGACACATAGTACACACCATCCTCTTCATACAACAACACAAGCTAAGCATACAACACTGTCCACATCAACTCTCTCTTGCACACATAATCCCAACACATGCCCTACTGCACTGCAATCCCAATCTTCATAGCATTGCACTACATATAGTCCACATCCAAGCTTCATATAATCTCCAATACAAATCCTGTGACATTAATCTCTACGTTCAGCCCTCCACCAAGCTTCACTAAACTAACCATCTCCATGACTCAACCAATAAGTCCACGCTCATAACCAATTGTAACATGTAATTGCTACAAGCAAACCAAATACCCTCACGTAAGCCACTGCTCCAATTGTAGTAGTACCAATCAATACTCCATTAGTAACACGGCAATACAAGTCACACAACCACTCAATCCCCATAAACACTGTACATACTTCACTAATCAATATTGTCTGCACTACACACTATCTCCATCCACAAATAGTAGCCGCAGTAGCCAATCACCCTCACGACTAGTTTCACACACAAACAATCTCGAGCGTATCACACTGCTATACACTTCACAACCATACTCTACTGCATAATGTATGCTACACTCACTCACTGTATGTAAACACAGATTCAATCTCCACTGCAAACCAAATACATACAACAACAACTCATGCCTAACTCACTTGCAACCACACTACACATCATATACCAAGCAAGCACAATCCATGATCACCCTTCTATGAATTTGCCCTCATTCATCATCGTCTGACATCCAACAACACAATATCTTCACCTAACATCGATGCTACACCCTTATCAACTAATGTTGAACACTATCATAGCAACTTCACAGTGCATCAACTTTAGTTCTTCAATTATTTTTTTATTATTTTATTCATTAGATCCTTAGTTATTCATGTTAATAGCATAATATATAAGTAGGCATGTATATATTAGCTTAGGAGATTTTTTTTTGTATTAGTTTTTTATATATTAAGTATATTATTCAGGTAGTTGTTTAATAGTAATAATATATATATATATATTAGCTTAGGAATTTTTAGGATTAAGTTTTTTTTTGGAATTCATCACGTAAAAAATTATTTTTAAAAAAATTAATAAAAGACCCTTTTAAAAAGAAAATAGGACTTTTAGAGAGTTTTGTTTTTATAAAATAAAAACACTC
Organism: Lumnitzera littorea; assembly: GCA_024138015.1. Taxonomy (NCBI): domain Eukaryota; kingdom Viridiplantae; phylum Streptophyta; class Magnoliopsida; order Myrtales; family Combretaceae; genus Lumnitzera; species Lumnitzera littorea. The sequence continues at coordinate 83,943,952 of JAMXBB010000009.1, forward strand.
AAGAATTGAGACCCCTATAGATTTTTTTTAAAAGACTAAATTGATAAACAACGTAAACTCAATCGATTTTCAAAAATTAAAATAAATCAACACACCAAAGTTTTCAGAAAGAACTACGGTCATCTAATCCTAACTAATTGGTACATAGGCACCTTTGGAGCAACGTTAAAATTTCTAAAATCTTAGGTTTATTTATTTATTTATTTATTTTTATTTTTATTTTCTTAAAAGTATAAAAAAAAAGATTAATTTAGAAGAATAAACCTAATTTTGAATAATTTATAATGGTACCTATTAGGGTTTAAGAGGTTAGCTTCTAAATTCGAAACCCTTTATTTTTATCAAATTAAAATCAAAGATCGGTAGTGAAATTATAATCAATCCACCTAATTGATTATGATTTTTTTTCCCTAGCTTTAGTTAGGTGATGACTCCAAAAGTTTTTTTAAAAAATCGGAATTTCCCAATTTCTCTGGTTAAGGATTAATACTGAATGAGTTAGGGTTTAGTATTAATTGAAATGTAAGAAATGAAATTAAAATAAGAAAATAGAAAATTTAGGCTTGACATTGTCTAAAAGACCAACCAACTTGTTCTAACCTCCATAAAAGGCATTTTGATGCTAATAAAAAATATAATCTTAATGTTATTGATGAAGTTATTGAGTGTATAAGAAAGACTATTTTATTAAACACATAGATGATCAAAACTAAAGATAACATAGAACCTAAAGAAGAACTACTTTGTTAGAAGCAATGAAGCACAATATAGGAAACAAAACAAAATTAAGAAATGAAGGAAGAAAAGGAAAAAATGAACAAAATAACAAGATGGATATTTTAGAAAAAAATAATAATAATAAGGGATAAACTAAAGGCTTTAGTAGCTAGATAAGAAGCAAAGAAAAGTTTAGAACCTAAAATACAGACAAGAAGATAGACAAGTTTAGAGGTAGATGAACTTGGAAACAATACTTATTCAAAAGCCAAATTGAATGAGAAGCCACTTAGCAAAATGGACATAAGACAATTGATTATGGAATTATACGTCAAGGCCCAACATCAAAGAGAAAATATATTTGGGTAATTTATCTGATCTACTAAGGACATTGAAGATAATAAGATGACAAAAATGAGAATTAAATTAACAAATATGAACCAAATCAAGAACTATTGGAAGGAAAGAAAAGAAATTTTTTTTAGAAGAAACACAAGAGGAAAGAATAAATAACACATATCATTGACAACCAAGAAGATTTAAAGCTAAAACAAAATAAAGTTTACAAGATTTTGAAGACAATGGTTATATAACAACTATACAATGACTATTACTAAGAATATAACAATTGACTTTGCATTTGAAGTCTATTTAAAAACTGAAGACTCAAATAACAAAAGATATGAAGGAAGTGTAGATACCCTATTTTTGTTTTCCTTTATTTTTTAAAGTTTTATAAAATTAAAAAAAATAAAAAGAATTTAGAAAAACATAAAAAATAGAAAATTTAGAAAAAAAATCCCCAAAAAATAGAAAAATTGGAAAATTCACAATAAAATGAAAAAATTGGAAAAAATAGAGGATTTAGGAAAATTTAGAAAATAATAACAAATTTATAAATTATAATAAGTTTTTTTTTTAATTTAAGTGCTTTTTAAGGTCTTAGATAAAGGAAAAATGTTGGATCTAGGTTTAGATTCAAATCTAGCTTAAGTATCTATGAACAAGGCACAAGCTAACGACCTAAGGGTACTACACATGGGCTTAACATTACATATGGCTCGAAGATATGGGGATTGAATCTTGCCAAAGGCATAAAATACCTTTTATTTTTTTCCATTACAACAAACACTACCATGTGCCAAGCAATTACTATGCCACACGTCTTGACACGTGGCAACATGCATCACCATGACCATCCATGTGTCATGCGAAATACATGGCACATTACCATTCGACCCTACAGTCATTGGCGTTACGTCAACACCTCTTTCTCTCTCTTTCCTTCCCTTTCCCTCCTTTTCCCCTACAAAACAGCCGAACCCCCTTCACTTTGCCTCATTTTTCACATAATTTCCATGCTTAAACACACCAATTAATGAATGATTCTTCTTCTAGACNTTTAGATAGTTTAAGTTTTTTTTTTTTTTAATTAAACTTAGGTATCTTTAAGGCCTTAAATAAAGGGAAGATATTGGGTTTGGGCTTAAATTCAAATCTAGCCTAGGCCGACCTTATTCATATGTGCAATTTAATTGCATATATAAACAAAGCATAAGCTAATGACCCAACGGTACTACACATGGACTTAACATTGCATATGGCTTAGAGAATTAGGGTTCGAATCTTGTTAGAGGCATGAAATGCCTTTTATTTTTTCCATGATAACAAACACTACCACATGTCAAGCAATCACTGTACCATACGTCTTGACACATGGCACTTCATTATTAGGCCACATTGTGACTCATGGCATTGTTGACTAGACCTTGATTTGACATAGTACCATATGGACATCTACGTCATCAATTACGTATCAATGCAAGACACGTAGCGCATTACCATTCAACCCTACGGTTGACATAGCGCTACGTTAGCACCTCTATCTCTCTCTTTCCTTCCCTTTCCCTCCTTTTCCCTAGAAAAATAACCGTACCCCCTTCACTTTACCTCAATATTCTATATGATTTGCACTTGACTATATACTAATCCATACTCAAAACTTATAGTCTACATGGCCTTCTTTGAATTAAAGCCGAAAACGAGATGGAATTCATGTATTTCAATACTCAAATCAGTTATGGAAATCAAGAAAAAAGCTTAAAATTAGGAGTTGGCATTCTATCACGACCCGAGGGTGTTAATCTCGCGAATCTAGCTTTCTAAGTATAGAATCAAATGCCCAAACTATAGATGATTTCTTGAAGTCAATAGAGCTAGTAAGATTTAAAACTGATTAGAATCTCGATTCAAAACCTAAAGTGAATATGAAAAACCTTAAATTATCAATTGAACCTCTAATCGCATACGAAGACCCTAAAACCTCAAATATATGTAACTACAAAAATTAACATCAAACCTTATCAAAACCCTAAGATAACAATCGAAGACTTAATCACGTCTGAATATATTAAACCCTAAATGTGTAAAAACACTAAAGATTGTGCCCTGAAGTAATAAAAACCCTAAAACTATAACTTTAAGGATATAAAAGCACTAATTCACCATAATTTACCCTAAAACCCTAAGTGATAATATATCCTCCATATTTTTCCATTTCATTAGTAAACTACTAAAGATAACTTTAAATCATGCATAAATATTTAGAATACATAAGTAATCCCTTAGAAACTAAGATATTGCATTCTAGATCACATTCATCTTCTAAGTATATAACTAGGTTAATGTTACATAGAGTTAGGGGTTTAGTTGATGTTTAGGTTAAATGTAGTAAACCTTAATACCCTAAATGATACTTTTCATGACAATCACATAAAGTGGCATACTAAACAATGTTTCTAGGATATAAATACTTGGAGAAAGATCTCATTACCTATTTTTACTAATTATTTCAACAAACCCCACATTTCCTTAATTTTCTTCCTAATTTTTTTTAATTATTTCATTATGAGCATTCAAATTACATGCAATTCTAATAAAGTTGACTAAGTCAAAGGTTGACCAAGTCAACAAATGTCATTGTCATCTAGAATTCTCTCCTCCTTTCTAATGATTTCTTTTCTTTTCTTTTAGCTTTTTTTTCTTCCTTTTCTTCTCTTTTGCCGTCCACTTCTATCCCTTTCCTATACCTCACTTGTTTTCCTTTTCAAAAACCCTTTTCCTTTCCTAACCATATCTTCCCTTTCCCTTTCACTCTTCTTTACTTTTCAACTTTGCATCCATATTCAAGAGCAAATTAAGGTATGTTCTTATGTTACTATGTCTTACTTCATATTCTTTACTAGTTAGATGAAGAGTTAGGTTAGGTTAAGTAGTTATGTATTGTGTATATATATGTTGATTAAGACTTAAAGTTTCAATCTTTATGTATAAAAGTGGAGGAATCTTTAGACAATGAAAGAAGATGCATATGTACATGTCTTTAAGTATGTGTACATAAGAGTATACTAAAGAAATACATGTATAAATCCCTTTGTACGTAAGTACTCATTATGTATATAACCTAAAATAAGGCATATGCTAACTATACATACATATACCATGCTAAATACACCCTTAAAATACAAAATGATGAAATTTGAGAAACTTTCTTAAGAGGGTAAATAAGGCATGCGAAATACGTATAAAAATACGTATGACACTGTATGTGTATATGGATATATGTATTAATATATGTATAAGTACATAACTATACAATTAGTATGTTAGAAGTATAGGTATGTATATAACATATGTATGAGTACATAAGGATATATATATATATTTATATGTAAAGAATGATTATATAAGCCATAACATAAGTAGATAATTACATAAGCGATGACACAAGCGATTGATGATGTAAGCAATGACATAAGCGATGACATAAGCATAGGTTTATAAAATAAGAAATGAGAAGAGTACATAAGAATTAGGTACATAAATTAGTAAACCTTAATACACTTCCTAAATTAGATTAAACTTAATTAAGTACATAGATTAGTAATATCAAGGTAAAATTCTCTAAGTGTAAGAATCTAAGGGCTAATTAAATCATTAAGTACAAACAAAGGATATAAATATAAGCAATAAAAATAATTAAATTTCCATAGTTAAAAATTTACATAAATTTAGTCCATATCGTAAAACATGGGTCTTCACATCTAAAACGAACATCACCATGTGAACATACGTCCGAAAATTATGAAAAATGACTATAAGTTTGCAAATATTGGAATTAGAATGAAAAGTTTACTAAATACATAAAGGAAGTCTTATAACTTACAAATATAAGAAAATAATTACTATTAATCTCATTAAGTATGGTAACCCTATTTAGTTAACTAAGGAGTTTGACTTCTCATAATACTTATAAGTTTTACTATTTTGATTTAAGCATTCAATATCAAGTTTTGGAAACCCCAAAGCTTAGAGAATGAGCAATAATCTAGGTAAAGGAGATCTAATGACTTGTTACTTGCTTATGCGTGTTACTTATATGAGGTTTTGCTACTTGCTGTTGCTTGTATGTTTGAATGACTGCTTTGCTTGTTTGCTATCATTTGTGTGATCATCTTTTTAAATCGATAAATATAAGTATTAGACCAAAATAAACAATTATACTCATCGCATGTCTATGACTCGATAAAGGTATGAATAGAGAGTGCTAGCTTTGCAAAAATCTTAAGAAAAGTGTTTTTGGAAAATGCTTTTCTACTCTTAAATATATTTTTATATGATCTCTATAAGGGCTCGTAGAGCTATGAATAATATTTTAACGTTAAAGCAAAGCTAGCATGAGATCTCCAATTAATGAGAGGACTCACTTTATTGTGTCTGTAAAGCTTTTGATAATTTTCGTTGTGATAGGACTCGCATGTTTGTACCCAAGGGGTCTTAGATGGTAGATGGTCTTAGTTTGGGATCCACCTATTCGGATTGGAACTTTTTTTTTTCTCAACTAGGGTAATAGTTGAGTGTTTCCTAGAGGGGTAGTGCTCTTAGGTAGCCTCATGCGAATAAGTTGAGGTGCTCTATGCAGGTAAGTACAAAGGATGATTGAAGTGTAAATGACGTAATTCTATACCTTCCATATTTCTGAACTCCTATGGATGTGTTGCTTGCATTCATCACACCTGCATTCATTTTGTATGTAGATATCTTGCTTGCAAGTGTGATAATAATGTGTGATAACTTGCTTAAACGGTAGTAGTGAGAGACGAACTCACTGAGCTATTTTATACTCATTCCCCCTTAGTTTCCTTTATAGGTTTACTTACGATAGGATTGGGATATGTCTTGAGTACTGAGTGCGAAATGAAGATATGTATACTAGTATTAGAAGTAGCTGAGTATTCTTTAAATGATACATAAACATCTTTTGTAGAAAATATTTATAAGTTAGAACTTACTATAATTTAATTTTTCTTGTATATTTTTTTTAATGTTAGTATATCATGTCTTATTATTTGGTAGGGGATACCGATTCTCTATAGTTCTGAGAAACTGTAGGATATCGAATATCTATAGTTATTTATGTTTATATGTTATGTTATATTATAATAAATTAATTACTTAAAAATCAGTAATCTTAGTGATTTATTATTTAGGGTTTTACAATCTCTGACTTGTAAGGTGATTTTCATATTATGAGCGCACACATGTTATGGAAATTTTAGGTAATCCTACTAGGCTCCCTTTAGGGTCTTGACAGAGAGAGCTAGTCGTACCAATCGCCGTATACCGTACAAAGGGTTGTAGATTGAATTCCTTAACAATCGATGACCCTTTATATGATACACAAGGCTATAGCTATAACTAACAACTAAGAGTTGCACAAGCATAAGTAATATCATTTCATGATAACAATAATAAAATATAGAAACATAACAAATAATCTATTTATATAAGAATTTATAAATATAAGGTCTCTAGAACTTGTAACTCAAACTAATATCAATTTATCACATATTCAGATCTATAATCTAGATAAGCAGTCATGTGAACACTCCGAACATATCCTACTCCCACATCGACCCCCTAATGAACCACTAACCTTGGCATGCGATGGCTCAACTCCACGAATAACTCAGCCTGTGAAAGAAAACTACAAGGGTATAAGCTAACTAACTTAGTGAGATAATCCCCTCAACCATACAGTAATCAAGTTATACAACAATTAAGTTCAATTAAATGAATGTATGTCAATCAGTATGCCAAACAAATACATGCAGATGACTACGTACTACATGTAACTCAGATTTAATACCCTCCAAAGTTAGGGTTAGAGATACATCGGCACAGTCAAATCTGGGTATCATATTAGAACTTATCTTATGACGAAACTCCACATTTCGTATTTAAAATGTAATGGTATAACCATTATTAGTTTTATAAAAAACGAGTTCTACATATGATTGTAAGTAGGGTCATACAGCCCTTACTCACTCTTAAATAAAAGACTTTAGACTCGACCCTTAGTTAGGCGATTGATACCTCTAACGCCTAGTAATCCCGCAGGCCAAGATAAGGTCATATCGCACGTGTGCACCGTACGAAGTCTATAACAATTAAATAATCAACCCATGTATGGCCTCTAGCTACCTCCGTGTAATGTGATTGCCGAAATTAGTTATGCGGTATATAATTATGCGTGTTTCAAATTAACTTTTTCTAGTTAAGTAAGATTAGATCTTATTATTCAATGATCAATTAAAGTCATAAACAATCAATTCCTAGTGAATCTACTATACAATAATCAATACATTATTGTAATTTAAAATAAATTCACCGTTAACAACTAATTATCATATATAAGCATAACCTATCCTCATACAACATTTAATTATTAATCTTAATTTATTTTCACTAATTACAAATACAAACAAGTATGGAATCATCAAGAAAACTCATTCAGCCATAGTTGACTCAGAGATCGTAATAATCTGGTGGCAGCTCAAGGTCAAGGTCAAGATCACTTAAAAATAAGGAATATAAAAATTTGTAAGTTTAGGAATTTAAAGCTAAACTAGTATCGTAATTTGTAAAGTTTACTTTACCTAATTACACGAAATTGTTGATTTGAGTTTTTTATTGAATCATGTATAACTTTTTTCATTTTAGCTCGAATCGTTATGAACTTATAGTCCATTTTGATCGTTTTCGAACGTATTTTCTTGTAGTGAAGTTTGTTTTGGACGTTATGACTCGTAATTTAAACTGTGATATAAAAATATCACAAAATTTATTATTTTAATTTAAAAAGTTATAAAATATTAATTCTAGCTTTTTTCTTAATATCTTTATGATTTAATAATTATTTAAATCGTATAATTGATAATTTTATTATTTTAAGCTTATTTTACCTTAGTTACTCATTTTTACCTATTTTTGAGATTTTAGACTTATTACAATTATTATTATTATTATTACTGTTATTTTTATTATTTATTATTTTCTTTTTATTTATTTATATTTTACAATACACACATATATGTATATATACTTATTACTATATTTGATTAATTTTTATAATTTACTTAATTAGTAATTCCTAATTTACGGTAATATATATATATATATACCTACTTCTTACATATTTATGAATTTATTTTATTTAGCAAATATTATTGTATCATATATACTACTTAATATACGGTATACTTTATATACTATATGTTATACATATATTTACGCCATATGCATATATATGTATACATAAAATATAATTTACATGTATATATGAATATATAAATACAAAATACATGTATATAATATACGAATACATATCCTTATATATATATACATATGAAAATAAAAATTGTATACATATATATTAAATAATCATTTTCATGTGTACACATATATGTATATATCTATATTTATTTTGTGAAAATAATAAATACTTACTTGACATATTCTTATGTACACATATATATATTCATGTTTTCTTATTTATATATATATGTATACTCATATACCGTATATTTTACCTAATAGTATATATATATACATGTCTACATATATATCTTTATACATACATATATATATCTTAAGTTATCTACTCATTTATACGTACATATATATGTAATGAATTATTTAGTAAAATACAACAAAAATACTTAGTATATACATGTATATACCATATAATATACATATGTATAACCAAAATAAATATACTTACCTTATTATATTTGTATAAATCTTAATTTTCCTTCTTCTTTTTCCCCTTCTTCTTCTTCTTCTTCTTCTTTTTCTTCTTGGTTTTCTTTTTGTGTTTTTGTGTTTTTGGTTTGATTGTCTTAAAATTTTTCTAGATTTTTTTCTTCTTCTTTTGGTTTCCACGTGATCAACAAGTTTAAGAAGAAAATTAAATAAAATAATAAGCTAACCTAATCTCTACATTTATGAGGATAAGACAATGTAATCATTTCTAATTTTTTCTTTTTTTACAAAATCAACACTTGGCACTTGAAATATATCACATGAGCTATTGTACTTTTTTTTTTCTTTCCAGCATTTGGACGTGGCAGTAAGTGAATGAGAAGAAAAAAAAGAAAAGAGAAAAAGAAGGAAAGAAAAAGGAAGAAAATAGAAATTAAAAATAATTATATGTAATTTTTCTAAACCTAAAAATCATAAAAATAATCATAAATTAATTTTGGAATTTTATGAAAATTTATCAATTTAATTGATACTCGTTGCAATTATAATTTTTACAAGTTATTTTAACAATTTCATTAAAAATTTTACATGATTACGCAATTTAGTTGATAATTATAATCGACTATAATTATATCACTATTGAGTGATATTTAATTATTTTATAGGCTTAAAGTTATAGTTTTATGGTTTCAATCAAATTCGGGTTCGATTTTGGTTAATTGTGCATAAATTAGGTTTAGGGTTTTAGTATGCAATTTAGGGTTTCGATTAATTTCTAGAGTTTTTATTATCAGTGTTATATTCGATTTATTAAATTTTATAATCTTTTATTGTTATTAGTCTTATCATCTCATGACGCAATTTAAGACACTTGGACTTAAATTAAGATTCAGACTACTAATTTTCTAGGGTTTACACATTCATATCGATTTGAGCATTCAATGAGTTGCTTAACGGAACCAAGCTCGAAATAGTATAAGGAACCAACGCATTCCTATTCTAAAGGGGCAATTCATCACTCAAATCTACTTAAACACATACATTCTCTCTTTCTCTCTCTGGTTCGCAACCACACACTCTCTCTAAAATTGGAGCCACCTTAGCCACTTCCAAGGCTTAAGACCACCACCTCGAGCTTCCCCATTCCTTCACCTCTCTAACCCATGTAGCCCCAACGATTATTGCAACCTCTACGATCTTTAACCATTGTTGAAGCCTTAAAACCTTAACCTATGACCACAGCTAGCTCACGAACCACCTCTAGCCACCATACCTGACACTATGCCACCAGACCAATTGAACTAGCTACCATAAGAAACACCAGGCCAACCACTTCCTTACCATTACGCACTACGACAAAGCTTCACATCGGCACTTTCTCTCTCTACTCTCAACCATACCACCCTCCAATAACCACAAATGACCACCATTTGTCGTAACATTTGTCCTATACCCCCTAAACTTAATTCGAAACACATAAAAATAGTCTCACCCACACCAAATTCGGCTTAGAATTGCTTAGAGCTCCTCTACACACACACTATTGTGCTTTTCTAGTTTGGGACCTGACTCAATCCGATTGGACTGACTTAATTCAATCTAAACCACACTAGACCCGTACCTACCAACCTGACCCACATTGCAAGCTCAAGTCTAGTACCTGTCTTTGTTTTTTTATTCTAATTTTTATTTATTTATATTTATTTGTTCTTGTCAATTATTGTAATTGTAAAAAAGAAAAAGAAAAAGAAGAAAGAAAAGAAAAAAGAAAAAAAAAAAGGGGGAGAGAGAACAAACAAAGGGAAGCATCATTCTATTGTTTTTCATCAAAACATGAATAATAAAATAACAAAAAATATTAATAAATAACAAATAATAAATAATAGAAAAGAGATTTTTTCACTTAGAGAAATCATTTTTCCAAATAAACAAAAAAAAAATAGCTAGTTTCAAAATTAGGATTCATTTTAGAATTTTTTTTTAAAATAGACAAAATTGATTTAGGACCCTATAGATTTTTCAATAAACCCAAACCCACTTAAAACGTAAACTTGGCTTCCCTTTCAAGATTAAAACCAACCAACTTGCTAATGTTTTCAAAAAGAACTATGTACGTCTTGTTCCGAATAGTAGGTATGTAGGCACCTCCGAGTTGACTTAAAAAATGAAAATTTTAGTTTTTCCACTTTTAGTTATTCACTTTAGTAAAAAAAAAAATCTTAAATTTTTCCAATTTAGTCATTTTTTATCCAATTTAATAGAACATATTCCAATTCATTAGTTGGCGATTGAATTTCTTTTTTTTTTTTTTAATGTTCAATATTGAATGGAAAATTTAAATTCGAAAAGTTAGTAGTAATACCCGTAAGGGTTTAAAAGAGTAGCCCTCGGACTCAATCTTCTAGTTTTCAAAAATCATCTTTTAGAAATTAGTTTTTCAAGTGGACTAGTGGCTAAGTTAAATCAGTCCACCCAATCGATTTAACTTGATCTTCTTTTTCCCAATTTTGGTTTGGTGGCGACTCTAGAATATTTTCAAAATACGTTTAAAAACCAGTTTTCTTTAAGCCTTAGTTAAGAATCGGTATTAAACGGATAAGGTTTAATATTGATTGGTTTAGGGAAAACTAATAAAATCAGAAAAAATAAGGCTTGATAGGATGGTGACTCTATTGGAGACCGTTAAGAAGGTTATCTACTTAGAAACTTTCCAAAATTTAATTTTCCTTTTAAAATACCTATGTTATTTATTTATTTCATGTAAATGTTGTTTTAATTGCCATATTCATCTTACATACATTATACTTAGGATATGGGGGATTATTTGTTGCATCAAAGATATAGGGTAAATACGGCCAAACTTAGGTCATCTTAAGACCCTATGAGGGGGGGGGGGGGGGGGGGGGGGGGGGTATTATGTAGGCTTTGGATTAATGACTAAACTACCGCTCAAGGTTGATTAAGCTACCCAACGTATTATGTAGGCTTTAGATGTAATGACTTAACTACTGCTCGAGGTTAATTAAGCCACCCTATTTAGCTTTGATGTGACTAATGAAGGCATTTTCTAAAGACGAGTGAGGTTACGAAGCTTAAGGACCTTTTAGAACCTACCCCAATTGTATACACTACCCTTTAAATTTAGGTTAGTACAACACACCTAAGAATTGCAACCTTACTAATTTTTAAAAGTTTTAATGTAATTAGTTTTTGAAAATAACGGTAGGGTGGCAACTTAAGGAATAATGTATTAACTCAAGCAATCCTAACATCTACATTTTTCTACATATTTTCTTTTATTGCATTGACAGTCGATTCTTGTCCATCAAATGTGTAGACCTAGAATGGTAGATACCTAAGCAAACAACCAAGGAAATAATAGGTTACTATATCTCTCTAGAATTTGGAGAAACCCGAATGCTCTAATGCTCACAATTGAGCCTTAAGAGCCCTTCTAGGACAAGTTATTAAGGAAATCCATGAAATATTAGAAGACCTAGGGCTCATCTAAGAGACTTAGTTTAGTAGTTTTCTAGTTCATATCTAGAGAGCTTAGAGTAAATGTCATGTTTTGAGAATTAGTGTTAGGCCTTTTACCTTTATTTTTTGTACTTTCGTTATTCGAAAAAATAAAAAGTTCTCTTTTAGTTTAACATTGTTCATTCTCCAATATCTACTTCTTTGTAAATAAATGCTTTGATAGAACTCATCTAACCAATATCCTCTCCCCCTCAAGGAAACATAAATAAAATCCATTGACTCGTTTATTCTCTCGGTTTCTGGAAAATAAAACTTTACCTTTCTCTCTCGTACGAAAAAAATAAATTAAGAAGAAAAAAAAAATAAAATAAAAGTTGCTAATAAGTAAAGAATTTTTTCAATCAGGTTCACATGGCTGATGATAAGGTTGACTCCTTAGAAAAGATAGTACATCAGATGGCCCAATAGCTTTAGATGTTGTTTCTCATAATCACCACTCTCTAAGTGTCTCAAGATTTAAGTCTAGAGAAAAGACTTTCAAACCTAGAAGAAAAGGTAACAACACTACAAAAGAGTATTATAGACTTAGAAATGGCAATGGGCTTGATACTTAGAAGATTTCAACACCTAACATCTAATACTGATCAAGTATTGATAAGCCTAGATAATGAAAGTGGTACAAAGAGAAAAGAGCCAAGGATAAGTGGGGAAAGGCAAGTACAAGGGGCTTAGAGGAGATAATTCTCCCAACTAAAGATCTCAATGACCTAAATCTTTCATCATCTAAAAGAAGCAAGGATCTTAGCCCATGAAGCCCGTAATCTAAATTACAAACCATACAGCTTTGACCTAGAAGCACGATGCAACTATCATATGGGTTAGAAACGACACTCTACTAAAAATGTTGGAGATTGAAGAACAAGATTCAAGACCTGATTAATGCTAAGGTCATTCAGTTAGAGCTTCAACAAGTTGGTCTTTCTTTAAGTCATGAGGGTAGTTCAACTGAATCACCTAAAGCTTTAATTCTTTTGAGTATACCAATAACTTCTAACAAGCTCATAAGTCGTCTTAAGTAGTTAGATGCTTAAATGGAGCAAGTTAAGGTAGGGACAAAGAAGAATCAAGTTCTTTTCTATAAAGTCTATAATAAACTCATAAAAATATACTTTTGAATAGCTTTGTAATAAATGGAATAGATTTATCTTATTGATTACCTTTTTAATTAAGTGATTACAGTTTTATTTACATTGGGGCAAATAAATTCCTTCCTAAGGAATCAGTAACTCACTGTTAAAAGGTTTAAAATGAAAAGAGGCAAACTTCATCCCACATATTAACTTCTAAAAACACTTTGAGAGATTGAGCAACATCAAGGTGAGGACATTTTAGACTCATTCCTTAAAGGAGGTTGATTTTGAATTTGATATACAGATTAAAGTGAAGTTAGGCATTCATTTTCAAATCCCAAATACAACTATCCGTAGTTAGCCTTGTTAGAACAATTTGAAGAGTTTTCAAATTTAAACCCTATCAAGAACTATTCTACAATGGGACAATTCAAAAGTTAAGGTCATTGATTAAGAGAAAAGGATAAAATTGGTTTATGCTTGCTTAAGTAACGTTAATTTAAAAAGGACTTTTATTTCTAATAAGTTATTTTTCTTTGAAATAAAGAAGAGCCAATTCTTTTTTCAAACACCTCAAGCCTACACATACCTTACTTAAGCCCATACACTTAGAATCTATAGATTTAAGTCCTTGAATCTCTTTGAAGATAATCACTCTTGGGGCAAAAGAAAAGAAGAAATAATGGGGCAAAGTAATTAAAAAGAGAGAAAAATAGAAGAAGAAATAATAAAGAAAAAAAAGAAAAAGAAAAAAGAGAAAAAGGCTTGAAAATTGGGCTTGTGTGTAAGAGAAAGAAAATCCTAACTGAAGAAAAGCCTCAAATAAAGAAAGCCTAGAAAATGTAAAGCCTAAAACATTCCCAAGAGACATAAAGCCCTTTTACTCATTTTGAATATCATGCCTAACCTAAAAACATAAGCCTTACATATCCATCCCAAATCACAAGACACAAAGCCCCCTTTACACATCCTTAATTATAAACATAAGGCTTCCCTAGCCACAATACCACCCTTACTTAATAAAGCTCTTCTAATCTTAAGGGATAATTTATCTTTATAAGAAAATTGTTTTTGAAATTGAGGCAATCACACTTCTAATTTTTCCTAAAGGTTCTTGACTTATACTCTTAGGTTAAATAAAAGTATTTCTTTCAAAATAAGCCTTCTCATTAGTTCTCTTTGAAACCATTTAACCAAAAGCCTAAATTCATAATGCTGAACCGAAAAAGACGTAACGAATTGATTAAGGTGTATTACCTACAAAATGGACTATAATTTTTGGGACTATAGTTAAGAGTGCAATTTGGACTGAGAGTTTACAAGGAAGTCCTTTTTGAATAAACTAGTCATGAGTTTCCCTTTCCTTAAAAAAGAATTGTTTGAAATCACAAAGCCCTACTAGGCAACTCAGCATCAAGGTCAAGAAGAATATAAGAGGCCCCATGTGATTATTAAGGGAGGGTTTTTACTTGTTAGCAAACTTTCAAAGAAAAGAAAAAAAACAAAAAAGAAAAGGGAAAGAAAGAGGGAGAAAGTAAAGGCTTGCTACCAGTCCATGTCAACCCAAGTGACCAAGCCTTCAATTTATGTCACCTACTTTTTTCCAATGTGGTCATACATTTCAAGTTGACCAAGTTGACCGTAATAGTCTGGGTCATTCTCACTGATGAAGCATTTTTTTTCTTTTATGTCCGTTATCTCTTTTCAAATCAAGGGGCCTATCCTTAATGCCTTTCTCGTCATAGATGGCTTTCACCAAACTTTTTGTTTGTAAATATTTTTCAAGTCAAGAGGTTTTTCTTTTAAACAAATTTCATTTCCTCACTTTGCATCTTTCACCTATTTTTAGATTCTAAAGAGTACTTAGAGTGTTGTTCCATCCTTAATCCTCCCTTTTCGAGGCTCTAAAGCGACGTACCATTTTTCTATCCATTTTAAAAGCATTATCCCAACTCCTTTAGGGTCTCGATGAGCCTACAGGTGCTTCCTTATTCATTAATCTTACTCTAGCATTTCAGCAAGCTCGTAGGGTGCTTCCCTATTCATCAAACTCTCTTTAGGGTCTTAGCAAGCCCATAGGGCACTTCCTTATTCATTAATCTTACTTCAGCATTTCAGCAAGCTCATAAGGTGTTTCCCTTTTCATCAAAATCTCTCTTTAGGCATTTAGTGAGCCTATAAGGCGCTTCTCTTCACAAATTCCTTTTAGTGTGCTCATAAAGCACTTCCCTTTATCAATCTCTTTAGGGTTTTAGCGAGCCTATAGGGTGCTTCCTTATTTATTAATCTTACTTTAGCATTTCAACAAGCCTATAAGGTGCTTCCCCTTTCATCAAATTTCTATTTAGGGTCTTAGCAAGCTCGCAGGGCACTTCCCTTCACCAATTTCTCTTAGTGAACTCATAGGGTGCTCCCATTCACCAATCTCTCTTTAGGGTCATAGTGAGCCCGTAGGGCACTTCCCTTCACCAATCTCTCTTCAGGGTCTTAGTAAGCCCATAGGATGCTTCCATTCACCAAATTTCTATTTAGGGTCTTAGTGAGCTTGTAGGGCGCTTCCCTTTACCAAATTCTTTTAACAAGCTTGTAGGGCGCTTCCCTTTACCAAATTCTTTTAACAAGCTTGTAGGGCTCTTTCCTTCACCAAACTCTCCTTAAGGTCTTAATGCACCCATAGGGTGCTTCTCTTCACTGATTTATTTTAGCGAGCCTATATGGTACTACTCTTTGCCAATTCCTTTTAGCGAGCCCATAGGATGCTTCTTCTAAGTCAATTTAGAGATGCTAGTTCCTTAAAAACGCTTCTGCTTAGATTAGTGAGCTTACAAGAGCACGATCAGGTTTTTCCAAAACGATTTCAATCTAAGGTTGCTAATCTCGTAGAGACGCACCTGCTTAGTTTAGTGAGCTTAAAAGAGCAAGACTAAGTTTTCCAAATTAATTTCAATTTAAGGCTATTAGTCCACTAGAGACGCTTCTACCTAAGTTAGTGAGGTTAGAAAAGTACGACCAAGTTTTTCTAATCAATTCCAATTTAGGGTTGCTAGTCCTTTAGAGATGCTCCTACCTATGTTAATGAGCTAAGAAGGGCATGGCCAAGTTTTTCAAAATCGATTCCTATTCAAGGTTGTTAGTCCCCTAGAGATGCTCCTACCTAAGTTAGTAACTCAAAAGAGCATAAGTAGGGTTTTCCAAATCGTTTTCAATTTAGGGCTGCTAGTTCCCTATAGATGCTTCCGCCTAGGTTAGTGAGCTTAGAAGAGCATAACTAGGTTTTCCAAATTGATTCCAATTTAGGGCTGCTAATCCCCTAAGGACACTTCCACCTAAGTTAGCAAGCTTAGAATAGCATGACCAGGTTTTCTAAATCAATTTCAATTTAAGGCTGCTAGTCCCCTAAAGATGCTCTTGCCAAGGTTACTGAGCTTAGAAGATCACAACCAAAGTTTTCAAATCAACTTCTATTTAGGGTTACTAGTCCCCTAGAGATACTCCCGCCTAGGTTAGTAAGCTCAAAGAGCACGACTAGGGGTTTTTGAATCAATTCTAATTTAGGGTTGCTAGTCCCCTAAAGGGGCTTTTACCTAGGTTAATGGGCTCAAAAGAGCACAACCAGGGTTTTTCAAATCGATTCCAATTTAAGGATGTTAGTCCCTTAGAGATGCTTTCGCCTAAGTTAGTGAGCTCAAAAGAGCATGACCAAATTTTCCAAATCGATTTCAATTCAAGGTTGCTAGTCCCGTAGAGAGGCTCTCACCTATGTCAGTGAGCTTAAAGGAGCACAACTAGGATTTTCTAAATCAATTCCAATTTAGGATTGCTAGTCCCCTAATGACACTCCTGCTTAGTTTAGTAAGCTTAGGAGTGCACAACCAAGTTTTCCAAATCAATTCTAATTCAGGGTTGCTAGTCCCTTAGAGGTATTCTTGCCTATATTAATGAGCTCAAAAGAGCATAACCATGTTCTTCTAAATGGATACCAATTTAAGGTTACTAGTCCCTTAAAGATGCTCTTGCTTAGGTTTGTTAACTTAGAAGGGCATGACTAAGTTCCAAATCGATCTTTCTGGCTATCTTCTAAGGTGCTAGACCTTTCTAAACTCACTTGGCTAACTCTTAGAGCACTGTCTCTCCCTCTCACTTTTCACCTTTCACCAAATCCCTAACGATTCAAGCTTAGGATAGCTAGCTAGCTACTTATTACGCTTCTTAGGTCAAAGTTATCCTCGAGGGAAAAATAGTGTCTTTTTTGTTTTTGTGATAAAGTTTCACTCAAACTTTACCATAAAGAGAAGCAGCTATGGACATCTCATTTTTGCCCCCTCCGCTACCCCCCCCCCCCCCCCCCCCCCCCTATTTTTAAAGATTTTAGTATATTTAGAAAAAATAAAAAAAAAAAGGAATTGGGAAAAATAAAAAAATTTAGCAAAAAATGTCTTTTAGGAAAATTTAGAAAATAATGATAAATTTATAAATAATATTTTTTTTAGATAGTTTAATTTTTTTTTTCTTATTAAATTTAGGTATCTTAAAGGCCTTAGATAAAGAAAAGATATTAAGCCTAGGCTTAGATTCATATCTAGCCTAAACTAACCTTGTTCGTAAGTACAATTTATTTGCACATATAAACAAGACATAGGCTAATGGCCTAACAGTACTACATATGGACTTAACATTACATATGACTTGGAGGTCTGAGGTTCGAATCTTACTAAAGGCATAAAATGCCTTTTATTTTTTCCATGGCAACAAATATTTCCATGTATCACGCAATCACCATGCTACACATCTTGACACATGATACTTTGTTATTAAGCTACACTATGATACGTAACATTGTTGATTGAACCTTGATCAGATGTGGTGTAACATTGTTGTCCATGTGTCATCCACACAACATGACACGTAGCACCATGCATCACCACTAACATCTACATCATTAGCCACATGTCATTGCAAAATATGTAGCACATTACCATTCAACTCGACAGTTGACGTGGCGCCACATCAGCACCTATTTCTCTCTCTTTCCTTCCCTTTCCCCCCTTTTCCTTAACAAAACAGCCATACCCCCTTCACTTTGCCTCAATTTTTCATATGATTCACACATGACTACACACTAATCCATGCTCAAAACTTATAGTCTACATGGCCTTCTTTGAATCAAAGTCGAAAACAAGACTAAATTAATGTATTTCAATACTCAAATTGGCCATGGAAATCAAGAAAAAAGCTTAAAATTAGGAGTTGGCATTCATGTCTATTTAAGCATTTAATGAGTTGCCTGACAAAACCAAGCTCTAAATAATATAAATAATCACCCCATTCCCATTTTAGAGGGGTAATTCATCACTCAAATCCACTTAAACACACGCATTCTCTCTTCCTCTCTCTAAAACTAGAGCCACCTTAGCCACTTCTAAGGCTTGAGACCACTACCTCGAGCTTCCCTATTCCTTCACCTCTCTAACCTAACCATCCCTAAGGATTGCTATAACCTCCATAACCTTCAACCACTATTGAAGCCCTAAAACCCTAACCCACGGTCGTGATTAGCTTGTAAACTACCTCTAGCTACCACACCTGATACTATGCCACCATCTCAATCTAACTAGCTACCATAAGAAACACTAAGCTAACCACTTCCCTACCTTCACATACCACCACAAAGTTTCACACCTATACTTTCTCTCTCTACTCTTAACCAGATTACCCTCTAACCACCATAAATGACTACCATCCGTTTTGGCATTTGTCCTACACTCCTCAAACCCAATACGAAACACAGAAAAATTGTCTTACCCGTACCAAATTCGGCTTAAAATCACCTAGAACTCCTCTATACACACACTACTATGCTTCTCCAGCTTGGGACCCAACTTGATTTGACCAAACTGACTCAATTTGAATCTAAACTACACCAGACCTATGCCTACCAACCCGACCTGCATTACAAGCTCAAGTCCAACACTTATCTCTATTTTTTTTTCTTTCTTTTTATTTATTTATATTTATTTGTTCTTGTCAAATATTGTAATTGTGAAAAAAAAAAAAGAAGAAGAAAAACAGGAAAAAAGAAAGAAAAGGGGGGTGAGAACAAACAAAGGGAAGCATCATTCTATTGTTTTTCATCAAAACATGAATAATAAAATAACAAAAAATTAAAAAATAACAAATACTAGATAATTAAAAAAAAAAAAGATTTTGCCACTTAGAGAAATAAATTTTCCAAATAAATAAAAAAAAAATTAGCGACTTTCAAAATTAGGGTGCATTTTAGAATTTTAAAAAATAAACACTATCAATTGAGGACCCTTTAGATTTTTCTCAATAAAACCCAAACTTAATTAAAATGTAAACTTGGCTTTCCTTATAAGATTAATATCAACCAACTTGCTAACGTTTTCGAAAAGAACTGCGTTCGTCTAATTCCAAATAGAGGGTACATAAACACTTTCGGGGTGACAAAAAAAAATGAAATATTTAGTTTTTCCACCCTTAGTTACTCAATTTAATAAAGAACAAAAAATCTTAAATTTTTCCAATTTCGTTTTTTTATCCATTTTAATAGAATAGAATTCGATTCATTAGCTGGCGATTGAATTTCCTTTTTTTTTTTTTTAAAGGATAATTTTGAAAGGAAAATCTAAATCAAGAAAGTTAGTAGTGGTATCCGTAAAGGTTTAAAAGAGTAGCCCTCCTAGACTCGATCCTTTAGTTTCCAAAAACCATTTTTTAGAAATTAGTTTTTCAAATGGACCAGTGGTTAAGTTAAATTGATCTATTCAATCAATTTAACTTGACCTTCTTTTTCCTAACTCTTATAGGGTGGTGACTCCAAAATATTTTCAAAATACGTTTAAAAACTTGTTTTCTTTAAACCTTAGTTGAAGACTAGTATAAAATGAGTAGGGTTTAATATTAATTGGTTTAGGGAAAACTAATAAGACTAGAAAAAATCAAGCTCGACGGGAAGGAACACATTAAATGAACGAGCAATTTATGTACTTAAAGAAAGTAAGCTAGCAAAAGTGTTCTAAGAAAGCTATATGAGCTAAATTGTTTAATGTATTATTTCATATTAAGAACTCGAGCTAAAGTGTTAGGAATCACATTGTAATTCTCAAGAGATGTACTAAACTCTTTAAACATAATGAAGAGCTATTTGAGAGAATAGTAAAGGAAACTTTGTAAACTTATGTAATTCTATGGTATGAATCGAGAGGTAAGGTAGAGTCATAGGAATTATACACCCCATTTTGATTTCTTTTAAATAGTGGATAAGCCAATATGGAAGACTAGATCCTTAACACTAGGTCCTTAAAAAGCAGAATGACTCATAAGGAGAAACCACTATAAATTGCTCAGTTGATCTTTTGATTCCTTATCATTTTATTTTTTTAGTATTTTGCTTTATCTGTTAATTTCTTGTTTGTATTGACACATATTTGCTAAGTCAAAAGCATGCAAAATATTTAAGGGACTAAGGCACATTAAGTTTAAGATTAATAAATAACTTAAAAGATTAGTTAGATAATAGAAAGATCAAATTGCAAATTAAAGTTAGGCTTTCACATGCAACTTTTTTATTTAAATAAGTTAAATTTTTGATACATTGGAAGTAAATAACAAGTTTTGGTGCTATGTGGTTAATCTTGAACATTATGCAGTGGGATTACTAGTTAGTAGTTAGAATTTGAAAATAAAAATAAATCCAATCTCCCTTGCTTCTTAGTTATTCATAAGACATTGAATTTACCTAAAAATGGATGTAACTTTTTCCTAGCTCTCATAATATGAAATAATACATTAATGAGAGTATCTATCCATAGCTACAAGCAAATGTGAAATGGTACTGAAGCAAGGCCCGTATCTATTACAAATGATTACTTAACGAGAGTAACTTTATAGTCAATCAAGTCACATACTCAACATCTTTGTCTAAACTATGGAATCCCTAAAGCAAGGATTATCATAGGTCATCAAGTATAAGAAGGGGGAGACTAATGTGATCGCTGATGTGCTCTTACATCATTATGTCCTTGTTACCCTTTATAAGCAAAACTTTGAGATTTGTTGTAACTACTGAGTAGTATGCTCAAGACCAACATTTCAGTTGCATTGTGGCCAATTGTAGCAAAGGAATAATAGTAGATGGGTATCACCTAAAGGATGGATATCTCTTCTAATTAGGCAAATTATGTGTATGGAGTTGTTCAATAAGGAAACTTGTTGTTCAAGAAGCCCATAGTGGAGGACCGTCTAGCCATTTTTAGCGAAAATAGACATAGGAGCCGCTAAAAGGGCAATTTGACCTACCAAGGACGACGATGGATGTACATAGGACAATGGAGAGGTATACAACATGCAAATAGCCAAGAGCTAAGTTAAATAAGGGAAGTACTTGCCATTGTCGATTTTGACCAAGCCTTCGACTAACCTTAATATAGACTATATCCTTAACCTACATAAACTATGAGGGGAAAAGATTCCATCTTATTCATAATTGATTATTTCAGTAATGGGACATACTTTAACCTATACCACAAAAATTGATAATGTTTTACATGTTTAATATTTTTTTTGTAGGAGGTGGTAAAGTTGTATAGAATTCCATGGAACATTGTATTGAACTAAGATCTAAAGCTTTTTACCTTCTTTTAAAGAATCTTTGATGCTAAGTTGGGATCTTGGTCATGTTTAATACTTCATGCCATCATAAAACAAAGAACAAATAGAAGTCGTCACCTTCACATTAGGTTCCTTACTCTAAGCAATTGTAGGCAAGAACCTTATTGATTAGGACTTATGCCTACTTATAATGGAATTCGCTTACAATAAATTAGTATACAGTACCATAGGTAAGTCGCCATTAGAGGTTAGTACAAGTATACTCCTAACATAACACTTAACCAACATTCAGTAACCCAGCACCTTAGCAAGGCTGTTGCCATGCTCTAATAGTAGAGCCAACGAAGACGAACTATGCAATTTTAGCTTAGTGATATTGTCAATGCATTTGCAAAAGGAGAGGTTCCCTAATCAAAGGATAAGCAATCTTACTCCTAAGGTAGATAGACCATTCAAAGTACTCCAAAAGCTCAATAACAATGCTTACTAGCTTTAACTATCAAAGGGTTATGGAGTCTCTACTACATTCAATTCCCTACATTGCCAAGGAGAGA
This sequence comes from Lumnitzera littorea, assembly GCA_024138015.1. Taxonomy (NCBI): domain Eukaryota; kingdom Viridiplantae; phylum Streptophyta; class Magnoliopsida; order Myrtales; family Combretaceae; genus Lumnitzera; species Lumnitzera littorea. Next base: position 83,966,567 of record JAMXBB010000009.1, read on the forward strand.
AACCAATAAGAGAGCTAACCAAATTTGAGGACAAACCCTTTACAACCCTAAAGGGATGATAGGAGTCAACCCATAAGGCCAATCACTATAACTTGAGTCAAAGGCCTCATGAACCTATCCTAAAGAATACTAGTTGGATAACTTGCTAAAGATGAAGTCCCTTACATCCTGGTTAGTGCAATCTTTTGTTTCCTAAAGGGTAACCCATCAAGTACCCCTCAAGATGTAGCCAAATCATCTAACAATCTATTTCATAATTAGTTAACTTATTTCTAATCTCATAGACCTATGCTTAGCTCAACCAACTTAGAATAGCTCGACTTACCTATTGCCAACCCATAGCCCCTTAGAGGCCTCGTTAACAAGTTCTCCAACCTACTTCCATAAGGACCAACCTGTTTGATCAACTCAACTCTAGCTCAATCATTTGTCTTATATGTTAGAAAAGTATCTAATGCTTCAATAAAACATATCTCTTGACACTAATAATGGTGAAGGATATTCCTTTTGTTATTTTTGTCATTTTTACCATCGCTAGTAGGATACTAAAATGTATAGTTTATCCCTTTTGGACTTATAGTATTTTTGTCATTTCTTTGTCCTTATTTTACTATAGAATGCTTACTATAAATAGCCTTCTAATGTACTAGTTGGAAGAGTCATTGCATTATCCTAGAATATTCATCTCTATTCTAGTGAGTTTACTTTAAATTCAATTTTACTCTTATCAATTTCCTTTAGTAAGGAATTATAGCTAGTGAACCTAACTTACTACTTATGCATCACATCAAGTAAGACTTAGGTTGTATCATGCTTATTTGGTGTAAAATATCCATACAAGTAACTCATGGTTTATTAAAACCCTTACCAAAACCTGTATTCCTTTTCTTCCATGGTTAGAAAGACCTACCACCAATTTGAGTTTAGATAGATATCCTTGTGGCTAATTTTCGAGGTATACCAATTTTGATTTGAGTTCATAAGAGTCATAATCTAGCTTGTTATACATATCATCACATATAATACTTGAAATATTAAATATCAATGCAATGAGTCACGAAATCTTGTACATAGTAGCCATACAGAGTTACTTTATGCCACACTATATGCATACTTAATTTAAATGTAGCAATCATAGTTTATTTAGTGAAAGCAAATAGCATGATTTCAACATCCTGAAATCTAAGTAATTCATGAGTCCAAATAAACATAGTGAGGAATGAGGAGGTCCAATACCTATCAAAGTAGGTGATTGGGGATTGATGGGGATGTCTACATCACCATGTTGACACAATAAACCATATCGAAACAACAAATTGCAAACCCAATAGTTTTATACAAAGATTTATACCTATATGAAACCACTCCTTTAAGTTGAAATATAGTTAAAAGAAAAGTTATTGGCAAGCTGTGAAAGTACATGAAAAAGGGAAGAACAAGAAACCTGAAATTCGTTGTTCAAAAAATGTCAATATGTTATGGCCACCATTTAATGATTGCAAAAACTACATTAGATTTATTAGTCATATCTATTTTCAAATAGAATTTTTAATTCTCCATCGACGTATAAGGTTAGTAGATCTACACATAAAAAAAATTGGGAGCATACATGATTCCTTTCTTCTATACAATCCCTCTTACTCCCTGACTTTTTTTTTTTTCCCTTTTTCTAAAAGACAAAGCAAAATAAAAACAACTGTTTTTGGATGACTTCTAGATATGAGGACATTCTTCTCGCTTTCATAGTAAATATAAATCATCGTAAAGATGTTTCTTTTCCCCTGTTTGTATCTACCTCCATAATAAATCAACTCACTGAAACTTCTGTTCAACGGAAGGGAGTACTAACAGGAGTATTAATTTGACCAAAAAATAATAGGCGTAGTAAGGAAAGAAGCAGGGGAATATGTACTTTTAGCCTCGGTTTCGGCGAAAGAATAAAAAACCCATTAAAATATGCGTAAAAGGACATGAACATGGCCGTTTTAATATTACCCCACAACATGGCCATCATCCTCCACTTAATCGGGAAAGTAGCTACTGTAGGGATTGCCCTTTATCACGTGTCATTCTTTCATTTATGTTCTCAGCCCACATATATACCTCCTTTATGCCATTTTGAATGGAAATCCGGTTCGTTACGGAATATGTAATTACTGTCCCACGGCCATATATATCATCCATTTAAATTGCGACCAGTAAATAAATATCCTAATTATGTGTATGTATTTTGTTTTTCACTGGCGAGATATCAATGAGACATCATTGGGACAATATATAAATAAATATATGTCATTAACAAACATCCCGAAAATTTCAAAAATAGTTGTTGAACTTTTTAATATTAACTATACTTCCGTAAATTACATATATAGAAATTTAAAATGGAATATTATAAATACACCCCCACTATATTTGTTTCATGTATATTTATCTCCATATCTTTAAAATTGTGCATTTAACCCAGAATCTTTAAAAGATGTATATTTATACAATTAAAAAAATTAGGGGTTTAAACACAAGATTTCAAAAATAAGGAGGTTAAATACATATAAAGTAAATATAAAGGCAGATATATCAAAGAATTTAATAAATATTAGTCAATTAAAAAAAGATGCAAAATCCAAAATTTATTTGAGATAATTAACGTTTGGAAAATTTATAATGAGAGATTAATATTATATGATTCATATGGGGAGAAAAATCTAAGTGAGATGGTCCTACAAAATGTTTTAAAGGATATTTTTCTATTCGTATAGAAATCAGATTATGTAATCTATTTTATATTTTACCAAAGGTTTCTATCATTGAGTCTTCTCTTATTATATTTTGAAGATAACAAAAATATATAAATGAACTTAATAAGCTCTTTGAATATGTAGGATATTCTAAAGAAGAGAAGTCTTAAGAGGAAAATAAGCTCGAGTTTATACTTGTCAAAATATATATCAGAATGTGCATCAAAAAGTATATCAGCAAAATATCAGAATAATACAATTAGTATACAGATTTGAGATTAGCTATTGTTCCTAGGTTATTTCCTATTTAATTTGAATAAATTAAGTTGAACAAATTTGCAATAAGGTTTAGCTCTATCTTATTGGGTATATCAGGAAAATATACTCAATTTTATTATACTAAAATGGTTAAGTTCATTGGGATCTTAAGTTGGATTTTTTTTTTTTTAAAGAGTGATCTAGAATTAGATTTGTAAATTGAGTAATTAAGGTTTAAGGAATATATTTTTAGAAAGAAGATTTTCTAATAGTCTTAGTAAGATTGATCAAGATTTAAATTCAGTAAGAACATTACCAAAAAAGGAATTTGATAATCAAGCTTAGGAAAAATTTCATATCTCCATACAAGGACTTATTGGATAAAGTTGTGTACGAAAATTTAAATATAGTTTTTAGTAAGTTCTCGAGATAAAATTATAGCTTAATTTATTGGAAATAAATTCTTGAATTTAAAGATATTTTACTTAAGATAAGACTGAATATTTTGGATAAATCCAACTTGATCTTTATAAGAATTTTATGATAAAATTCAAATAGAGATATTGAAGAAGTTAGAAGACTTGCTCATTACAGATAGACAAGCAAGGTTGGATTATTTCTTGAGAAATAGGTTATATGAAGATTTTCTTATATCTTTTCATGCTTATCCTTATTATTTGAAATGTTTTTTTCAATTTCCATGTAATCAATAGAGGATTAGAACAAATCGCCTCGTGTTGCAACTGTCAAATGATTCAAACTTGGTAAAGAAACAAATTAGGATCAACTTGGCTCGAGTTTTCAAAAATTCAAATATTTGGTTCCCATTTTCATGGGATATTTTTCTAACAACAAAATTGATTATGTTTGAATTGAATTTTCTTGGGAAAATATCAAGAAATAGCCATTTTCTAATTGTTATAGAGAAGGTTGATCCAAGATAAATAGAAGCTGCACAAGATTAACAAGGTAAACAAAAGATAAAAACTGAAATTCAAATCTCTCTCATGAACACTATCAAAAACTATGTTAGAAACTAAGCAAAATTAGTTTTCATTATTTCATTGTTATTACTTTAGTGTAAAAGTTGTAAAGGGATATTTGTTTGTATTATCTCACTTTCCTTATAAAAGTTATTGACATTGTAATTTGAGTGTAAGAGGATCAAGGAGTTCTCTGAGTCTTATGAATAGCTTAGGAAGCAGCTAGTGACATAATACAGAGAAGTGATTAGATATCCTTATAATCTCTCATTGATCTTTATTTATTAAATAGATTGGAGTAGTAGAATGACACCGTAAAGAGGATTGGGTCCCTAACGATGGAGTTGAAAAAAAGCGATAAGCAAAAGGCCAAAGGCCAAAGCTCTATAAACCGATTGCTTGATTTTCTTTCTCCCTACTTTATTTACTTTCTAATATTTATTGTTTGTATTGTTATTATTTGCATCTTAAGTTAAATAATCAATTTTCAACTACTTATCATGCCATTTAAGCTATCAAAAGGGATTTTGTTTTTAAATAAAAAGGTCTTAGTTTTTGCAAAAGATATTAATTCACTCCACCAACCCCAACCTTTCCCACCCCACCTTAATATCTTACCAAGACCAACAATTGGTATTAAAGCCACACTCTAATATCACAAAGAGTTAAGATCAATGGCAAAAAGTAGCTGTTCTTTAACTGTTCAACCTAGCAAGGCTTTATTTTTTTATGGTATTAATTTTCTTTATTGAAAATTCATGATGGAGATGTATAGGAAAGTAACCAACTATTAGGCTTAGGGAATTATTCTAAATGGAGATGTTAAAGTTTTAGAAACACCTCTTATGACAAATGAAATCACAAAAGCTGAATTGGACTTAAAGTCTAAAAATTTGCTTCTTTCTACTATTGCATCTTCTGAGTTCTATCTAATCTCTTCTTGTGGTGCAGCTAAGGAGATTTGGGATATACTAGTTCAAACATATGAAGAAATGGACACTATAAAGGAGATAAGGATCAATAACTTGATGCAACAATATGAGACGTTTCGTATCTTTCCTAATAAAGATATAAAAGACTCATTTAGTTGTTTTATTGCCATCACTAATGACCTATCATCTCTTGGAAAAATAATATGTGATGTAGATCTTGTTAGGAAAATGCTAAGAATCCTTCCCAAGGCTTCAAATGCAAAGAAGACAGCTATTGAAGAAGTATGCGACAAGACAAAACTTAGCTTAAGTTAACTACAAAGCAAGCTGATGGCTTATAAAGTTGAATTCCTTAAGTTAGAAAGTGTATCAGAAGATTTTAAGAGAAAATATGTAGCTTTCAAAGCCAAGGATATTGAAGTGGACTCAAAAAGTGATGAATCTTATGAAGATGAGGAAGAAGATGTATCAATACTAGCTAGGCGTTGTCACGCCCCGAAGCGGCAGAGTCGTAATAGCCCCGCCGTGTAAACCACCCTAAGATAGAAGTTGGCCTCACAACCGCTATCCTAGACCTGATCTACACAAGGCATCCACAACTAACCCGCTTTGAAGTAGACAATTTGTAATTTAAATAAATCATTTACCTATAAAAGTGAGGAATTATATATATATGTTATCATTCAATTATTGCAGTTAAAGTTTACAACATTTCTCTATAGTATATTCCCTAGTTATTACATCACTCGGAAATGAAAAATAATTCTAAAATAAAAACTTAGACCTTAAAATATGTGTTTATTCTTCAATGTTTTTCCTCACTCCCCAGGATCCAGCAGTTGCTAGCTTCGGAGTAATTGGTTGCCGCTTCTTAGCCAGCACCTGCACGATGTCTATAGGGATGTAAGCAACCACAGCTCAGTAAGTTAGGATGGAGGACTTAAAACTATACCATACACACAACAAGGTTTTCAATCACTTATTAAATGCAATGCACGTGCAAGCAAATACCATCGCACGACGTTGTCCGGCTCGTCGTGAGATTAGAGAAATTTCGCCCACTCTAATCCGGGTTGAGAAGTTACCGTTAATGCAATAGCTCACGACCAAACCCAGGCTTGTGTAATGGAGACCTTGCTCTTCCCGCGACTACCTTCGAACCACTGTCTTCATCCCCGCCGCGACCTCCTCTCCTGTCACTTAGTTCGACTGAGGATGAAGAAGGGACCATTTTGCAATCCTGCGCTATCCCTTCCGAAGGGGTCGGTATTTGGCCGTAGAGTCCTAAATCCCCTAACGGGTTGCCATGCATGTTCGATTATGATTACTAGTCGTATATTTGATTAAGTCCAATTTAGAGCGATCAATCATTACATACAATTCATACAATATGTGCTAAAGCAGCAAACAGAATCATAGCATCACCCATAATCAAGCACATGCACGCATTCAACTATCTAACAAGCACAACCAAGCATAATCTTAAGCCTCCAAAATACAGCATCGTATTAATCCCAACTTACCTCAACTTCTCGCTCGTTCACTCGAGGTCCGATTTGCTCAGGCCATCGCCGGTTATCCCTATAACACGAACGTGGTTTCAGCTTTTCATATAATTGTTATAGGTTCGTTTTATCCTATAATGCTTCTTGTTAGGTTTTATTTAAGGTTTAATATGCCCAATTATCTAGGTATTAAGTCTTTTACAATTATTCTAGGTTTGGGGTTAGGTTCAGGTTCGGTTTTCGCATCGATTTCTAAACCAGGTTTTTAGTTCGATTTTTAAGTAGCGTTTTATATTCCAACCCTAGAAATTAATTTCAACCCATAATGTGAAATTAATCACATTATTTCCCAATAACCTAAATACCATCATTACCCTTTGTCAGTGTTTATTTTACTCGGTACACTTAAATCCATATCAGTGTACCGAATTCACTCCTAATGTGACAAATTTTTACATTTTTCATATAATTCCATAAATTCAAGTTTCCTATCAGATTTATTGTGCATTTTTATTATTCTCAAAATATCAATTTTTATTATAATATTTTCTATTTATTATATTTTCAATAATTACACATTATGCATTATTGCATATTATGCACATAATGCATATCTAATATTTCTATTACCCTAATTACCATCTCTAAACACCAATTATTATTTCAAAATGTCTAAATCCATCCTAAATCAGGTTTTACACCTAATTATTCTAATTTACAAAATTAACTCATAATTTACTATGTTTTTCTATTACTAATTTACTACATAATTAACCTAATAATTACATCTAACACCCTAAATGCTAGAAGTATCATACTCCATCAGATCTTAACATCCTAAAACATGTAATTATTCACTAAATCAGAAATTAGTCATTTAATTACATAATTAACCCTAAATTACCCATTTTATGCCTCTTTTTAGAGCCTAAAAATTATCTAAAAATTTCAAAAATTAATTTTTGAAAAAGGGCTTCATAGCACTGTTCTATATCATCTAAGTAATCTACAGAAAAATTTTGGGCTTGAAACTACACTCCTAAGGTCATTTATTTCTAAACCGAAACATGCTCGGTTTTGCACAATTTCTTAGGGACCATATATTACGGGACATAATTTCATCAAAATAACATTTTTCCTAAAAACTACATACAAAAATATCCCAGAATAACAAAATTTATAATTTTCTAATTATATTTACTATTTTTACAAAATTTCACAAAAATCGGGCTGGAATTTGGACTCACCGGTTCGGGTGGCTCCGGCCACCGCGGGCCGCCGTGGCCTTGTCGGCCGGCCTGGGCGCTGCCACCACCGTGTGGTGGTGGTGGCCGTCCACTTCCAGCTCCTCTTCTGGTGTGGGTTCCTTTTAAAACCCTTAACTGCACAGTTTTTCTTATTTTTTTTTATTTTCTGGATTTTCTCTCGAATTTTTTACTCTCCCTAATTTTCTCACTTTTCAAACTGTCCAAATGAGCTCTGTAAATTTTTTCCCTATTTATAGACATTTGCTGTAATTAATATGCATTAATTTGACAAGACTTTGTCCAAATTCCTTGATTTTTGGCTTTTAAGTTGTTCAATTTCTATTGGCTAATTTTTCTTTTTCTTATCCTGACATGCCACGACCTGATATTGATGCATCTTATCCTCTTCTGATTTTTTTCTGATTTTTCCATAATTATTTTATAATTTTCTTTAATTATTTGCTTAGTTTTTGGCCAAATTAGGTAATTACGCGTATTTTTATCTACACGTAAATACATGTGAGGTATACGTGAGCATTCCTAAATATTATTTTGGTCATTCTAAAATTTTTAGTACACATATAATCTATCTCTAATAATTTATCAGTTATTAAATTACACTTTTTGCATTTTCGGTAATTAGCAATTATTATGCTTAAAATTTGAAAATTTTATAGTCTCCTATTTTATTTCTTATTTTCTTCAATTTAAGTTTACGGGGTCATTTTTACTAATATTCTTCTCAATAGTTTATAATTTGGGTTTGATCGGATCTTTTAACCGATCGCCCTAAACCTTGGGTTCTAAGTTCAATCCTACGGTTACTTGGCTGAACTTTGGGGCTTACAGGCGTCTAAACCATCTATTGAAAAAGAAAGGTAAGAAAGTTTATAATTCAAAAAGGTTTTATTCTAATAAAAACAAGAATGATATAGGAAAAGGTTATAAAGAGAAAGACGAAAAGAAAGTGAAAGAGAAGAAAGAGATCGTATGCTATGAATGTAAGAAATTAGGATATATCAAGTATGAATGTCTAGTATGGATTAAGAAAATGGATAAATACAAAAAGAAGTGCAAATTATTGATGGCCACATGGAGTGACTTGGACGAGTTAGAAATTGAAGTAGAAAGTATAGAATATGAAACCGATGAAGCAAACTTATGTTTAATGGCTCTTTCTAAGGTAAGCTCCAAATCTGAAAGTAAATTTGATGATGACATTCCTGAAGATATATGTATTAAGATAAATAAGTTATTGAAGGCTCTTATTAAAGCTAATTACAAGAACATAAGAATTGACAAAGAGAATAAGTTATTAAAAGAAGAAAAAGCTGCTTTTATTCAAATGAATAAATTGCCGGTAGATGAGAATGACATCTTGAAAAATGATGTAGAAGGGTTACATTTTGCTAGGGAAGCTGTAGTAAATAAGAATATCATACTAAAAGAAGAAATAAAAGGCTTGAAAGAACGAGTTGATGTTTTATTGAATTTAATACAAAATACTTTCAAGAAAGTGATAAGAAACTCTAATTGCTCATTTCATGTCAACGTACTGATCAATCTAAGACTAGATTAAGTTTTGAAAATAGTGAATCTTTACATTCTAAAAGGGAGATAGTGTTTTTATGACCTAGAGATGCAAGTAATAAAGAAATGATTGATAACAAAAAAGAAGAAGAGGATGTTGAGTAAGTTAGAAAGTCAAGTAGAACCTCCTTTGATCAGAACATTAAGTGTTCATAAGTAAATGGATACTTCAGAAACTCTATCAGAAAGTATGTTAGAAAATATCAAACTCTAATCTTAAGAAATATGGTAAGCAACAGGTATAAAATTTAAAAACCTTATGCTTGTTTCTTTTGTAACAAGCTAGGATACATTGAAAAACATTGCTTTTATAGAAATTCCAAGCTTAGCAATTATCAAGTAAAAAAATCAAAATACGAGCTTAAATTTTAGGAGTTCGTAAACAAAGTTGATTTGTGTATGATGTAAGTAAGAACATGAAGCTAAAATGAAAGGAATATGGTATCTCGATAGTGGCTGTTCGAGGCACATGACTAGTGATGCTTCGTTGTTCACAAACTTAGTCTGGAAAGAAAATGGTTATGTTAAATTTGGAGATAATGGGAGAGGTAAAATAGTTACAACAGGTTCGTTTGGTTTTCTTCCCTATATAATCGAAAATGTATCACTAGTAAAATGACTAAAACATAATTTGTTAAGTATAAGCTAATTTTGTGACAAAGGATATAGGATAACTTTTGAACATAACAAATACATTGGTTTTGGTAAAAATGAATCTAAGCTCTTTGAAGGATATAAGAAGAGAAACATTTATCTAACTAAGCCGTAGAAATTAAGTCAGAAAGTTGCTTCTTGTTTGTACATGATAATATTTTTCTATAGCATAAGAAATTGGGACATGTGAACTTCTATTAAATGGAAAAATTATCAAACACGAATTTAGTAAAAGGTTAACCAAAGTTAAGAGTTCAAAATGATATTCATTGTGCTACCTGTATGAAGAGTAAGTTGAGTTCAATTTCTCATAATAGCAAGAATGCCATCTCTACTAAAAGACCTTTAGAACTATTATATATGGATTTGTTTGGTCTTACCAGAACATTAGGTTTAGGTAGAAATAAGAATAGCTTAGATGTTGTTGATGATTTTTCTAGATATTCCTAAATTCTGTTTCTTCATCATAAAAGTGATGCTTTAAAAAAGTTTGAAGTGTTTACTAGATAAGTATAAAATGAAAAAGGAGCATCAATAATCAATATAAAGACAAATCATGGAAAAGAATTTGATAACATTGATTTCACAACTTTTTTTGAGAATAATGGCATAATTGACAATTTCTCTACTCCATACACACCACAACAGAATGGGGTAGTGAAACGTAAAAATAGGACTATTCAAAAAATGAGAAGAACTTTATTGAACGAAAGTAAAATAGCTGAGTATTTTTGTGTTGAAGCTACATCTACTACATGTTATATTATTAATCGTGTCTATATGAGACCTTTGACAAACAAGATTTCATATGAAATTTTTAAAGGTAGGAAACCTACTGCTTCATATTTTCATGTGTTTGGTTATAAGTGTTTTGTGACGAGAATAGGTAAAGTTTTAGGAAATTTTGGGGAATGAGCAAATGAAGTAATATTTCTAGGATATTCACTTAATTCTAAAGCCTTTCGAGTTTATAATAAAGCATCTAAAGTAGTTGAAGAATCCATTAATGTTAGATTTACTAAGGAAGCAAGAAAAGAGGATTATAATGATGAAGCACCCATGATTACTAAGAAAGATCTAATTTAATGAAGTGGTGAAGGAGTGTCAGAACCTAAGATAGAAAATGCTTCTGAAAATTTTTCTATTCTCAGTAAGCTAGAAGGGAATCTTGATGGGTCAATAAGCACTAATTCCAGATCAGATTCTACTAAATCAGAACCACAATCTCAAAGGTTGTTAAAAAGTAAGTCAGAAAGTTCTGAAGGTTTATATATACCTCCTTCTACCTCGAGATTTAAATCACATCATCCTCTTGAACAAGTAATAGGCAATGTTCAATTAGGTGTTAAAACTAATTCTAATCTTCAAAATATAGAGAATCATTTTGCATTGCTTTCTAAAGTTGAACCTAATTCTATTGATGAAGCTTTAGGTGATATTAATTAGATTAATGCAATGCAAGATGAACTTCATAAATTACAAAGGAATCAAGTGTGGAATCTAGTACCTAAACCTTATAATAAATCCATAATTGGTACTAAGTAGGTGTTTAAGAATAAGTTAGACGAAAATGGAAAAATTTTGAGAAATGAAGCTAGATTAGTAACTAAAGGACATTCTCAAAATGAAGGAATAGACTTTGATGAAACATATGCACTTATAGCAAGATTAGAAGCTATCAAATTATTGCTTGCCCATGCTAGCTTTAAAATTTTCAAATTGTTTCAAATGGACGTAAAAAGTACATTCTTAAATGGGTATATCAAAAAAGTGTACGTTAAGTAACCCTTAGGATTCAAAGGTCCATTTAAGTTTGATTATGTCTTTAAGCTTAAAAAGGCTTTATATGGTTTGAAACAAGCATCATATGCTTGGTACAAAAGGTTAAGTAAATTCCTGGTGAGAAATGGTTTCCAAAGAGGTAAAGTGGAAACAACTTTGTTCTCGAAATATTATGATCAAGACATTTTAATTGTACAGATATACGTAGATGATAAAATGTTTGGTTCTACTAATGAAAGTTTTTGTCAACAATTTTCTAAGATGATGCAAGTAGAATTTGAGATGTCTCTCATAGGAGAACTAAATTTCTTCTTGGGGCTTCAAATTAAACAAACTAACCATGGTACATTTGTTCATTAAGAAAAATATACCAAACAAATTTTAAAGAAATTCAGTTTTGAAAATTCCAAAGGATGATCAATCCTAATGAATTCATCAACCAGGTTAGATTTAGAAGGTATTGGTAAGAAAGTAAATGAGAAGCTATATTGTAGTTTGATTGGCTCATTATTATATCTTACTACCTCTTGTCTTGATATTTTGTTTAGTATGTGCTTATGTACAAGATTTCAGAGTGATCCAAAAGAAACATACCTATCTGTTGTAAAGAAAAATTTTAAGTATATCTACAGTACTGCAAATTTAGGAATCTAGTATCCTAAAAATCATAATTTTGATTTAATTGGATATTTAGATGCTGATTATACAAGCTGTAAAGTGGATCGGAAGAGTACTTCCAATACATGTCAGTTTTTAGAGGATAAATTAGTTTCTTAGTCTTATAAGAAATAAAATTCTATTGCCCTCTCCATAGTAGAAGCAGAGTATGTTTTTATTGGTAACTACCATACGTAGGTTTTATGGTTAAAGCAACAATTGTTGGATTATAGGTTATCTTATAGAAATATTCTTATTAAATGTGATAATACAGGTGCTATAAACTTGACAAAAAATCCAGTTCATCATTCTTGATCCAAACAAATTAAGATAAGACATTATTTCATAAGAGACCATATGGATAATTAAGATATATCAGTAGAGTTTATACTAACCGATAATCAGTTAGCAGATATTTTCACTAAACCTCTTTAAAAAATTCATTTTGAATATATTAGGAATGAAATAGGGGTATGTAATCCTTTTTGTTAGTTATTTTTGTTGTAAAATTTATTTTAAAATACTGAAATTTAAGATGTAAAATACTAACTTATAAAATCTCAAAGATATATTTTTTTTCTTCTATAGTGATTCTTTTTCTCTACGTGTAATCAGGAGCATGAATTTTTTTTATATGCCCATTAAAGTACATTTCTCTTTTCGTGCTTAACAAAACTATAAGCACGTTCTAAAGTTAAAATAACTTCCTCCCTCACAATCTTCTCAAATATACACCTCTTTATCTTTTCTCTTTTTTAAATTCTTGCATTTCTTTGTATCAAGCCATATAACTCAAAGATTCTACCATACTTCAAACAATTTTTCGTAAGTCTAGGAAAAACTCAAAACACTTACTATGAATCTTGTAGATAAACCCTCTAACTCTACTAAAATGCCTCATAGAAACCCAACCAAGGCCTTTCCTAAGTCAAACACTAACCTTCATCCAAACCTTGTACTGAACCCCTATTAAGATCAAGGTTATAATCACACCATGGAGAATGTGGAAGGAAAGAGTAACTCAAAAAGTAAGGCTTCTAAAGAAAAACCCCTCGAAGAAGAGAGAAAAAAGAGAGCCTCTCAAAGGAGAAAATTAGTAACAAAGGGTATAAAAAGCTTTGATTTCAAAGTTTCTTCTAAGAAAATCAAGAAGAAACCTTCACGTGATAAAAAAAGGAAGCGGTCTAAAGAAGATTAAAAAGAGAGTTAGAAATATCAAAGGTAAACCTATTCAATCAAATTATTTCAATTTTTCATACTTTTCAAGGAACGGTTAATACCTTAATAAGATAGTAGATTTACTAAGATGTAGAAAATTGTATAAGCAAGATAAAGTTATGCATGGTGAAATTGTTGTAGAATTTTATAAGAAGGTAGATTTCAACAAAAAGGATATGGTAAAATCTAAGATTAAAGACAAGAAAGTAGAATTAACCAGGAAAGATTTGATCTAATGCTTTTATTTGAAGGATGTAAAAGACAATGCCGACTTAGTTGGTTTTTCCAATAGGGAGTTGTTTAATCTTTTGAATGATGGAGTTGAAGTAACACTTGATAGGAATGTTTTCACATTTGACCCTGAGTTGATTGTAAGATTAATACATAAGATAATAGTAAGTTGTAAATGATAAAGGCATATTTTTTATGGTTTAAAAGTGTAAATTAAGATAGAATTATTATAGATTTTGTAGAAATCATTAAGAATTGGTACTTAATTATTTTCATTTGGACATTTTAGGAATTAGAAGAATTGAGAGCAAAATTACAGACAATTTAGAGGAATTTTAAGCAAATAAACAAAGTTCGGATCAATGCATGCAAATGGGAATTAAAGGCAGTTGGCCTAACAGCCGGCTTACAACTTACAAGCTTACACTGCCGGCTTTTGATGGTTACACCGCCAACCTTCATGAAAAAAGAAACTTCACACGAGCCAAACCTAATTTTTCATATAAATAGCTTATGTTTCATCATTTGAAAGACTTGGAGACATGCTTTTCCTTAGACATTGAGAATCGTATAATAGTTTTTAGATAATTTTTGAAGAATTCTTCTGAAGAAGCGCTTTGATCATTGAGAGGATTTCGCTTTTGCTGTGGAGACCAAGATTGAAGTTGCAATTGAAGATTATTTCTTTCCAATACAGAATTGATGACATCTATTTCAATTATTTTTATGCAATTCTGTGAATTACTTATGCTTTCAATTACGAATTTCCTTGCAATTTCAATCAATATTTTTGTTTTTGTTTTCAAATCCATGGCTAACTAAAATTATTTATGGGAATTAATGAAACTTGGGATAGTTAAGATGATGATTGTGCTCATGTTATAGGATTAAGAGATATATGGATGATTCATGATTGCAATTTCTATGATTTCGATTATAATTGTTCAATTGATTATAATCATTAGAAACCCTAATGATACGGAAGTTGATATAGGGTTTGTTAGAAGTTCTTAGTTAATTTGATTAATCAATGTGGAAGTAGAGTTAATTGAATTAGTTAGAAATTATCTAAAGGTTAATGCAATATTCGGCAATTGATTATTCACTAAGACATTAGGGATAATTGATTTAGGATATTAGAAAATCATAGTATCGAGAGATATATGATTATAATTTAGAGTCTACTATTAATTGAAAAATGTAGAAGTTGACTAATTAATTAGAGGTTTAAATCCTTAAGTTTTAAGGTATAATAATTTCACTTGAATGATCATATAGCTATTAATCTATATAATATGATAACAATTTGATTTGCGTAATCTAGGGTGGATTCTATTTTTCCACAATTCTCAATTGATTGCTTAATTTTAGCCTTTTCATAGTTATTTTCTTTTCAATAGTTTTAGAGTAATTATTAGATTAATTAATTTAATTTTAATTATCGAAATATTGATAAGAACTAGTATAGGATTAGTAATTTTTTAGTCCTTAAGGGATCGACAACCTTACTTTTCTATATTACTTGATTCCAACCCAATATACTTGCTGGAGTATTCGCGATTTATTTATATATATATAGTGTAAGAGGATTAGTATATTGCACCAAAAAGGTAGTGCCACAAATAAATTTGCTGAAGTTGCTCTAGTCTTATTAAGTATTAAGCTAAAAAAGAATTTAGATGTTCCTAGACAAATTTTGAGACATGAGAAAGAATTAGGATAGTAAGCCTTATGGATCTATACTTATGAAATTGCTAGAAGTTAAGGGATTTGAAATTCCTAAAGTTTCAAAAATGCGCATACCAAGCAAAAGAATTGGAGAACTTATTTTTAAATATATGGGGATTTTTGTTAAAAACAAATTGTGGTTTACAGAAGATATGGCTCATTATATGCATCCCTACAATAGGACAAGAAATGTTAATTTTTTTGAATATGGAATAGAGGGGGAGACAAAAATTTGACGAGCTAGATTTGATAATTTTGACCTTTTAGAAGATGAGTCAAAAAAGTGTGAAAGAAGATCCCAAAGGAAAAGGAAAGCAACCTGTGAGACCTAAGAAGAAACAGAAGAAGGATTATGTACCAATAACAGGGGGAGATCTTAATCTTAGAAAAAGAAAAGCTAGAACAATGTTAGAAACTATGTCAAATGGTGACTTAGAACCTATTTAGATCAACCCCAAGCAAACTTCTTCTGATCCTCTGAGTTTCAATAAGTTAGAGTTGGAAAAGTTCATTACCAAAATCATTGAAGAAAAGTTTGGTAAACAAAAGACTCAAAGAAAGACTGACTCTCCACCAAATGTTTCACCACACAAGTCACTAACTCATTATCTAGTGCCTTCTGAGCCCTTTGAAAAATTAGTTCCACAAGAGTATCCTCCTATGCTTAAGCCAACAATTGTTGTTGCTCTAAAACTTTCTCTTGCATTGGTACCATACGTAACAATATCTATTCCTCTAAACATTCCTGCTAAATCTATTCAAAAATTATCAACAACTCAATCAATTATTGCCAAGAAGTACACTTGAAAAAAAAACTACAACTCATAAGAAAACCAAGCCACAGAAGAAGATGTGATCCATTTAACTGTATTTTCTATAGTCATGTCAATAGTCCTTTCAAACAAGTTTGTTTGTTTGTTTTTCTTTTTTTCCATGTTAGTTAGTTTTGTTGTTAGGTATCTACATAGGTTTCATGTCTAATCCAAACTCATGTACTATGCTTTTGGCGATTTCAATTAATGAATTTCTTATTTCCTTTATACATTTCATCCTTCATGTATCTTATGTTTAGGGGGAGAAATTATATTGTCAAGATGACAACAAAAAGGGGGAGTACAAGGCACACAAAACATATTAAAGTTAGAAAGTTTAAAATTAATTTCTATCTATGTTATGTTTATGCTAATATATGTTTTTGTTTAAATGTTGTTTTATTATCATCAAAAAGGGAGAGAATGTTAAGTTTTCTCTTAATATATTTTGATGATAACAAAAAGATGTCAATGAACTTAACAAGCTCTTTAAGTATGCAGAACGTTCTAAAGAAATAAGTTTGAGTTCATACTTGTCAGAATGTATGTCAAAATATGTGTTAGAAAGCATATTAGCAAAAGATCAAAACAATATAGTTAGTATATAGATTTGAGATCAACTGTTGTTACTAGGTTATTTCTTATTTAATTTAAATAAATTAAGTTAGAAAAATTTGCAAGAAGGCCTAGCTCTACCTTATTGGGTACATTAGGAAAATATACTCAATTTCGTTCCACTAAGATAGTTAAGTCCATGGAGATCTTAAGTTAGATTATTGATTTAAAGAATGATCTAGAATCAAGTTTGTAAATTGAGTGATTAAGGTTTGAGGAATAAATTTTTAGGAAGAAGATTTTATGATAATCTTGTTAAGATTGATTAAGGTTTAAATTCCGTAAGGACATTAACCGAAAAAGGAATTTGATATATCAAGCTTAGTAAAAAATTTTCATCTCTATATAAGGATTTATTAGACAAAATTGTGTTAAAAAATTTAAATATAGTTTTTAGTAGGTTCTTGAGATAAGATTATAGCTTTGTTTGTTGGAAATAAATTCTTGAATTTGAAGATATTTTGCTTAAGATAAGGTTGAATATTTCGGATACATCCAACATGATCTTTTATGACAAAATTCAAATAAATATATTGAAGAAGGTAGAAGACTTGGTCACAGTAGATAGACAAGTAGTGTTGGACTATTTCTTGAGGTCATATCTTTTCATACTTATCCTTATTATTTGAAATGTGTTTTTCAATTTTCACATAATCATGGGAGGATTGGAACAAATCACCTTATACAACAATTGTTAAATGACTCAAACTCAACAAGGGAACAAATTAGGATTAGCTTGGTTTGAGTTTTCTAAAATTCAAATATTTGGTTCCTATTTTCATGGGATATTTTTCCAACAACAAAACCGATTATGTTTGAATCTAATTTTCTTAGAAAAATATTAGGAAATAGCCATTTTCTAGTTGTTACAAAGAAGGTCGATCTAAGATAGATAAAAGCTATACAAGATTGATAGGATAAAGAAAAGATAAGAACTAAAATTCAAATCTCTCTTGTGAAAACTATCAAAAACTCTGTTAGAAACAAAGTGAAATCAGTTTTCATTATTTCATTATTATTGCTTTTGTGCTAAAGTTGTAAAGGAATATTTGTTTGTATTATCTCACTTTCCTTGTAAAAGTTATTGACATTGTAATTTGAGTATGAGAAGATTAGGAAGTTCTTTGAGTCTTGTGAATAGCTTAGGAAGAAGCTAATGAGATAGGATAGAGAAGTGATTGAATATCCTTGTAATCTCTCGTTAATCTTTGTTTGTTCAATAAATTAGACTAGTGGAACGACATCGATGAGGAGGACTAGGTCCCCAGCGGTAGAGCTAGAAGAAAGCGATAGGTAAAAAGCCAAAGCTCTATAAATCGATTGCTTGATTTTCTTTCTCCCTATTTATTTACTTTCTAATATTTATTGTTTGTATTGTTATTATTCGTGTCTTAAGTTAAAGAATCAATTTCCAACTACTTATCATGCCATTTAAGCTATTAAGAGAGATTTTGTTTTTAAATAAAAAGTTTTAGTTTTTGTAAAAGAAAATCAATTTACCCCCTACCCCCACCCCTCCACTCTTGATATCTTATCAGGACCAACATCTATTATATCAATCTACCCTTATGCTAATTCTTGTTTAAGTGGAGGGTAAGTATAAGGTAGTAGATCGTTGACAAGAGACTAAGAGGTAAATATTTGTAAATCAAGTACTAAGTAGGTTGAATGAGGAAAGGTAGGTGAAGTTTATCATTGAATTTAAGTAGTAGAGGGGGTGATCAAACCTCTAATTTTGCCAATTTCATTGTGTTCACCTTTTTATTTTAATATTTGTTGTTGGTGAATTTTGGGAATTGGAAATATCTTGCAAAGACAAGAAAATCACTTGGTACCAAGGCCAGTCTGGTACGGCCACTTCGATGCTTGAGTTAGTAACTAGGAAAGTGGAAAGTAAAGTAAGTGGTTAAGAGTTATCAGATGTCTCTTATAGAGTTTTATTCCCGTATTTATAGGAGATTGTTGTGTTTAAAGGAGTAGTTATCAGAATAACTATCGAGACACATGGAAGCTTCTTGATTAGATACTTTCCCTGAAATGTAGGGAGAGCAGGCAGTTATGCAATATAAACATGCTTATGATAACTGTTCATACCATGAACTTAAATTCAAATTAGGAACAAATTTGTATTACTTAATGGAATGTCGAGAATGTCAATTACCCAACATGTTGACAGCCAAATGAACGAGTACGTAAAGTTAACACTTATCAAGTTAGGTGGACAAAAACTGACTATCAACATTTTCCTCCTAACTCCTGTGTTTAAGGGTTCAACAAAGGGAGTAATACATAATGCATTAAAAGCCAAGTAAGGAGCAATTATTTAGATGTCAAGTGTGATAAGAAGCAAGATGGTTCGCATCTTAATCAAAAAGTCGCAACTTTCAAATTCTTGCCTATTCAAGGAACTAAAAAGTAAGAGGCATGATACTTATCGCCACAGTCATCATTATGCCGTAGGCTTAATAACCATTAGAAAATTTTCAACCGTTAGATTTCTGTCTCAAGACACACATCAACAATCTACGCCACTATCAAATCAGTGCATCATTACCGCTAGAAACAAATTTACAGTTATGAGGGCGAGTTGTTCATATTTAAAGGACTATTCATATCAAAATACATTTCTCTAGTTGCATCTCAAACTTTCATTTGCTTTCTCGTCTTCAATCTCATATTCTTCAACTTCTGTGATATCATTTCTCATAACCATTCAAGTATGGTTTGTAACGTAGTCCTCTCTGATTCTAAAGTGACGGAAACTGAGGTGTTACGAACTAAGGATGATCTAGTCATGGCAGATGCCGTATATTGTATGAAGAACTCCTGATTGGTTACCCTTCTAATCATGAACTTTTCACATAATATACAAGGCTCTACAACCACTAGTTTCCTATGAACATATAGATCCATATGATATCATCAAACAAACATGTTTATATTGAATTTAAGCTACAAAGTTTACAATACACAATAATTTAGTATATTTAAGTCTATATTACTGATAAAACAAAAGTATGTAAGTAAAAGTTTACATAATCCATTCTCTCTCAATATACTGGATGGCTCGCTCTTGCCTGAGTCTCCAAACTAACCTGTAGCATCCCCTAGCCAGCCTCAACGAATAAGCTATCCTACAGCAAAAGTCTAAGGGGGTATAAGCCTAAGCTTAGTGAGCAAAACTCTCAGCTACACCATAGGCAAGTTATAAATACATTATATTCACGCATATGAATGAATGGTCAAATAAAATGCCAAACAATACGTATAGTTAACTAGTCTATATACGTAACTCAGATTTAACACCCTCCGAAGTCAGGATTGGAGTATGTATGGCACCAATTAGATCCTGGTATTATACTAGAACTTATTTAACTATGGAACTCCACATTCCATACTTAAATCAAACAAGTCTTTTATTTTCATAAAAACCAAGTTCTAGTATAATCTTGAGTGAGCTCCCGCAGTCTACACTTACCCCTAAATGGAGGCCTCTAGACTCGACCCTTAGCCAAGCGGTTGATACCTCCAATACTTAGTATTCACATGAGCCAAGGTAAGGTCATTTTGTATGAGTACACCATATAGAACCAATAAATTATAATAACAACCCCCAAATGGCCTCTATTTACCTTCATGTGATGTGATGGCTAGAATTATGTATATGCAATACATGTTAATGCATGTACCAGTCTTTTCTTATGAACCGAGTATAATTAAGTCTAATTATGATGTGACCATCTAATAGTACACACAATTATTTTCTATACTATCATGCAGCAAACAAAATATTATTTGTATTTAAAGTAAATTCACAACTCAACACATAATAACATACACAAGCATTTCCCAACCCCACACAACAATCAATTAATAATATTATTTAAGTCCACTATCTACAATCACATACAAGCATGAAATTATAGGGTAAATACTCACTTAGTCTAGTCATAGTAATCAATCGAGAGATCTTCGCCCACTTCAAGATCACCTGATTATTACGACATAATAACGATAGTAAGTAATTAAATTAACTAGTAATTTTAGATATTTATTTACCTAATTCTACTTAGATTGCTATCAATTTTTATCCGATTAGAATTTATCACTAATCGTATGTAACTTTTTTGTTCTATTTCTGATATTTATGAATTTATAGTCGTTTTTCATCGTTTTCAAACGTACATTTACACAGTGATGTTCGTTTTGGATGTTAAAACCCGTGTTTTATGATATGGGCTAAATTTATTGAAATTTTAACTATGGAAGCTTAATTATTCTTATTACTTATATTTATATCCTATTTTAGGACTTAATGATTTAATTAGCTAATAGATTCTTACACTTAGGGAATTTTATATTGGTATTACTAACTCATGTACTTAATTAGGTTTAATTCAATTTAGGAAGTGTATTAGGGTTTAAAAGATTTTTTAGACCCTAAGTACATGTACATACTTATGTTATACTCTTATGTAATCCTATAAGTTATTATTTTATAAACTTATGCTTATATTATTGCTTATGTCATCAATCGCTTATGTCATCACTTATGTTATCATTTGCTTATATCATGGTTTATGTCATCTTTTAATTACATCATTGCTTACATCATTATTTGATTACATAAGCTCTTACCTCATGCTTAAGTGTCTTATGTATACTTTACATATGTTAAGTATATACTTATACCTTTGTTATACTTATATGTATATTAGTATACTTATATATATACTTATAGATATACCGTATTTATACTTATACATATACCCGTATACACATAAGGTAACATACGTATTTTTATACGTATTTTCGTATGCCTAAAATTCCTCTTAAGAAAGCTTCTCAAATTTCATCTCTTTGCATTTTAAGGGTGTATTTAGCATGGTATATGTATGTATAGTTGGTATATGCCTTATTTTAGGTTATGTACATATTGGATTCTTATGTACAAAGGTCTTTATACATGTATTTATCTAGTATACTCTTATATACACATACTTAGATACATGTACACATGCTCTTCTTCCATTTACCAAGGCTATCATACACTTCTAAACATAAAAATTGAATCTTTAAGCCTTAACAGCATATATGTACACAACACATAGACTTCTTAAACTAACCTACCTATTCATCTAAGTATTTCATAATATGAAGCAATACATAATAACATACCTTTGTTTTCTCCTTGAAATATGGTTGCAAAGCTTGAAAATTAGGAAAAGTGAAAGGGAAAGGGGAATCATGGTTTGGGAAGAAGAAGAAAGGGACTCGATTTTGTGTTGTTTTGTGTTTTTGAAAGCGAAAGCAAGTGGGTCCTAAAGGATAAGAGAGTGGACGACAAAGAGGAAGGGAAAAGGGAAGAAAAATTCTAAAAGAAAAGAAAAGAAATCATTAAAAGGAAGAGATAAGTCTAGAATGAAAGTGACATTTTGTTGACTTTTCCATATGTTGACTTAGTCAACCTTTTGACTTTAGTCAACATGTGTTGACTTAGTCAACTTTCCAAAAATACATGCTATTTAGTGTACATAATAAAGTAATTAGGGAAAATTAAGAGAAAGATTAAGGAAATAAATGAAAATAAGAAGTTTAGTGAATTGATTAGTAAAAATAGATAATAAGATCTTCCATTAGGTATTTATATCCTATATACATTATTTGATAAGCTACTTAGTATAATTATGATGAAAAGTGTCATTTTGGGGTATTAATGTTCACTACATGCAACCTAATCATCAACTAAATCCTTAAGTCTATGTAATACTAACCTAATTATATACTTAGAAGATGAATGTGATCTATGATACAATATCTTAGTTTCTAAAGGATTACTTTAGTATTATATGTATTTATGAATAATTGAAAGTTATCTTTAATCTTTTACCAATGATTTGGTATAATACTAAGGTTATATTATCAATTAAGGTTTAAGCTTAAATTATGGTGATTTAGTGCTTTTCTATCCTTAAAGTTATAGTTTTAGGGTTTCTATCACTTTCGAATGAAATTTTTAGTATTTACATATATTTAGGTTAGAAAAATTTTATACACGATTGACTAATTATTTTAGGATTTTCACTTTCATTAGCCTTGTCAACTCCTAGATTATCTAACATACTTAAGTCTACTTCAGATGCTAAGTCGAAAAATTTAGGGGTTTACATAAGACCACTGTCTTCCCCCTTAAATAAGGAGTAAGACAATGTGTTTCTCTAGTAGCTCGATCGATAGTATTGAGAAAAGGTGGGACAAACTTACTCGGATAAACGCTTTGGTTATGGATAATTATCCCAAGGATAAAGAAGGGATATCCTCAGCAAAATATCTATATAACAACATAGCTTACTTCTATGACTCTCCAGATGGAACTGCCAGTTCTATCGATAGGGTCCTTATAACGAAATATAACTAGTACTAGCAAGACCTTCCTAGAACGTAGAATTTGAGGAGGCCGCGAGAGGAGGAGAGGGTATGTTTCCCAAGAAAGTGCAGATTCTACATATACCTAAAGTATTTGGATTTTGGGTTGCACTTCCCTTTCTCAACATTTGTGAAGGGCTTCTTTAACCACTTTAGAGTCACACTGAGTATATTCTCACCTAACATATATCGACTTCCAGTAGCTTTTGAGATAGCTTGTGAAAAAGTCGAAGTCAGGGCTACGCCTCAACTGTTTTGGTATTTCTTTATGATTAGGAGGCAACATAACCAGTGGTACTTTGCCATTGCAAGGCACGGGCGTAAGTTCATGGATAGGTTAGAGTCCAAGATCTACAAGTGGCATGAAAAATTCATATCAATAGTGTTTGATGAGGAGTTAGACTTTTGGACTCAATGGACTAAGCCAATCCACATGAATGATCTATAATTAATGCCTAGTGATGCAACAGTGGTGAAGAAAATTCAAGAAAGGAGGAGGAACAGAATGATCTTCTAGGACGCCGAGAGAATTATACGATGTTATGAAAGTGAAGAGCCGATCTTTTCTAAAAAAGAAGGTATGCTAATGAGTTACTGTCGTGCTAAGTATAGCTACAAAGGGGAAACCGTTCTCGTGACTTGGGGGGAGAATTGTTGCTACAAAGCATTGCTTAGCATAAAGAATGTAAGTTTATTCTTTCCCTCTATGTTAATATTAACATGTTTGCTCATGTTGCAGATATAGGTATTGGCAAGGTAAATCCTACCAAGCTACTGGTGCAGGCTAAAGCCAAGAAATCTAAAGCTAATAAGAGGGCAGACACCATAGCCACTACCACTCAACCTACTACCGTAAAGAAAACAGCAAAGGAGTATATGGCAAAGTAGGTAGTAGCACAGAAGAAAACCTCCCGATCGGCTGAGAGCCAAAAGGAGGGTGAGAAAACAGTGTCGGCCAAGGTTGCTCATTATGGCAAGCCTCCAGTTGAAAGTATTCAACTTACTACCGAGTTGAGAAAGGTTGGCCGGAAGACCTAACCATGCAGTGAGGCCAAAGATGCCATTACTGCTAAGGGGTTGTCATTGGTGTTAGAGGCGATGCTAAGTGTTGATAAGAGACTGGGGAAGGAACTCACTAGCCAACTACCTACCAAAAGGTCCAAGGGTTTAGATGAGAGGATGAAAGAGGCAATGTAGTTGAAAGCTCTTGGCATCAATAGTACCAAATTTGTCGCCAACAAGGAGGTCAGCGAGTACTTTGTCCCATGTTAGAGCCATAATGTTTTAGATACCGACTCGGCCTTAGGAGACAAGACAAAATCTTTGGCCTTAATGGAAGGAATTATTCTTCCGAAGGAAAAAGATATTGCCAAGAAGGATATCGATAGGGTCGACAGTTGCAATAAGGCCCATATCACGACCAAGTTGTATGACGTGAGTATTAATATCCATCTTTTAACTATTGTATTTACTCAATTGCTAAT
The DNA here is from genome assembly GCA_024138015.1 of Lumnitzera littorea. Lineage (NCBI taxonomy): Eukaryota > Viridiplantae > Streptophyta > Magnoliopsida > Myrtales > Combretaceae > Lumnitzera > Lumnitzera littorea. The sequence goes on from JAMXBB010000009.1 coordinate 83,991,427, forward strand.
ATGCCTTTTCTTTTTTAGATAAGCAGTCACATTCTAATGACTTTGGATGAGGCCAATAAAGAAACTAAGAAGGTAAGATCCATAGTAGTCTTCATGTATTTTATGGAGTCACTTCTAGTACTCATTATATTAAATGAAATTGTTGTAGAAAATCAAGGATGCATATAATGACTCCAAAGCCTAGACTACTATCGCCGAAAATGCTAGGATAAGGGTCGAGATGGAGGCAAGAAAGCTCTAAGAAAACCCTGTTGCTGAAAAGTTGGCACATACCCTTACTATTGATGAAGTCCTGAGCTTGAAGGCAAAATTGAAGAGCAATACAAGGAGTCTAAAGACCTAAAGAAGGAGCTGTAGAAGAAGAAAGAAGAGTGCTAGGGGTTGAGCCAAACTCTTTTCATTATGAGCAATAAGGAAGATAAGATTAGAATGTAGATTAAAGAGTTAGAGACCAACAACTTGAACTTACAATGTCTTGTTGCCAAGTTGGAGGAGACTGTGAAAAGAGGACCCTCTATTAAAGAGGCACTCGCTATAGTTACTCCTAGTTGGCTGTATGAGAGACTTCTATGAAAGAAATTGTTAGTAGGGGTCCAAGCAGCAAGAGAGGAGATCTTAAAGCTTCACCTTTATTACGATCTCTCATGCCTTGACTTTGCTAACATTGATAGTAAAGTTAGCAGTTGCAATAAAGGCGATGACGATGAGTTAGGTGCTGAGATCGTTATGAAGCATAATAATGAAGCTCGTGTAGAGGATCTAGGGGAAGATAAAGAACATCTATCAAAATTAATCCCTTATGAGCAAAAAGAGAAATTTGCCGACTCTAAGACGCTATGTGTCGAGAAAGAAGCTTACTTAGAGAAAGCCCTAGCCTTCTATCTAAAAATTACTACTACTAACTCTAAGAATAGGCCATAGAATTTTCTTTGTATTCTTTATACATTACAATCTCTCATGTAACTATTGAATGAAATATCTTTCATGTAACTGTTTCTAGTATGTTTTATTTCACGCACCACATTTTCCCGACATGTATGATATATGTATTGTATTTCACACATTCTTATTCGTTAGCATGTTTTATTTCACATAATAAGTATTTCTTGGCATGTTTTATTTTATGCACCTAATTCGTGCATCTTTATAGACATTATCTATTAGTCGTTTGAGGTGTGGACTAGCCGTATTACTCGGCTATAAGATTAATTCATACTGTTCATTAATTATGATAGGCTAGAACTTAGGTTAGTTTGTTTGTCGTACAGTCTAAAACTCATTAACTCGGCAATCATAAAGAGATCAAGAAACATAATAAGACTTCAAACAATTCTCATAAAAAAGTAGACTATCATCTTATTAGCAAGTAGGCCGTCGCCTTACAAACAAGTGGAGACGAACATTATCCAAACGATCAATTGAAATATAATTTCAAATTCTTGGTATTCCATACTCAAGGGATGGTTGATCTATCCAACCTTTCTAGTTGATAGACCCCCTTGCAACAACTTCCCAAACCCTAACAAGTTCCTCCCAATTCGCACCTAGCTTCCCTTGACTCACTCATATGCTAATTGCTTTCGTCTTTCAACAAACTAGATCTTTAGGTTAATAAACCTTGTGCTTCACTTTCTGATTGTAATACCATGTCACTCTATGCTGAGATACCACAACCTTAGCTCTTATAATATCTTTGATTTCATCGATGGTGTTCATATTTGTCATTAATCCAACTTGATTAACCATCACGTTGAAGTTTTATGTTCACAAATTAGGTAAATCCAACACATCAGCAACACGGCTTCCATGCTGAATGCTATCTTGAAGGGAGTCTCCCTTGTCGCAATTCTATAGGTGGTTCGGTACACCTATAAGACATTTAGTGATTCATTGACCCATTTTACCCTAACTTGATCAACTTTCCTTCTTTGGTCGTATAAGATGATCTTGTTTACGGCTTCAACTTGTCCATTCATCTAAGAGTGCACTACAGACATATAGTTTAGGCGAATGCCATACTTCTCACGAAATGCTTGAAACTTGTTGTTGTCAAACTATGGGCCATTATCCATGATTATCATGTAAGGAACTCCAAATCTTGATATTATGGAACTAAAAACAAATACTTCCACTTTTTACTCGGTGATCTTTGCCACTACCTTAGTCTCTACCCATTTGGTAAAGTAATCTACGATAATAATGATGAATTGTCGTTAGGTAGTAGATTTCAGAAAGGGTCCGAGAATATCAAACCCCCATTAGGCGAAAGGCCAAGGGCTGGATAGGCTGTATAACTTAATTGTAGGCACATGACTCAGCTACTTGTGCTTCTAGCACTAAGGATAGTATTGGACAGCTTTCTTTGCATCTTCTCTCATGGTTGGCCAATAATAGCTAAGTCATAGTACTCGAACATATAGTATCTGCTCATTTACGTAGTTACTACATACGTCACCATGCAGTTCGGATAACACCCTTTGGGCATCTCTTGGAGGAAGGCATTGAAGATAGGGTTATGATATGCCGCATTTGTACAGTTGACCATCAATCAACATGTAATTCATGGCTTAGTAAACCAATCTTCACACTCCTTTCTTGTCATCAAGGAGAGTACCATCTCTCAAATAATCTATTAGGGGATCCATCCAAGATTCTTCTTTTAGGTAAGGAGTTAATGCATAGCTCTGCAAAAGAGTCGATAAACTTTTCTTTGGAAGAAATTCAACAAAAAGTTTATCGCTCAAGTTGGGGAATGCTATACTGGCTAATTTTGATAACTTTTCAGTAGAAATATTCTTCCTTCTTAAAATCTTATAGATGGAAAAAGATTGAGATTCTTCTACGAGCATTCGTACTACCAAAAGGTACTTTCTCATCTCGTCTTCCGTTGCCGCATAACTTCTTGTGACTTGATTCTCTACCAATTGTGAATTAGAGAACACTTTAAGTTTCTTGGTACTAATCTCTTTTGTTAGTTTCAGTTTGACAATCAAAGCTTCATACCATGCTTCATTATTGTTGGTCAAGAATCTGAATTTTAAAGCATAATGAACTTTGACATTGTGGGGGCCTTGAAGAATAAGGCCTGCACTACTTCCTTCTCTTGTAGAAGAACCATTCACATAAAGGAACCAAATAAGTTTCTTGGCTACCTCCACACAATATTCCTCACTAGTGAATTTAGTTACAAAAATTACCAGCACTTGAGCCTTCAGTACCGTTTTGGGTTTATACTGTACACTATAGGCACTTAGCTCTATGGCATATTTTATCATCCTCCTAAAGGAGTTAGGGCATTGCAATACTTATCGCAATGGTTGATCAAGGAGCACTATGATCTAGTGACCCTCAAAATATGGCTTCAACTTCCTTACCAAGAGAACCATTGGTAAAACAAATTTCTCAATTTTCGTGTATCGAAGCTCTAGCCCTTGCAAAAAATAACTCACGTAACAAATGTGTCGATGCTCTTTGCCATTAATCCAGACTAATACATAGGAAAGAGCTCAGCTGTTGACTAATAGATATAAATATAGACTCTCTCTTAAGATAGGTGTCAAGAGTATTGGTGATGATGTAAGGAATTCTTTGATCTCATTGAAAGCTCTTTCACAATCGTCAAACTAATTGAATTCTTTCAGATTTTTTAGGATTTTAAAGAATTATGCATACCTATCTGTACTCTTTGACACAAACCTATTGAGGGTGGCAATTCCCCTAGTGAGTTCTTGCACTTCCTTGAATGTACGAGGGGATTTCATGTTTTTTATCGCCTCAATCGTTCTTAGGTTAGCCTTAATGCCGTATTGGTGACCATGTATCTTAAAACTTTTCCTAAGATCATGCCAAAGATGCACTTTTATGGGTTGAGTTTCATGTTGTATCTCTTTAGTGTAGCAAATGTCTCCCTAAGGTCGGTAAGATGTCGATCTTCCTTCACACCCTTCACAATCATGTCATCGACATATACTTTGATGTTTCTATGAATCTAGGGTTTGAACATCTTAGCAACAAGCCTCTAATAAGTTACACTGGCGTTTTTCAACCTAAAGGGCATCACTGTATAACAATATGTTCCAAAATTGGTAACAAAAGACATATGGACTTCATCCTCCTTGTCTATCTTGACCTAGTTATAACTAAAGAAAGCATCCATAAAAGAAAGTAACGCATATCCAGCAATTGAATCTACCATTTAATCAATTTTCGACAATAAGAAACAATCCTTGGGATAGGCCTTGTTGAGATCCATGAAGTTTATGCACATTCGCCACTTACCATTAGACTCTTTGACTAGTATACAATTGGCTAGCCAAGTTAGATAAGGCTCTTCTCGAATAAATCCTACCTTCAATAACTTATGGACTTCTTCTTCTATTACTGCTTGTCTCTCTGGTACAAAATGCCTTTTCTTTTGTTAGATGACCTTCACATTCGAATCAATCTAGAGCTTGTATACCATAACTTCTCTTGGGATACCCAGTATGTCTAAAGGGGACCATGTAAACATGTCAGCATTTGCTTGCAAGAAGTTAATCAAACTTTATTAAATATCTACCAACAAGGGTTTCCTTATCCTCGTTGTTTTCCTAAGGTCATCTCCCAAAGAAATTTCCTCAATATCACACTCGACATTCTTTATGCCGACTGACTTGCCTTTTTGATAGGTTTATAACTAAAATACCTCCTCTCGTCTTAAGGTCATCATATATAAGGACCTTATCAGTTATTGATCCCCTTTACATACGCCGACTCTCGTAGGAGTGGAGAACTTAGCCTTAAGATGTGTAGTTGAAGGGATAATGCTGAATAGATGATGATATGACAATCCCATGATAATGTTGTATGGGGACCAACATTTGACGATGAGAAAGTCCACTTTATCCTCTACAACATGTTCATCATTGCCGATCTGTATTGGCAAAAAAATTACTCCGACTACTTAGACTGGTTGATTATTGAAGGCATATAGATCATACTTATAAGATCTTAGCTATACTTTAATCTTGGGTCTCGTCTAGTTGAACGCATGCTGTAAAATGTTATTTGCTAAAGTTCTTATGTCAACAAGAATCTTCTTGACTTTGAAGTTGGTGACTATAGCACTGATAACAAGTGCGTCATCATACAGCCTTTGGATGCCCTCAAAGTCTTCATTTGCGAAAGAAATTGTGTTCTTGATCCTAACGTTCTTATCTTGGATGTTGTAGATGTAATTTTTGGCATTCATCGAGCTCAAAGAACTTGACTGGACTATAGTAAGTTCACAAACAATGGTGTTGATCACTTCATTGAGTGCTCTACTAGAATTTGCATCCCTTATATGTTTGTCGAGTGTCATTCTCTCGTTCCTCACGTCTTCTCCGGGATGGTCTCTCAATATTTTCAACATCATGTGCTAAGAATTTTACAAATGTCCATGTTGAATTGCATCTTCAATCTCATTCTTGAGCTAAATGCACTCATCTGTATTGTAACCTTTGTTACGGTAGAAGTTACAGTACTTATTGGAATTTCTCCTTAAGGGATTTCCTCTCATTCTTTCCGACCACTATAGTACACCTCTCTACCTACGTACCTCCATCAATATGTCTAAATTTGGACGATTGATGAGCATGTGGGATGAAAATGTCAAAATCCTTAGTCTCTTTCTTTTGGCATTTGAACTTTAATCATCATCTATGCTAAGTCTATCCTTTGCATTTTTCCTCTTATCATTTTTTCTATTTCCTCTACTCTAATCATTCTCTTATCGAACCTTTATGTAATCCTCCTATCAAATGTATGAGGTAACTTTGGCCTTGAACTTAATGAAAGTTTTCGATTTGTTCTTGGTAAGAGACTTAAAGAAGTCTCCATGGGGCTTAACTCCATTGATTACAATGTTGAGGGCTACACTTATATCCAATTCTAAGATTTGAACCATCTTAGCCATAAATTTTGCTAGGTAGTCTTTGATTGACTCATCTAATCTTTGTTTGATTGTGTTAAGAATTGAGGAATCCTTAATAGGAAGTTTGCTTGCAAGGAAGTATTGAAAAAATACTTCTACTAGTTCATTAAAACAAGAAATGGTGTTTGGTTTCAAGTGTTTGAACCACATGCTGGTTGCATTTCCTAAAGTTGAGGGAAAAGCTTGACAAGTCATTACATCACTCAAATCATGCAACTTAGCCAACATACGGTAGTACTCTAAGTCATCTTCAAGATCTTTTGTTCTGTCATAAGTTTCATACTGTGGTAACTTGATGTGTTGAGATATCATTCCCTCCAAAATCTCAAGAACGAAGGGACTTTTCTTGATTTGGAATTACTTGCTCGGGAATTACTTGCTCGTTGTAGCAGGGGTGTTGACATGCGAGGGAACCACATGGTGCACTTGTTGCGGTTGCTTACCTTTGTCATTCTTTTTGAAAGCAGGAGCCAAAGGTCCCATCATAACCTCGGCTTGCTTTTTCAGTAACTCAAGTGAATAAATTGAATCATCACTATTCTCGGCATTGTAGTCACCATGCTCCTTGTTCTAATTTGGATGAATACTATTATGGAGGAGGTTAAGGATTTGTTTATATTTTTTTGTTTAACTTTGAGTTTTCCTTAGCTAAATTGAGGCAAAGTTGCTTGAGTCTAGCTAGTCATTACTCATTAGCATGCCGACTCCCTCCCTTAAGGTGTTAGGAGGAAGCACTAGCACTTACACTCTTGGTCACTCTAGTTCTAGCCATGTAGGTGTATTTAGGAAAAAAATAACAATGCCAAATTTTGTTGGTGAATTTTAGGAATTAGAAATATCTTATAAAGATAAGGAAATCTCTCAATACTGAAGTCAATCCGATATAGCTAATTTAATGCCTAAGTCAGTAAGCAAGAATAAGGAAAGTAAAGTAAGTGGTTAAGAGTTATCAAATGTTACTTATAGAGTTTCTTTTCCATACTTATAGGAGATTGTCATATTTGAAGGAGTAGTTATTGGAATAACTATCAAGACATGTAGAAACTTCTTGATTAGACACCTTCCTTAAAATGTAGGAAGAGTAAGTAGTTATTGTAAACCCTACTTTTAACGGACCTATGATTTGATTAAGAGTACTTTTCGAATGTTCGTAAGGATCAACGAAACTAAGAACTTAAGTTTATAATTAGAAACGAACTTATTTCTCCAATTCAAAAGCCAATTATCGATAAAACCCAAATTTGAAAAACTACGAACTCTAAAGTCACTTAAGACCCTAAACCCTAAAACAATTAGGGACTTTTAACCCTAAGTGACTAATCAATAATTTAATTTGAATAATCTCATTCAACTTTAGAAAATTTCACAATTTTATAAGAATTGAATCATAAATTACAAAACAATACAAGAAGAAAATCCAAAAATAATTTCTTATAAGACAATGCCCTTATCTTTATGCTAAGCCTTACATATAGATAAGTAAAGCAACCAATCACCTTAAATTACTTATCAATTGAAAGTTGAAATCATGTATCAATTGATAACCTATCAAAATCTAGTGATAAGACACATTCCTTATCACCTTTCCACTTATACTACTTATAGACAAACTTTCACAAGATTTCACATGCTTAACTTTAATAAAGGAGACAAGACAAGTCCATGCCCAAAAAGGACATCCCATGACTGGTTTGAACAAGAAGGAGAGGGGGTTGATGCTCTTGTCTTTCATCCATCAATCACTTTCTCTTATACACCACTATTCACTCCTTAATGCTTACATCATTAATAGTTGTAATTGTTGAATTTTATATAAGCTACAAGACAACAATTTCAAGCTTCTTAAGCATACATTCACTCCCATTCCAACCAGCCACTCTTGCATCATTTTCTCTCACTTTCCATTTCATTTCCACTTCCTTTTTCTCTCATTTGAAACCAACCCAAAAAGTGGGAACACTTAAGCCCCACAAAATCAACTTTGCCACCACTTTCCAAGCTTCACTCACGATACTTGCATTTTTTTTTCTTATGTCTTTCTCTTCCAACATCTAAGCTCCTTTAGGACCCTTAAAACCTTCCACAAACCTCACTCTAGAGGATCAAACAACTCAAGTTTCCAAAAAGGTGCAAAAGAAGGAAGTAAGGTTAAGAACTTAAGTGGAATCTTTGTACATAACCACCATACTTTGCTTTAAGGATGAGAAGTGTTTCTTGTGTTAATAGGTTAGTGTTCATATTAGGAGACTTTGATTTCTTGAAAATATGAGTATGATTATAAGTTTTTAAAACATCAAAGACTATCCTAAGAAACAAACTTATGAAACCCTTACATGAAGTTGAAATATGAGTATGTAAAGTTGGTGTTTTGTAAAAATACTTATTTAACATTTTGAATGAAAGATTTTAAGTTAAGAAAATCTTGAAACAAGAACTTGAATGAAAGATGAACATGCTGGATGTGAGGATTCAAAGATCATTTGGATGTTGATTTTATTTCCATTAAGCTAAACATGCTCAAATCTAGACTTAGGTTAAGGAAAAATCCACTATATGAAGTTTTATGAGGAAACCAACTTTGTATGACTTGAGCTATGATATGAAAATTGTAATAAGTATGAGATCTTCTATTTTTCGTGTAAAGTATGAGCTAAAAAATCATCCCATGAAAGAAAAGTCAAGTTTAGATTTGAATATAAGTAGTTTAAGTTTATGATTTAACACCTAAACTTAAGGAAACGACGAAACAAGTTACAAAACCAAGTCAAAAGCCCTCATATACAAACCAACCAGATCTGGAACATCCTTAAAAGAAACTTAAAATATGATAAAAGTAAGTAAGCAAAGTAAAAAGACTAACCAAGGTAAATATGATAAGTATACTAAGCTTAAAACTTAAAACCGAGCTTAAAACTTCTAAAACGGGCCTCAAATGTCAAGTTGAACCACCCTTAAATTTCTGGCTAGCAACTTGACACATCCATAAGAGTTGTTTTAAGACTTTTAAGAAGCCCACAAAATACTATCTAAGCCCGAGAAAGTGACCATCTTTAAGTTGAACAAAAAACAAGCTCGTTTGACAACTTAAGTCTACTAAAGAGCCCATAAAGTAGTTGATAGCCTTAGGAATATAAATTAAAGTTCCAAATCTAACCTTAAGGAATATTTTGAGCTTAAAAAGAAATCTTAAGACCAAGCCCAAAGGATTTCTCAAGTTACCAAAAAGCCCATTAACCAAACAAGGCTCAAAAGTATATGGACCGCTACTGTTTTGACCTATGGACAGATTTACGTGCCTTATCTCAAAAATCTAACCTCACCACGTTAAAGTACACTCGAAAATGATGAAGATTGACTATAAGATCATAAAAATTAGATTTAAAACAAAAAATTAGATTTAAAACAAAAAATTAATACGCAATTGAACTTTTAAGTAAAAATTGAGAAAAAATACGAAAACTAGTCAAGAGTATAACTTAAGGGATTTTAGCTTAGTATCCTAAGTCTATATCAATTCCTTATAGTATCAAGATTTCAATGACTAGGAGACCCCGCGTACGGAGACGATTTGCCCTCGAATTACTTTGACTGACCGCATGGCAAAGCGAGTAAATTCCTATGACTTTTTACTTGATTTTGCTTATAGAATAGATGCACCTAAACTTATATATATAAATTTGGATGCTTGTGAGATATGGGAAATGCATGTGTATAAATTTGTAGATGAATGCGATGACTTATTAATTATATAATAATGGGAATTGTTTGTGATAATTTATATGTGCAATTGTATGGAATGAAATTGTTTGATTACCTTGAAAATCGAGTTAATCACTTATACGATTAAGAAATTAAATGGATCATGCATTCCTCATAATTGCATTCGGATAACACCGACTGTCGCTTCACGTAGAAGATGGAAAGGGACTCACAAGAGGACGAGCCTCCTACAGGATTGGGCGCTAGCTATGTCATTATTTTTATTAAGTCTCTATCCTAAGCTAATGGGCTTACTAAGCGTCGGGAGACGCCAATCGTTGGCGAGGGGCCATGTTTTGTGGCTTCTGCTTAGGACACGTGTTTGTGGATTTTGGAGGCCACTACATCGCTAGACTTGGGATTTTGAAAATATGATTTATTATTCGATAATGAAAGTATATATATGTATATATATACATAGTTTTGTTTTGATTTAAGCACAATAGTACTAATGAATTAAAACCCAAGGTCTAAAACCCAAATTTTGGTTTGGGTCGGTTAATTATCTCCAAACCCCGACTATGGGGGATGTAATTCTAAGTCGTATGTAATTCCTAGGTCATTGCATGCATTGTTCGGCATACTGATTGTCCATGCATTCGTATAATTGTACATCTAATAAATTTCTACCATGTGGTACTGATAAGGATATTTATCTTACTAAGCTTAAGCTTACACCCCGATGGATTTCTTTTAATGTAGAAAAACCTTTTCTCTAATCCGGGCTGAGGCATGCCCGTAGTAAGTCTCATGTAGAGACGGGTTAGAGCGATTAAAGAGCGAAGAGGAAAATTTGCAATAGATTTATAGATAACTAGTTACTTTTATATTTTTGTTTATAACATAGATTAAAATTTCTAATGCAGTTCCCTTTTGAACTGCATTTGTTTGTAATATTCTTTTGGTATGAGTCTTACCAATTCACACGATTAGTTAATTTATACCATAGAAGTAATCTTAGTTGAATTGCTCTATATTATTTATCTATAGGCCTGATAGTAACATATAATGGAAAGAGTCTTGTGTATCTTATGAAAGGCCTATAATTAGTAAAGGGGTTGATAGTAGATTTTTGTATGGTATACGGTAACCTACCACAATAACAATACTATTGGGTCATGATAGTTATATAATATAACCATATTTGTGATAATTGTTCGCGCCATGAACTTGAATTCAAATTAGAAATGGATCTATATTACTCGTTAGAATGTTGAGTGTCAATTACTTGATGGAATGCCAAGAATGTCAATTACACGGCATGTCGACAGTCGAATGGACGAGTAAGCGAAGTTAACGTTTATCAAGTTGGGTAGACAAAAGCTAACTATCAACAATATTATTTTTGCCAACTAATCTTTAATAAAGACTAAGAAGTAGGACAATTCTTCCGTTACATGGAAAAGGTGATATCATATTATAAAGTGATACTACTTTGATTAAAGGGTATTAATTGTGCAACATCAAGCTCTAGCCTTTAATTACTCAAATGGTAATTATCTTACAATAAACTTTGAATTATGCTTTTATTTATTCATTCACTAAATTTTTTTATTTTATTTGTCATTTTTTCCTTCATAAAATTACCAATAAAAAAAGTGTATTTGCAAAAACACTTCTTATGTTTGTTTTATATGCACTTAGCCCCCTATCATTGAAGTATGATCAGTTCCCTAAATTTTTTATTAAAAAATGTGCAATCAGATTCCAAAAGTAGGCAAAATGAAAATTTTTATAAAGATTTTGGGTTTATACTCATGATTCAAAGATAAAAGAACTAAGAGCACATAAAACAAATATAAGAAGGTATATTTGCAAATTACCCAAACTAAAATACTCATTTATTTAAGGGTTAGTCTGTTTACACATTAACTTTATTACTTTTTACAATTATATATTTAATGTTTTGATTTATCTAATCATATACTCAATTAAAGGTGTAAATAGTAACAATTAAACCTTAGTAAACTTTAAGCTACATCATTAATGTAGTCAGCATGATTAGTTAATTGGATAGCTACTTATAACCTTAAATAGGCCGCTCAACTATCGATGAGTGGCTGTTAACCACCCCTTGCAAAATCATAGTTGCAATCTACATAAAAAATGTAGGTTATGAAACCTACTAGCATTCATGGTTGGCTACCTATAACCCTAGAGGAGATACGTAACCTCTAGGGCTATAGATATTTATCCTATTGGATGATTGTACTAATTGAACTAATAGTATAAAGTAGAGTTAATTGAAGTGCAAACAATGATAATTAAATTTTTAATTAAGTGTTTGATTAGATAATTTGAAATTTCCAGTATATAATTGCAAAATGTAGCTAAATTAAAGTATAAATAATGATATTACTCATTTATTTAGTATCTTAATAATTATCTTGCATCATCTGTTGGTACTAATATGCCATGTGTCTTTATGAGTGATAAGCAAATATCAATAAAATTCCAGCATGTAAATATATAGATCCACTATCATCGATATATATTTAAATATTATTAATATTTACTTACATCTCCTCAAAACATGATGTATATTAGTACTAATGAATTTTCTTTTGTCCATCTACTGACATGAAAGCAAATTATTAAAGAAAATAAATCTAATCAATATGACATATAATGTGGAAATTCACAATTCATAAATTTTTTTATTTCTAATGTATTACATGTGATATATCGCATGTACATGGTGTTACATACTATAGTAAGTGACATTAACAGAATTAAATGTTTATGCATAAATTTTTTCTTTATTTAGTTACTAGTATTCAATTTTAAATATAGTACGAATAATGATTGTTGCATGTTTTAAATTTAATTATATAATCGTATTTAATTTTTGAATAGCATCATGTATACCCGTGTATTAGTGTTACCCATAATGACAAGTCATTTATTATTTATATTTTATGTACTTTAGTTACTTGAACCCTTACATATTTAAGGCTACGTTGGGATTGAGGGAGGCATTAGAAAGAGGAAAGAAAGTGTAATTTTTAAGTGGGATCCTTACAGAAACTATTCTCTCCAAACTTGGAGAGAATTGAAGAGAAATGATATTTATTGTGTTAAATTTTACTAAAAGTATATCTAAAAGTCATAGGAGCTTTATACAAATAGAGCGATTTATAATGTCGTCCCCCATTTTGTTTCTTCCGTAATTATTTTCTTCCAAATATTCTTTTTCTTTATTTCTTCCCTTATCAAATATAGTGTTAATATCAAGTTTTAAACGTAAGAATAATTTGGAACGGAATTGATAAAATTAAAATAAAATGGAAGAATTAGTAATAAAATGGAAAGAGCATTCTATATTTGGAAACAACAAAGGAATAGTTGATTCCATTCCTATATTATATTCACCAGCATCAAATTCTAAATTGAAAGAAATGTGTATATAGTGATACTTTAAAAAAATGTCTTAATTTATGGATGTAATAAATATATATCAATGAGGGTATTTTTTCTTCCCAAAATACATTAATGAGGTTAAAAATGTTGTTTGAGTAAATATCATTGATCAGGATGAATATTATGTTTACTCGTATACAATTCTAAGGTACTTTTAAAAAATGTCTTAATTTATGGAAGGAATAAACATATATCAGTAAGGGTTTTTTATTTTTTTTTTTGTGGCCAAAATACATTGATAAGGTTAAAAATGTTGTTTGAGTAAATATTATCAACAAGGATAGAATGATATCACAATTCCATCCTTCAAGGATTGAATCATGCTCTTTGAATCTAGAGTCATTGATTTCAAGGATCGCAAATTCGACTTATAGAAAACTTGTATGACTTATCTAATATAATATATTATTTTAGAAACTTTTTGTATCATATCTTTTCATTATTATATTTTTAATAGTATCTCTTTGATTTTAACTTTTCTCCAAAAAGTTCTGATTGGTTTGTTAATCTTTTATAAATATAATTTGAAAAGTTTTTAATTATTTGGGACTTTTCATCTATTATAGCACATAATTTTTGGAAGCTTTAATGTTGTGGTACCTTTACGTTATTACTTTTCTAGATAGTATCTCTTTAGTTAATTTTCGATAAAAAAAATCACTATTATTTTAAATCTTTATAAATATAATTTTAGAATTTTTTTATTGTTTATGACTTTTCATTAGCAAATTTTTAAACTATTTATAATATTTTGTTGCTTGACCTTTTTCACTAACTGAAATTGCTTTTTTTTCTTTTCAATCATTTAAAGACATATAACACAAAACGATGTATTTTCATAATTTGAAGAGTTATAAGAACTCTTTTTAAATAACTTAACACTTTAAATAAATATACAAAAAAATTCTCAATAATCATGTAAGATCAACATGTAATATATATTTATATAATTAAACAATAGTATTTATATAATATGAATAAAGATTTTAAAAAAGTTAATTATCATTCATTTAATATTACATATTTTAAGATAAAATCCGTCCAAAGCACGAGTTTTGAGTGGTTGTTATAATAGTGTAAGCACTAAATAATGTTTGATGCAACTAGATTTCCTGTTGTTCGTTAAAAATATATATATATATATATAAATTATTGTCCTTCGTTAAAAAAAATAATGTAAGAAAGCTATCGTCTTAAAGATTAAAAAGCGAATGATAATTTAAAATTCGGGAGTATACATTTATGTGCAAACAGCACGAGACAAATTAAATTTTGAAAAAGACAAAAGAATTTATATTTTCTTAGTAACTCCAGATTTATTAGAAATGACTTTTGGAATAAAATATGAAAAAGGAAAGAGAAGAATTGCCACCCCGATGATGTCACCCAGTTGAGCATCCAGCTCTTGCAGCTAAAACAAGTTTCCCCTCAGAATCTCTCTCTCTCTCACTGTCACACTCTTTCTCTCTCTCTCTCTCTCTCTCTCTCACACACACACGCACGCACAAAATCCAAAGAGAATTGGAAGACAAAAACCAGACATGAATTTGCTGAAAGAGAACAACACAAGAGAGACCAAGGAAAACTCACCATGAAAGCTCATAACTTAAGCATCTTTTGGGGTCTTTGCATTTTTTGGTTTGCTCTCTTCAATTCAGTCCACACAAAGACAACTCCACTCCACACAACAAAACAAGGCCTTACCATAACTCAACAGCACCACAGCATTGAAAGAATCCTAGGCCAGAGGAGAATTCTCCACCAGCCATTATTCCCAGCCAGTTCAGCCCCACCACCAGCCACTGACTCTCTGCCGCCGCCGCCGCCACCACCGACAATCGACAGCCCGGTTTTCCCCAACCCTGACCAGCCATTCTTCCCTGAAGTCCCTTCAGGGCAGACCCAAGATCAGAACCAACCACCACAGGCACCCGCCAATGGGACAGCAGCACCTATCCCAACAGCCACACAACCACTTAAACAAACCAAGACAGTGGCAATTGCAATCTCTGTTGGGATTGTCACTCTTGGGATGTTATCAGCTCTTGCTTTCTTCTTGTACAGACACAGGACAAGACATCCCGGTGAGACCCAAAAGCTTGTTGGAGCCAATTTAATTCAGGAAGAACCAACTGTGCCACCATCAAATTTCCTTTACATAGGCACTGTTGAGCCTTCTAACACCAGATCGAGCTCAATGAATGATCAAAATGGGGCAGCTAATGGATCACCTTATCATAAACTGAACTCTGTTAAAAGATCGGATCGGTATCGGCCGAGTCCTGAATTACAGCCTCTTCCACCGTTGAGGAAACCACCAATTCGAAATCCATCACCAGTTAAATCATTTTCTTCTGATGATGATGAGGAGAGCCATGACACTGGATTTTATACCCCACAGTGCTCTTCTGTGAGCAATGAGGAAAGCTATTACACTCCGGTTACGCGTTACGGTTCTAGGAATAATAGCAATGGTTTGCTAGGATCAGCTAAGAGTGACAAAAATGTTCCTCCCCCTGATCCTCATTCCAAAAGAACTTCTCCAAAGTCTCGTTTTTCGGCCCCTTCCCCGGAGATGAAACATGTTATCATACCATCCATAAAGCAGGCTCCAGCTCCACCGCCTGCACCGCCTCTTCCACCACCTCCGACACAACAATCCAGGGATATTCCACAAAGCAGTAGAGTTAAAGAGAGTCCGACACAGTCGTTTCCAAGCCCACCTAAAAGACCGAAATTTGCTGGCCCTCCTCCACCTCCGAATGTGGCACTTCTCCAATCAATCAGCAGCCCATCCCCCAAACTGACTAAAGCAACAGCTCCGGTTCCACCTCCTCCTCCTTCTCCCCCTCCACCTCCACCTCCACCTCCGCCGCCACCCCCACCACAAGCCAGGATGGTATCTACTTTAAGGAAAGTGGAAAACCCGGGAACTAAATCATCCACAATTGCTTCAGAAGAAAGCATCAAATCATCAACATCTTGTACTCCTGTTTCCAAAGTAACTCCTGGAAATGGGATAACAAGACTTGAAGAAAACTCTCAAAGTGCTGGTTCTTCAGATAGGAAAACCGGGGATGACAAAGATGAAGGAAAGCCAAAGTTGAAGCCATTGCACTGGGATAAGGTAAGGGCAACCTCAGATAGAGCTACAGTGTGGGACCAGCTTAAATCAAGTTCGTTTCAGTAAGTGTTGGTTGCAGTGTTTAATTTTCTTGTTTCTTAATAATTTATATAAGCAAAAAACAGATTGTCTGAAAACCTGCCCTCCCTATTTTCAGGTTGAATGAGGACATGATGGAGACACTTTTTGGATGCAATTCCGCCAATTCAGCTTCAAAAGAAACTACTAGAAGATCAGTTTTGCCTCCTGTTGAGCACGAAAACCGCGTTTTGGATCCCAAGAAGTCACAAAATATTGCTATTCTGCTAAGAGCATTGAATGTCACAAGGGATGAAGTGTCTGAAGCACTTCTAGATGGTACGTATGAAAATTCTACCTTAGTCGTTATATCTATTTCTTTTTCTTTTTCTTTTTTTTTAAATTAATATGCGCATTCTGATGATTTTAGGATTTGTTAGATATCCTGTTTCAGTTTCATGGAACTTGTTTATTTCTATTCATTGATAGTGCTTTAGCCAAATGGATTGCAGCCACACATTTATGATCTTTCCCTTTTTAGTGGTTTATAACATTATTTGAACAATTTAATGTGTATCCAAAGCCAAATGATTATGGAAAACTACGGGCAAAGATAAGATCCATATCATCAGTAATATTGTAAAAACAAGAAAGCGGTTTTGGTTCATCTTTCCAGCTACATTATTTTATCATATTTTCTACCACCAAAAAAAAAAAAAACAAAGAGAGAAAAAAAGAAAAAAGACACAAATGGAATGAGGGAAGTGAAAGAAAGGAATCAAAGGCAAAATCTTCTTAGTCAGTCTGAAGGAACCTCAAAAGGTAGATGAGTAGATGGGTATCCCGTGTCAAAATCCTTCAGTAATAACATAGACAGCATCTATCATTATCTACAATATGTCCTTGCTTCCACATTACTAAAGCTCCACTCATCTTGCAATATAATTAGCATTTTCCTTTGCGAATAGGAGTAGCAATCCTACGGACGCAATTATCAAGTTTCAACATCGTAATGACAATCAATTTTGCTTCAGTTTTATCCATCTTGACTGCATATGTCTGGATCAGAAATCAAGTCTTAAGTTAATGTTCAAATTATGTTGTCCCTTTCAAACATTTTATATCCAATATTTTGTTGCATTTGGATTACTTTGGGTATTACTTCTGCTAATTTTTATTCTCAGCCATGTTGTGGCTTCCCAAAAATTCTATCCTTGTCTTCTCATAAGCCAAATATTTTCTTTGTGTATTTTTATGGAAACAACTTACTTGAATAGTCAGTAACATACTCAGGGGAAAGAAAACAAATTTGTAAATGAAAACATTATGAACATTGGTAAAATGATCTCATGGTAAAGCAACGTTAGAATTTGATATGCAAATTCAGATCATGTTGAAGTGTTCATGTATCAATTAATAAGTTCTTTAATGGAGCATCTATTGATAGCTGTGCACACTAAGAAGGCACATATTCCACTTAGATGCTAATAGATAAGATTCTACATAATCAGCCAAGAAATGGTGCGGAAAATGCATGCAGCAATTCACTTTCAAGAGGACCTCATTTTGAGCCTCTGCATAGGAATTAGTTATTTGATGACATATGATAGCTTTTTCCTTAATCTGCAAAGAACAACATTATTTGCCAAGCTTAAGCTTGTTATTTGAGAAGGTTAGCTGGATAGGGGGAAAAATGTGCAGGAACAATAAACAGGCGTATTTTTTAGCACTATTGTTTGCAGAGGTATAAAGCTGAAGATAATTGTTGATTATTCACTGGGAATTCACTGATTTTTTGCAATGTATGCATCAATGCTATAGGCAATCCAGAAGGCTTGGGTGCAGAGCTTCTAGAAACACTGGTGAAAATGGCTCCGACAAAGGAGGAGGAGATAAAGCTTCGGGATTACAATGGTGACATCTCAAAACTAGGATCTGCAGAGCGATTTCTCAAGGCCATACTTGATATTCCATTTGCGTTTAAAAGAGTTGACGCAATGCTGTATAGGGCAAATTTTGACACAGAAGTAAAGTACCTGAGGAAGTCTTTTGAAACACTAGAGGTATGCTGCCACAAATCTTAATCCCTACACTGATGAGTATTTCAAAAGCCAGTATCACTAGTTTTTCATGTTGCTAGTGCTGCCTTGTTTTCTTTTGTTGAATTTCTTACATGTCAGATAGCAAGTGAAGAATTGAAGAACAGCCGATTATTCCTTAAACTCCTTGAAGCTGTACTCAGGACAGGGAATAGGATGAACGTTGGCACAAACCGTGGTGATGCCAGAGCTTTCAAGCTTGATACGCTTCTAAAACTGGTTGACATAAAGGGCACTGATGGAAAAACCACACTGCTCCATTTTGTGGTTCAGGAAATCATTAGGTCTGAGGGTGAAACGGCTGATTATGCACATGAAAATTATCAGAACAAAACACAATCTAGAGCAAACGAGGATGATTTCAAGAAGCAAGGGTTGCAAGTTGTGGCTGGGCTGAGCAGAGACCTCAGCAATGTTAAAAAGGCAGCGGGAATGGACTCAGACGTCTTGAGCAGTTATGTCAACAAGCTTGAAATGGGCCTTGAGAAAGTTAGGCATGTGATGCAATATGAGAAGCCAGATATGGCAGGAAAGTTTTTCAGGTTGATGAATGAATTTCTAGCAGAGGCTGATGAGGAAATCCGAAGGATCAAGGACGATGAGAAAAAGGCTTTGGCCCTTGTTAAAGAAGTTACAGAATATTTTCATGGGGATACAGCAAAGGAGGAAGCTCATCCTTTCAGAATTTTTATGATCGTAAGAGATTTCCTTTCAATATTAGATCATGTCTGCAAGGATGTGGGAAGGATGCAAGAGAGGACAATGGTAGGTGCCGCTAGATCCTTCCGAATATCATCAACTGCTTCCCTTCCTGTCTTGAACCGATATAACATAAGAGAAGCTAGAAGCTCAGATGATGAAAGCTCATCCCCGTGAAGTTTTACAAGCACAAGGCATCCTAAAGCCTCTGTTGAAGGCACTCCAGTTGTTCATAGTCTCAAAGTTGATGTATTCTTTTTGACAAGCAGATCAACACGGGCATAACATTTCTTTTCATGAAAATGTTCAGTCTCAAGATCAGCATCGGAAATTCTCTTGGCTTGATGTACTTAGACATCAGTGAGAGAAAAACAATGCTTCTTCTTGTCAATGTTCATGTTCTTACTAATGGATCACTGTACCTCCTATCCGACTAGAGGATGAAAGTCAATAAATCACTGGGAGTTGGGACAAAGCAGCTCAGTGGGAAATATGAACGAAGCAATTCAGAGATGTAATATAGAATGCGAGAGCAAAGAGAACCACTTTCTTTTTATTTCACCCAGAATACATCTACCTTACCGTAGTTCAAGACCAGATCTTTTCATTCATATGAGAATCCTATACAAATGTTTTGATCTTGTTTCCTTGTATCTTCCTCCTTAATTACTTCACGATGATTATGATAATAAATATATTAAAGCTATTATTCTTTTGATGCAATCTTGTGCCATCCTTTTGCTGGAGACAATAGAATTTGGCTTTCACATTGAAAAGCAGAAAAGTGGTAAAGAACCATACAGCAGGAAAGTGGAATAAAAGGAATAAAGCAAGGAGGAATCTCATTATAACCTGTCCTACAAAGATAAAAAAGACAGAGTTCAATGCAATTTACTTAATCAGCATCATATGCATCTTGAAATCGTCACCAAAGAACATGGGACCGTGATGCTTTTCTTAATTCCTAATCTAAGGATCAGGTGAACATCAAGGATCATTATCTAATTATTAGAGCTAAGCTTTCTTTGATCACGTCAACATGTCATGTAATGTTGAAAAGCTTCTTGCTAATACCTGTTATTTGAATATGTCAGATTTGTGGGTGTGACATCTATGGCATAAAGTAATTCGTTAGAGCTCATATATCAAGTACATTGATGAGTAGTGTTCACCAACAAACGAAATTTTGACGCATGACAACAGTTATGTGGTTTTCGAAAAAACGCCAATCCTCTTTGCTTACTAAATATCTATCCAAAGCATGAACGATTCCTCTTGAAGTCTTTCTCAATCGTGTAATGTCACCCAAGATTTCTTGATAGCCCTTTCAAGGCACTTAGGTACTCTTGAGCTTTTTATTTATTTATTTATTTTTGGGATAAAATTAATAAGATTACTTCAACTTTCATATTTTTTTCACTTTAGCATCTAAACTTAAACTTGTTCATGTTAATATTTTAACTTTTTAAATGAAACAAATTAATATTTCTATTATAACATTTATTATTAAAAATGGTAGAATAATAATATAAGTACATTAACTTTCATTTTATTTTTAATTTAGAGCTCAAATTTTATTTTATTTTTCATTTTGATACTTTAATTTTTTAAGGTGAAACAAATAAATATTCTTTATAATAACCTTTATAAAAACATTAAAGATAACAAATATCAATGAATAATTACAATAAATTAAAAATAAAAAACAAAGAATAGATCGAAGTCTTGAAATTTTATTTGATGGGACTTTTGTAGACAATATTTGACATTTGAAGGCTTTCATATTGCAAAATAAAATATGACATATATTATATCATTATTATTATTATTTCTCAATGCCATCAATAGCAACAATAACAACAACAACAACAATCAACAATAAGAGAAAAAATCATTACTCAAAAAAATAAAAATTAAAAATAAAAAATAGACTACAATGGATATAAAGGATTACTTTAGTTAATATAAACTAACTAAAAATTAAAATGTTGAGTCAAACTAATCAATGTGAAGTTAGAAGGGATAAACATAAGATCAATTTAATGGGTACATACTCATTTTTAATCCATTTTCTTTTTTTTTTTATATTCATTATTATTGTGGTTATTATTGTTGTTGTCTTTAATAATAATAAAAAATTACGCAATTTATTTGGAGATATGAAAACTTGAAAGGGTTGGATATTGTTTGTAAAACTATATGTGCAAATAAAATTTCTAGAATTAGACCTATTTTCTTTTTTTTTTTAATTTTTTTCAATATATTATTGTTAATTTTTTTATTTAATGTTTTCACAAAGGTTAAATTCTAGTGGACTGAAGATTGTGAGAAAGCTTTTAAAGCCTTAAAGGAATTCCTAATTGAACCATGGATCTTGTCGAAACCTATTGAAGGAGAAACTCTTTACTTATACTTGTTTGTAAGTGATAGAGCACTTTCCTCCATATTGGTATGGCTTAAAAGACGGATGCATAAGCTAGTATACTATATGAGCCATGTTTTAAAAGGTTTATAGTAGAGGTGTACTAAATTGGAGAAGTTTGTTTTGGCCATCATTATGGCTGCTAGGAAAGTCCGACCTTATTTTGAAGCTCACCAAGTTATGCTAATCAACTACTGAAGCAAACTCTACATAAGCTTGATGCCTTAGTGTGAATGGTAAAATACACCTTAGAACTTAGTGCTCTTGAGATATAATATCAATTTAGAGAGGTATACAAGGCTTAGGTCTTAGCTAACTTTATAGTGGAGTTTACTAAGACTAATAGATTTGTTATAGAGAATGAACAATCAACTTAGAAGCTATATGTTGATGGCTCATCCACCTATGAAGGAAGTAGAGCAAGTTTGATTTTGAAAGGTCCAACGGGAGCTTAGATCTCTTGTGCTTTGAAGTTTGGATTTTTAGCTACTAATAAGGATTTGGAGTATGAAGCATTGTTGGTAGGGATGAAGTTGGCCAATGAAGTCGGAGCAAAATGCTTTGATGTGTTTTGTGATTCTCAATTAGTGTTAAATCAAGTCGTCGGAACTAGCATGGCCAAGAATGATTATATGGTTAAGTACTAGCAAATGGTAAAGGAGATCAGCTTAGATTTTGAGAACTGGCAAGTGATGAAGATTGTAAGGGCGAAAAATTACGTAGCAGAAAAGTTATCTAAGTTAGGCTTTATGGGCTTACCGAATTGGGAGGAGAGGATCTTCATCGAATACTTATTAGAGAAGAGTATGGAAAGACAACCAATGGAATGTTTGGAGGTTGAATGGATGGATCTTATTTTAGATTACTAGAGGGATGGAACTTTGCCTCAAGATACCAAAGAGGCTTAAAGGCTTGTTTATAAGGCAGCTGATTTTACAATCATTAATGGAAATTTAAATAAGAGGGGTTTGAATATGCCTTACTTAAGATGCCTATGACCATTAAAAGCAACATGAGTCCTTCATGACCTATACTCTAAAGTATAGAATAATCACATTAGAGTTGTAGCTTTGTATGTAAGGGCATTACAGTTAGGGTATTAGTGGCCCATAATGAAGAAAGATGCACTTATTCTAGCTTAAACTTATGATTGATGTTAGAGAAATGCCTTAATAAAGAGTACTTTAAGCTCATACCTGATTCCTCTCACCAATCTTTTGCCTTTTTCCCAATGCAGATTGGATATACTCGGTCCATTCCTTAAGATGTCTAAGCAAAGCAATATGTTATTGTAGTAGTAGATTACTTTGCTAAGTAGGTCGAACCTAGGATTGTAGCAAGCATAACAAAGCAGAGTATAGAAGCTTTCATGTTTAGTAACATTTTCAATAGGTTTGAAATACCCTATGCTATAATAACAGATAATAGGCTAAGTTTGATAATGATAAGTTTAGAGAGTTTTGTGAAGCTTGGTAGATTAGGCTGTACTATACATCTATTGCACACCCTTAGAGCACTAGTTAGGTAGAGGCAATAAACATGGTTATTTTGCAAGCTTTGAAGAAGAGAGTAAACTAAGCTGGGAACAAATGGGTAGATGAACTACCTAATGTTTTGTGAGGGTATAGGATTATGTAGAGGACCTCAATAGGCCATACACCATATCAGCTAGCTTTGGAGTCAAAGGTTGTATTGCCAATTGAGCTTCAAGTAGAGAGTATAAGAATCCAAGCCTATATCCCTAAATATGATGATATTGGCCTTTGAGCTAACTTGGATACTATTCAGGAAACACGTGCATTAGCTAAAACTCATCTCACTACTTACCAACAATGAGCAACTTGGTACCATGATAAGTAGGTTAAGCATACTTGCTTCCAACTTAGTGACTCGGTTTGTAAGAAGCTTGAAGCATTAGGAGCAAAGGAATGTTAAGGGAAACTTACCCCTTCTTAAGAGGATCCTGTTAGAGTGAAGGAAGTGAAAGGGAATAGACATGCCTATAGGCTAGAAAGGCTTGATGGACAACTAATCCTTAAGGTATGGAATGAAGACAACTTTAGACCATACTTTAAATAGTGGACATCTGGAAGAAGATATGTTTGCTTGTTCAACTAAAAGAAGATATGTCTGTTTGTTTCTTTATGCATTTGGTTATTATCACTGTTGATACTAGTGTTTGTGCATGTTTTTAAGTGGGCTTATTCCATGAACTTGTTGAAGTGCTTGTTCATTTCTGATCAATGTCTGGTATGAGGTTAGGATCGATAAAACAACTTTGTTCCTTAACATTTATGTGATATAATTATGTCATGAAAGGTTGGAACTAATGGACCGGCTTGGTTCCTTTTCAATATTTTATATAATGAAGTATTTGTTTGTTGTTCGACATTGTTCAATTTCATACTTTACATCATTTTGGCATAACATTTTTTGCAAAAGTGTTAATATAATGATAAACAAAGATATGATCTTTATCTAATCTCTCCAATAAGAGAGAGAGTTTAAAAAATCTCTAAGCCTTATTAAGGGGTGACAAGCAATCTATAAAGTGCTAAATCCTTAAGTCTTATGTTTGATAGATAACGAGAAAAGGATATCAAAGATCTCTATGTCCTAAGAAAGGACAATGAGAGGTAAAAGCCTTAAGCTCTTCTAAGAGTAGTAAGCATAGTAGCTATAAATCCTCTTAAGGATGACAAGCTATTTATGAGTCCCTAAGTCCTTAATTGACAATGGGGTTAATACTTTAGGTGTAATGAATAGACAATGAGTGGTCACAAATCTAACTGCTCTAAATCTAACAAATAGACTACAAGCCATTCAAAGGCCCTAAGTTATCAACCAATGATAGGCATAAAATCCTAAATCCGTTAACAAGCTATTAAATTGCCTTAAGGCATAGGCATAACTAATAAGTTCGACTAAGAGACAAGTTATTTATTATCAATCTAAGTGTCTTAAATTGATTGCTTAGGTAGTTTTTGGAAGACTCTTGAACAACTAAAATGTAGGAATCATACTTTAAGTCCCATAACAAAGAAAGATGATGAGTTAATCAATGGGCTAAACCATTCAATGAGCAAACAAAAAGTTCATGAGTGCTATCAAAATTCACCAGAAGAAGTTAGCGAGTAGCCATATGAATATTCAGCAACATGGGAATAATTTTAAAGTTCAAAAGAAAGGAACAAAAAGGATTTTTCGAAAACATCATTACATAACACAAAGGTTGGAATACCTACCTACAAGCAAATAAAAAATAATAATAAAATGGATAGAAATAAAATCATTCCTTTAAAGCTTGATCAGGAACAAGAGCTTGACCATCAGAAGCTTGAGTAGAGATGGGATGAGGATTGACAGAGGGATTAGGAGTAGGCACCTCAAGGACTTCAAGAGTTTAAGATGGTTCTTATATGTTATCATGGTTAGCTATAGGAGTACCAATACCTTCACTTAACTATTCTTTTACTTTGGCCTCACTAACATTGGCCTCATCGGTAGAAGCCTCCTTCTCTTAACCTCTTTTGGTAAAGTCCAGATAACTTAGGTCATATTTAAGCTAATGGATGAGGACCTCCTCTTGAGCTAGGTTTGTCCTATTCAACACCTTTTTTTGCATTAAACTCTTATACTTTGAGCTTTCCTAGATGTCCTGATAGGCCTTGTCATAGACTTTCTGGTTAGATGAGCCCTTTTCCTTTTCTGATCAACCATCTTCAATCTTAGCTCTTCATATGATCTTAGTAGATGGGTGACCTCTTCGCTATGTTTGCCTTTGATGGTCTTTACCTCATTTTATACCCCTTAGATGTCGGACACCAACTAAGAGCATTTTTTTTCTACTCCTCTACTAGAGCGGTTTCTATTTCTCCTTTAGCCTTAGCCTCTCCCTCAGCCTTTTCTTTCCAAATCTTAAGCTCCTCCTTAATCTTCACCTTTTCTTCTTCGAACTTGGCCTTCTTAGTCCCCTATCTCCCTTAGAGGTTCTTCTTTGTAGCCTTTACACTAACCACTTGGTTTTTAGTCTCCTTAGTAATCTAAAAGGAAAATGATTTGTTAACTCAGAGAAGTTAAAAGGAAAGTGAGAGTAGATTAAGGTACGGAGCTTACGACCTTCTTCTCTTCATTGAGGGCTTCAACAATCGTCATCAACCATTGGGAATTTTAGAAAATTAAAGTAAAGTTAGAGCAAAGCTATATAATAAGCTTATTAAATCTAAACACAAGAGCTTAGGAAAGATCTTACATCATAAATGTTGGAAGCAGCAAGGCACAACAAGCTATTAGATTTAGAATTTTGACGAAGCTTCACAATACTTGTTAAGGGCTAAATGTTTGGTGGTAGACAAATGCCCCTGATCAGCTTTAGAGCAACTTAACCATTCCCTAAAGGATGGTCAATGGTATTGATGTTCCAGCATGTGAAAATTGCTGGACCTTAAGGTTTTGTTTCCTCAAAGGGGTGATAAAGCTCAGAATTCTAAAAGAAGCTGCTTTGCCCTTATTCGAATTTTTAGAATTACCCCTTAGCTTGTCATTCTTGGGGGTCTTCCCTTTATTTAGGTCCCTCTTCAATGGTAGACATTCATGTGTATTATGTCACTTCCTTGGCTTAGTGACCTCAGCAACCTTCCTTTTAGTAATAGTCATCTTTGCCTATTAGTTCTTCTTGGCTATTTTCACTTGTTGAGTTTCTTTTGTAGCTTAAGAGATGATGGACTTTACTTGATGAGAATCAGCCTCAAACTACATCCAAATAGAGGTAGACCTATCCAAAGCTGAGGCTAATTAATGCTTACCGAGGCTAAGTTGAAGCCAGAAGGATGAGAGGAAGAAAAATAACCACTCAGCAATATGTTTATCATCCACCTAGTAGCTAAGAGACTACGTTGCTGAGAGTGGAATCCACTTGGATAATACAGAGAGACAAGTGCCAACTAACTCTAGAACTCGGTAATTATGGGTTGACCTCTCTAGTGTCTAGGCCAAGTAATGCGAGACTTTAGGGACTCCTTCTTGAACTCGTATATCCAATTGCCAACCCCATTCGGTTCGAATACTATTCCTTCCAAGACATGTTGAGTAATTGTATGCCGACTTCTCCTATAAAACGCATAGTTTTATATTCTTATACATATTTTCCTTTATTTTTATTTATAGGCTCAATTCTTTAGGGTTTAAGACCTTGTACATTATTTACAGTTTTGCCACTAGGGTTTAAGACTTGCTATGAATAACAACATCTATAAACATTAGAGGAAGGATGTTAATAGATAGAAAAAGTATATTCTTGTGTTTTGGAATCTTTCCCTTTTTTGAGCAAGGCTACTCTTGAGCTAGCATTACTGGGTTATCAAGTGTAGATCAAGCTCTTCAATCTCTCCCATATTCTTATCGATCTTCACCCTAATATTGAAGTGAACCCCTTCATCTAAGCTGGTTTGTAAGTTACATCTAACCCTTATTTAAATCCCGAGCGACATTTAGTGTTCGTAAGTTGTATCAAACTCTATTTTAAGCTTAAACCCTTGATTGTGTTTGTGTCTTAGTGCGTGATATTCATATACATTCACCGTCAAAATTAACCATTTCACTTCCTGTTCATCATACCCATTCGACCCATTCTAGGTTTTCAAGATTAGCTATTGTTGATCCTTATCATTACTAATGGCTTAGTTGGTGGTTTGGTAGAAGCTTGTTTGGTAAAGGTTTTCTTAGGGTTCTCCTTCCCCTTTAAACTACCAAACTTTAGCTCTGCAAAAAGGTCCTTAGAGCTATAATCCTTAAGTGACATATTTGTAATGAAATATAGAATAGATTAGGTTAGGAAAACTATAAAATACAAACTAAAAGAATTACAGATGTTGTTGATAACACAAAGATAACATATATTTTCTATGGTTTTTTCATGCTATTTTAGATCTTATTTAAGTTAATTTAGTATTATTTTGAGCTTAATCTATTTAAATTTCATTATCAGTGACTTCTAGAGCATTTTATGAAGTTTTAAGGGTTTTAAGCAATTTTTAGAGTAATTAGAGGCTTCATTTGATTTATTTGGAGAGATTAATGATCTTAGACCATGTTTTGGAAGATTTAAAGATGTTTTAGATGAATTTTAAAGCCTTGGAAAGAACCATGCCCATAAATAATGGATGTACATTGACATCATGGGCAAAGGAGCGAGAAACGAAGCAGAAATTGGTATCTGAAGACGGACATGACACACCATAGCCGTTGTGGTCATTCATGGTCCCTTCATTAAGTGATTTCATCAGATTTCAACTTTTCATGCAAAGAAGAAGTACATGGCCAACCACTACAATTGTTAACCTAGGGAGCTATTATCCCCTAATGAGTGAATCTTTTATTTTTATCATACATCTTCTATCTACAAACATGATATGGTTGCACTAGGACAGACAAGGTTGGTCGTATTAATGATAGGTTTAAGCTTACCGAAAGCTTGAAAACAAGGATAGAAATGTGAAAAACAAAAAGTAGAGGAGCAAAACCTATGATTAGTTTCTAGGATATGATGCACTAAGGAACTATCGAGGATTCAAAATTAACTCGATGTGACCAATGAGTTGACCTGGTGAGGGTACTCGCTACTTAGCTTATCTTAAAGGTTAGGATAAGAGTGAGACTAAGCAAGAGAAGGGTGCTCATAAAAGGGACAATGTAGTATGTTTAATATCATATTACTATTGTAGCTATACTGTTCAAGTGTATTTATACCCAATATTCTAAGGTGACTTGCCAAAAGAGAAAAAGACTAAAAGAGTATTACCTAAAAGAAGTAAAATACAAGAAATGATTAAGGTTACAAAAGAGAATGCAGATGCAAGAAGCTTTGATGGCATATTTTGTCATGTGGGGGTATGGGATATATGGTGGCTGGCTATTAGAGTGGCGCTTATAGAATCCAACAAATGAGTATGGTTGTATTGAGTAGGGCTAAGTTGACATAGGAGTACTTTACAATTGGATCACCTTGGGCTTAATCCTGGCAGCTTGAAATAGGTATGGCCAAGCTAATCCTATCAGACGAGAGATCTTCAGGTCAACCTTCAAAGATCAGAGTTGCACATAGGAGAGCTTGACTTAGTAAAGGTAGTAGGTTAGTAGTCAAAAGTAGCTCAGACTCTTTAGGTACAGGTCAGAGTAAGAGAATACACTTAGCCATGCTCTCAAGCCTTCGAGCTTAGGCTCAGGTTAAGGGTCTGGTGGTCTTATTCCTATCATCCCCTTTAGACTGATTAGGATTTGGGATTAAGTCCAATTGTTCTTCACTCAATTCTTCTTCAAGTTAGTAAGGGTTGAGATTGGTAATGTTAAATACATTAGACATTTCAAAGTCTTCTGAGAGCTTTAACTAGTATGCGTTGTCATTTATCTTCTAGAATATCTTGAATGGTCCTTCTGCTTAGGCACACAACTTGTTCTTCCTCTTGTTAGGAAATCTCTCTTGGTCAAATGTTGCCATACTTGGTTGCTGGGCTAAAATTGCTTAGTCTCCCTTCCTTTGCCTTTTTCCTTCAACTTTTAGGTGGCTTGGTCAATGTGTTGGGTTACTTGCTGGTAGATTTGTTGGAGGGACTAAGCTCTAGTCCTTACTTTTGGTTCTTCTTGTTCAATCAATGGCATTAAGGTGTGATCAAGTCATAGCTTAGGGTTAATTGTAGACGACCTCAAATGGTACATACTTAGTGGTGGTGTATACTATCTTATTGTAAGCAAATTCTACCATAGGTAGGTAGATGTCTTAGACGGCTAAGTTCTTTCATATTACAGCTTAGAGTAGTGATCTTAAGGTATGGTTGATGATCTCTATTGGACTGTTAGTTTGAGGATAGTAAGAAGTATTGAGTAGTAGTTTAGTTCCCATTAGATGCTAAAGAGGTCACTAGAAATGACTTAGGAATTTTAGGTCGCAGTCTAACACCACACTCATCGACACTCTATGTAAGTGAACAATTTCCTACAAAAACAAGGAAGCAATAGCTGAAGCATCATTAGTTTTAGTACAAGGTACAAAGCATATTATCTTACTGAATCTGTTCACAATGACTATAATAGAGTCTTTGCTTTGGGTAGTTTGAGGTAATCCGAGGAAAAAATCCATGCTTAGGTCTACCCATGGTTTAATTGGATGGGCAAAGGCATTGCTCTCCCTTGTTTAGCTCAGTTCTTGGCTAGAAGAACATAGTGCATGTAAACCCTTAAAATTTTTAACCTAATACCCAAAGTAGACCCTAATGGGGTTAAAGACTTTAAGAGTTGACAAGGCTAGTTAAGATGAAAACCCTAATATAATAATCGAAGCTTTAATCGCATAGAAAACTTTTATACCTTACATGTATATAAACATTAGAGATTGCGCTCAAAAGTGATAAAACCCTAAAAATATAACTTTAAAGACATGAAAGTACTAATTCACTATAATTTATCCTAAAACCTTAGTTGATAATATATCCTTAGTATCTTACCAAATCATTAATAAAAGATCAAAGATAACTTTCAATTATTCATAAATACATATAAAACTAAAGTAATCTACTAGAGACTAATACATTGCATTATAGTTCACAGCCATCTTCTAATCATATAACTATATTAGTATTTCATAGAGTTAGATGTTTAGTTGATGTTTATATTACATATAGTTAATGTTAATATCCTAAATGGCACCTTTTATAATAGTTACACTAAGTACCATACTAAATAATATATATAGGATATAAATACTTAAAGGGAGATCTCATTAACTATTTTTACTAATCATTTTAGTGAACAAAACATTTCCTTAATTTTTCTCCTAATTATCCTTAATTAGCCCATCATGTACACACAAATTATATATAATTTTAAGAAAGTTAACTAAGTCAACAATTGACCAAGTCAAAGGTTGACTAAGTCAACATGTTGACTAAAGTTCTCCTCTTTTGTAAAGTTTTGTACTCATTTTCACATGGATTTTTTTCCTTTCTTATCCTCTTTACCGACCAACATATGGGGACTTCTAGACGCTACTCATCTTCATTTTTAGCCACAAAACTTACATAAAGCAAATTACTTTTCCCCTATCTTTAAAACTGTCACCTCCCTTTCCCTTTTCACTCTTCTAATTTTCTAAATCCACTTCTATACTACAACAACTTTTCATACACTAAATAAGTAAACTTCTCACCCATATCTAGAAGAAGAAAGAGGTATGATTTGATTTGAATTTCTATTTAAATTTCTATTTCAACAAGTGAATTAGTGTCTACTTTAGGTTAGTGTAGGAACTTTATATAATATGTACATATGTGTTGTTGAAGGTAGAAAGCTCTATACTTATGCTTAGGAGTGTATAAATACTTAGGTATACATGTATAAATACCTATATAAATACAACTAGTGAGTGCATTGAAGTGTATATGTAAGGGTTTTAGTGAAAACTTTAGTATAGGTATAAAAAATCCTTCGATAATTATAAAAAGGAGATGCTCAAATATGTGCATACAAGAATATTCTTGATGTACATGTGTATGAATACCCTTATACATAAGTATTTTCTATGTATCTAACCTAAAATGAGGAGTATATTAAGTATACATACATATAAGTTACTAAATAAGCCTATAAGGTGTAAAAGTATGGATTACATGAAGATTTATTAAAGAGTTATACAAGGCATACAAAAATACGTATAACACCGTATGCATATACGGGTATATGTATGGGTATAGATATGGCATAAGTATACTAGTATGCATACAAGTGTATTAGAAGTATATATATACATGACATAAGTATAAGATACAAAAGCACTTAAATGTAAAAGTTATACATAAATAATTTATAATATAATTATTTAAAATACCATAAGACAGTATAGTAAAATAATAAACTATACAATATATACAAATGTATACATATATGGGCTGAAATTATTTTAAGCCCATAACATACATCTCAAATTGAATTAGCCTTATTTGAACCCATAAAATAGTAATAACAATGTAAAATCATCTAAGTGAAAAAATTTAATGGCTAATTAAATCATTAAGTATTAAAATATGGTATAAAACTAGACAATAAGAATATTCGAGCTTTAACAATTAAAATTTTGATAAATTTAGTTCATATCGTAAAGCACGGGTCTTGATGTCTAAAACAGACATCACCATGTGAACGTACGTTCGAAAACGATAAAAAATGACTATAAATTCGTAAATATTAGAAATAGAATGAAAAAGTTACATACGATTAGCGATTAAGTTTAATCGAATAAAAATTGCTAGCAATCTAAGTAGAATTAGGTAAATAGATATTTAGAACCGTTAGTTAATTTGATTACTTATTATCCCTATTATCTAGTAATGATCAAGTGATCTTGATGAGGGCGATGATATTCTAATCGATTATTACAACTAGAGCGAGTCGTCATAGTCAAGTGAGTACTCCTAATGACTCTATACTTGTTTGTAGTTATAGTTAGTACACTTAAATTGAATATTAATAACTTAATGCATAGGATTTTGGGATATGCATGTACTTGATAATGACTGATTACTATCAGAACTATTGTTAAATATGATAATTGATTATTGGATTGTGTGATTGATTGTTACGTGATTTGGATGGTTTGCTAATATTGATTGATTGCCTCATAATTTGACTTAATTATATTTAGCTTATCTTAAATTAAAAGGAACATGCATTATTTATGCATTGCATTACTTATTCCAACTGTTATTTCACACGGAGGTAAAGAGAGGCCTTACAGGGGTTATTTATATATATTAAAGTGTTTCTATACGGTGCACTCATACAACATAACCTTTCCCGAACCTATGGGCATACTAAGCGATGGAGACGCCAACCGTATGGTTGAGGGTTGAGTCTAAAGATCTCCATTGTAGGGTATGAGTGTAGACTATGGGGGTTGCCTCACCGCTAGACCTAGGATTTTGTGTACTACTGGATTTTTAGAAATGAAAATGTATTTTTGTGAAATACAAAATTTAAAGTTATGGGTAAAAACCCAGGTGCTAGAGCTTGATTGTGATTGGTGCTGATGTATTTCTAACCCTTATCTTGGAAGGCGTTAAAATCCAATATTATATGTAGTACCAGTCAACTGCATGCATTCATATGATTGTAATAATTTGTTTGATAACTTGCTTGTCAATATAGTATGAGAAATAACTCACTAAGCTCTTGTAGCTTACCCCCCCAATAGTTATTCTTTTACAGGATGATAGATAATAGAACATGGGTTAAGAGCCAAGCGTTGAGTACAAGTGTTGAGATGTTTTATAGGTTAGAATTAGAGAGAGATTGTTTAGTTTATGTGAAACTTTAAATGTAAATACTACTTATATATTTAGATGTAGTAACTTCAATAAGTTTGAATTTTAAGTTTATTCTCTTTGATCTTATCATTTAGTAAGGGATACTAATTCTCTGTAGTTTTGAGGAACTGTAAGATATTGGACATTCATAGTTATTTATATTTATATGTTGCAATAAATTAATTACTTAAAAATCAATAATCTTAGTGCTGTATCATTTAGAGTTTTGCAATCTCTGACTTGCAAGGTGGTTTTTATATCATAGGTATACACATGTTATGGAAATTTTAGATAATCCTACTACGCCCTCTTTAGGGTCTTGATAGTGTACATCTTTCTTCATTTTAGGCTAGAAGAACCTAGTATTTAGTAGTTCATATGTCCTTCTCTTTCTAAAATGCCTAAAAAGTCCTCCATTATGAACTTTCCTTACCAGTAGTTCCCTCAATGAATATGCCAACACACATAACTTATTACCTTAAAACAAGTAGTGTCCTCTATACAATACTCGTCAACTGTTATTCCTTCTCGATAATGTCTATCTATGGGGCCAAAATGAGGGTCATGTTAGTATTGTTCTTTAATGCTCATAAAACCCAGGAGTTTAGTCTACAACTTAGTGAAAAGAACATGTCTTCTAGATAGGCTGTTGGTAACTATATTGGCCTTGCCTTGCTTGTATTTAATCATAAACTTGAATCCCTCCAGAAATTTAACCCATCAGGCCTATCTCCTTAATAGCTTTGATTGACTTTGTAAATATCTCAAGGACTCATGATCAATGCATATGACAAATTCTTTTGGTAAAAGATAGTGTTGCCACATATGAAGAGCACGAATCAATGCTAAGAGTTTTTTGTCATACATAGAGTAGTTTAGTTGTGCTCTCTTAAGCTTTTCATTGTGAAAGGCAACAACTTAGCCTTCTTACATCAATACAACTCCAACGTTGACACTTGATGCATCGCATTCTAGCTTAAACACTTTCTTAAAATCAGGTAGGGCCAAGATTAGGGTAGAGGTCAACTTCTCTTTTACCTTGATAGAACTCTTCTATTCTTTCTCTCCCTACTTGAACTCTACATTCTCCTTTGTTAGCTTCAATATGGGGTACAACTATTGAACTAAAACCTTGGATAAAATGGTAGTAGAAGGAAGTTAATTCATGGAAGCTTCTTACCTTAGCACATCAAGTTAAGGTCAACCATTCTACAATGGCTTGAATTCTCTCCTCATCTACTCTTAATCCTCCTCCACTAGCTACATACCCTAGGAAGATTACCTCTTCTTGAAAGAAATAACATTTCTTCAGATTTCCAAATAACCTTTCAGCTTAGAGAACATAAAAAACAACTTGGAGATGTTCAATATGGCTTAATAGGTCAGCGTTATGGATAAGGATATCATCAAAGTAGATTACTATAAACTTTTTGATCAGGTTTTTTAAGGCATGATTCATTAATCTCATAAAAGTTCTTAGGGCGTTTGATAGCCTAAAAGGCATCACCATCCATTCATACAATCTATGTTAAGTTTTGAAGGTAGTTTTCCATTCATCACCTTACCTCATATGAATTTGGTGGCAACTTGACTTCAGGTCGATCTTATTGAACATTCTAGCACCACATAGTTTGTCTAACATATCATCTAGCATTAGGATGGGTATTTATATTTGATTGTGATCTTATTTACATCTCTACTATCTATACACATTTGCTAAGTACCATCTTTTTTTGTCACTAGTAATGCAGGTACAATACAAGGGTTGAGACTCTCCGTCACATCCCTTCTTTAACAATGCATTGACATACCTCTAGACCTTGGCAACTTGCTTGGGATTCATCTAATAAACAGTCTTGCTCAATAGAGTAACACTAGGTATCAATTCAACGTAGTGTTTAATAGCTTGAAAAAGGGGTAATCCCTCAAGCAACTAGTTGGAAAATAGGTCTACATATGCACCTAATAGCTCTCTAATCTCCTTAGGTAACATAACTTGCTCCTTCAACTCCAGTAGTCTTCTTATTAGTAGGAAGGTTAGCATATTCGATTTGATGGCTTCTTGGAGCTCGGCTTAACTTAGAACCAAAGCCTTCTCCTTGAGCTAAGTTAGCTTGTAACTTGCTTACTTAGTTGGGGTTCATGGGGTTTAGAATGATCTTCTTTCCATCTTTCTTAAACATATATGTATTCCGAAACCCATCATGAATAACCCTCTATTAAAAAAAGCTAAGGTTGGCTTAACAATACATGTGATGTGCGCATAGGTAATACATCACAAAGAATGTCATCAAAATAATTCGTAATTGAGATTGGTAGTAGTACGTATTGACTAACATGTAATGCCCCCTTCTCATTTAGCCAATGCAACTTGTATGGTTGGGATGTGATAAGGTTGGTAAATTGAGCTTCTGAATGAGGTCAGTAGATGTTACATTAGTGTAACTTCTACTGTCCACTATGAGTGCATATATTTGCTTATTTACCTCACATGTGATGTAAAACGGGTTCTCTTTCTACTCCATCTTAGTAGATGGTCCAATACTCATTGTATGTTAGACAACTAGAGTTAGTTTGTCTAAGTCTTTAGCAAACACATCCTCATTGACTAGCTCTTCATTACCTTCTACATTTTTATCTACCTCTCCTCTCTTTTCATGCTCTTCATCGGTACTATCTACTTCAACCCTTGGAACATCTCCTTTGATGATCATAGTTTACCTGTTTAGATACTAGGTAGCCATGTGTCCAAATGATGGCACTTAAAACACTTTTCTAGCTTGTCTTTCATCCAGATAATTATAGGACCTCTTTAACAATTCTTCGTTAGCAATGCAACCCTTCTACTTAGATATAACATTAGTTCTCCTACTAGAGTTGATAACTTATGGAGTTTAGTTGCCACTTTAGGTAAGTTGATTGCTTTAAACAGGTAAACTAATCTTAGGTCAGATTAACCTGTTTCTCCTCTATCTTCTTACTTACTAGGCTATTCTTACAGCCTAGTCTAATGTAGTAAACCATTGAAGGTCTACTGTATCTCAAATATCATTCGTTAACCTAATAAGGAACTTAGATAATGCTCGAGTTGATGGCTCATTAACTTTACGATGGATCATGAGCATATAAAATTCTCGAACATACTCATGAACAATTCAGCTCCCTTGCTTTAGCTCTTGGGGTTGAGCAAAAGTATTCTATAAGTAAGTATCTGGTATAAATCTATTTCTAAGGACTCTTTTCATCTTGAGCCAGCTACTAACCTCTTTGTATCCTTCTCTCCTTCTCATGGCCTAGAAGTTTCTCTACCACATCATAACATAACCCGAGAAATTGACAGTTGTAACCCTCATTTTCTTATGGTCTTCATACTAGTAGTAGCTCAAGACTCGCTCTACTCTCTTCCCACTCAAGATAATCATTAGCATCTTTAGAACCATTGAAACTTGAGATCTGAAGCTTCGCAAGGTTGATAGCTCATTGTACTTGAGCTCGCTCTTCTACTTCAACATACCCTTCTTCTTCATCCTTTTCATCTACTTCACTAAGGTTAATTCTTCTCTATACACGTTCTCTTACTCCTCCACCTCAATTTTGTCAACCTAGGATTTGTCCTCTATTCTCTCATAGGTTGAGTAGCTTGAAGAGTGTTTTGAGCAGCATCAGCTGGTTAGAAAGCTAGTATGTAGATAGCTTTGGTTAGGTTGGCTATCAAGTTAGCCAATTCATTGATTCATTCATCTATGCTTCTAGGAATGTTCTAGGGTTGTCGACCATTGTAGATGATACGACTGTTATCGTCTCTAATACTAGTATTTACACTCAAATTAATCATTATTTTCCTTAACTTGATATTGTTTTCTCAACAAAACTTTAGCAACACTCGAAGAGTTAATATTCTAAGAAACCAATACACACTATTTTGAACTGCCCAAGTTACACATTCACTTCTACTCACAAATACCCAAATCTAAGTAGACTCTATCATAGACTACTAACATAATAACTATATTAAAAGGACAAAAAGGTTTAGCTAAGGCTTGCTTTGTTTCTAATGGCTCAAAATAGAGTAAAATAGAGTGTCACCTACTATCATCTACCAAATAAGCAACACTACCTCCACTTCTCATTATCTAACTCCTTACATAGCTATACATACACTTTCACAACAACACTACACATGACATTGTAACAATCACAACTGAATAGTAACTTAGCCATTGTGAACCTCTGCTCCGATACTAAAATGATATGGCTACACCAAGGATAGACAAGGTCAACTATATCAATGATAGGTCTAAGCTTATTGAAAGCTTAACAATAAGGATGGAAATGTGCAAAATAGAAAGTAAAGAAGCAAAACTTATGAACTTTAAAGTTGAATTCTTCTAAGATCCATTACTCGATTTTGCATGCTCTACTCCAAAAATGCATAGTTCCTAAGATCTAATGCACCAAGGAGTCACAAATTATCCCAATATGACGTATGAGTTGATTCGGTGAGGGTACTTAACACTTAGCCTTGCTTGAGGGTTAGTATAAGAGTAAGACTAAGCAAGCAAAGGATGTACACAAAAGGGATAATGTAGTATATTCAATATCAGACTACTGTTGTGACTATACTGTTTAAGTGTATTTATACCTAATATTTTAGGTTAACTTGCTAAAAACAGAAAAGACTAAAAGGGTATTGCCTAAAAAAAGTAAAATACAAGAAATGATTAATGGTACAAAAGAGAATGTAGTTGCAAGAAGCTTTGATGGCAAATTCTATCATGTGAGGGCGTAAGACACATAGTGGATGGCTGTAAGAGGGGTGCTTATAGAATCTAACAAATGAGTACATTTGTATTGAGTAAGACTTAGTTGATCTGTAGATGGAAAACTAACATTAGAGTACTTCAGGACTAGATCGCCTCAAGCCTTATCCTGGCAGCTTAGAATAGGTATAGCCAAGTTCATGTTATCGGGTTACACATGGGAGAGGTCAACTCGGTAGGGTAGCAGGTTGGTAGTCAAAAGTAACTCGAACTCTTCAAGTGTGGGTTGAAGCAAGAGAATACGCTTTGCTATGCTCTCAAGCCTTCGAGCTTGAGCTTAGGTCAAGGGTCTAGTGGTCTAATTCCTATCATGTAATATTCAACGTAACTTTTATTTTGCTAAGTCTTTCCTTGTAAATCTAACCCTTTTCATTTTAAATAGATCTATAGGCTAGAGTTTTCTAGGAGAGCTTCCTTTAGTATAATTGTATCTTAGAATTATTGTTGAGGATCTCTCAATTTCTTTCCTATTTCTTTTATTGTGTTGTTTTTCTATTAAATCGTTCTTAGTGAATATTATTGAAATCTAGTTCTTTTTGCAACACTTTTCTTTCTTTTTATGACATTATCCTTTGATGATCTAATTACGTAGATTGTCTTATTGTCAGTTAATGTTTACTGTAGTTACTTATTTGATGTCTAAGTTTACTGTAAGTTATTAGTCTTGCAGTAAAAAGATAAGTGTAATTAGGAGAGTTTTAATGCACTAAGAGATTAAATATTGGACCTTTTTTAATTAGGAAAACCTAATAACAAGATTCAGATGCTTTATGCGATCTTGAGATACTCTATTTGCTAGCCATATAAGTAGAGAAGGTCTTAAGTTTAGGAATAAGCTAGAAACGAGAGTCTAACTAATTCAGAATTCGATTTTCAAAGGAATAAGATTAGAAATCTTCAAGGTTTGGAGAATAATTGAGATTGAAAAGTTGCATGAAATTAGAGAATAAATAATAAAGATTCACTAAGGATTATGTCCTCTTAATTTTAATTAATTCATGTTGTTTATTTATTTTAATTAGTTATATTACTTTGTTTTTTCTTATTTATTTTATTTTTCTCATGTTGTTAATAATTATCCATCTTTCCTATTTAATTACAATTTCCTCTATACTATAAAGTTAGATTATTCAAAGTTTTAAGGGAAATGCTAGTAATTAGATTTTCACATAGTAGTTCCCTATGGGATCGATATTTAAACACACGTTCATTTTAAACTATGCTATAACTTGACCAAATGCATTTGCTTATAGTGTGGTATATGCTCAACTAAGTTTTTGGTGCCATTCCTAAGAAAGAAAAATGAGTAACCTAGTTAAAATTAGCAAGAATCCTATTTTCCAATTATTTCAACACTATTATAATAATCTTTTCAACAATTCTTTTGCTATTTTCTTTCTTGGCATGCTTTTAACTAGTTAAATGTGCAAGTATTAGTTAGGAAATCGCATGAAGGGATGGATTCAATCATCGAGCCAATAGCATAAAATATTAGTGCTCCTTAGGAGGTAACCTAAATTCAGTTTAGCCCATTTCAATTTAGTCATTCTTGTTAGTTAGTTCATTTATTTTGTTCGTTGTGTCGTAAGTCAATTCAAGTATCAAATTTTGAATGAGATAGTTTTGTCTTGCTTTAAGCAATATGGATTTATCTAAAATCAATTATTGATTTATTGTTGCAATAGTAAATTTAAAGTTGTCATCCGATTAATTTGATAAATAATCCATTTTTTAATTCAATTTGTGGTAACGTTGAATTTTCTCTAAGACAATTGTAGAAACTAAGTTAACAATACAAAATTGCTCAAATCTAAGGCCCAAAGATGAACATAGCTAAGGTCTATGCCCATAGACTTAGCATGTGTTCTTTCATAAACAAATTTGTAAAAAGTCTCAAAAAAACATATGGATGAGAGGTCTACGGGCAAGGACCACACTTGTGGTTGCACATAGGTAAAGAAAAAAAAATACATAATGCGGACCATGGCCTAACTATATGGCTGTATACTATGCCCATGTTTAAAGGTTATAGGAAAAACAATTTAGTTTCATTCTTAAACCCCCTTTCTCTCTCTACACACCTACATTTTTCTATTTCTCTCTCTACACACATCTTAAATCATCACACAAACTCACGATTCGACATTGTACATCACAAAATCGAGGTATGTACATCATTTCTCCTTAATTATTTTCTTAGATTTGCAGTTAGATTGTTTGAAATTATGATTTTTGATGAGGGTTCTATCCTTGCATGCATGTGTTTAAATTTTTATTTTTAGAAGTGATTTAGGAGTTTTAATGTAATGAAATATGTTTTTCAAGCTCTATTTGTTAGAAACTCCATGGGAAATGCATTATTTGTTAGGGATGGTGGATGAGAAAGTGAGAGAAAATAGAGGGAAGTGAAGGAAGTGATGAGAAAGAGATGAAATTTATGAGATGTACATAATTCAAGTTGAATATGTTGAAACTTGTTGAAATTTGAAATTTTTGTGTAATTGGTGAGTCCATGAGTTTCTACAAATTATTAACATGGATCTATTTTAACACATGTCTTAAATTTATGTTAGAATTAGGAAACTTGTTTTTATTAATTGCACAATTGAATTGTGAAAAAAAAAAAGTTTCAATTGTTGAATGATAATGTTGATTATCAATTGAGATTTTGAAATTATAGGTTTAATTTAAGATTGAATATTAATCTCTTTTTAACCTATTAGTTTCATTAATCCATATTTTGAGAAATTGATATTTCAAATTATTACATGCTGCTATTTCAAGAATCTCTCATATTAAGCATTGTTTGAAGAATTTATATGCAATATGCTAATACTTTGTCATTAGGATCTTGCAACTAAGACTTGATCAACCATATAAACACATTGATCCATGACTTTAGTAAAATTAGTACTACACTATATAAATCTTTTTGCTAATTTAATTATTGCCAATATTACTTAGGTATGTAAACTAGCAATTAACTAGAAATGATAATTGAGCTCTATTAAATTCTTGCATTAAGTATTGTATATATTACATGAATTGTTCTTTTTATTTTTTTGAAAGACTCGATTTGATTTTTAATTTGAATGACTGCATTTTTAGTTTATTCTCATTGTAATTTGTTAGATAACTATTTTTATTTTTGTGGTTTGTAAGTTGCTAAGGTACTGATGTTTTTGTACTTGTATCAGTCGTAGTCTTATTTTATTTTCTTCAATTTAACTTTTTCTTTTATTTTCTTAGTTAGCTCATTGTTATTACAAAGAAAACTTTGTGCACATAATTGGTCAATAGAACTTAGACTTTGTACTCCATAACTTTCAAAGATTAATGCTAAAAATCAAGGAAGTTCAAATTCCTTTTTGTTTTTCTTTCTTTCCACTTTTGAATTTTGAATGGCAATTATATTATGTACAATGAGGACTGTGTACAACTTATGTCTAGGGAGGAGGTTAGAATATGTATGTTAATACTTTTTTATACAAACTTAAGTTTTTGATAATTTTTCTAAAAAATTTTAGAAATTTGCATAGCCTTACATAAGCAAGCAAATATTTTTGAATTTGCTGACATCCTTTATGAATTTAGAACACTTTGTTGAATTTGAGTAATTAAATCTTTAGAATTCAGAGTTACTCTTCTCTTAAGCTTGCACTTAGGATCGGGGTTAGGATAAATAATAATGGGTTTAAAATTAGTTATTTTGATTTTTAATCTCGATTTTAGAGGACTATTATTTATCATTCTTTTCTTCAAAAGATTTTTTAGATTAGGTGAACAAAGGAGATTTGTACTTGAAAAGTCCTTTGAAAAATCAAGGTAGTTAGAGGTATAAAATAAATAATTGAATTGAGAAAATAAATTGTTAAGGATTGGTATGGATCGATCTTGGTCCCTTAGAAAAGCAAGAGTTTTTTTTTGTTGGCAATTGCAAAAGTGAAATTAATTAAAGTTGTTAATGATTAGCCTTGGTCTCTTAGAAGAGTAAGGTACTTTCCCTCTGACAACTACTAAAGTATTAAAAAAAAGGGGCTAAATTAGTAAGGATTGGCTTCATTTCTTTAGAACAGTGAGGTACTTTCCTAATTTTAATCAAGCTTCAAATAAGAAAAATCAAATTGAATTGATAAGCCTCCTAATGAAGATTGATAGAAGTGGAGGGACAATTAGAGGATGAATTGATGTAACATGTATCCAGTTTAGTTTTTTAAGATAAAATTAAATAAGAGAAGATTTCGCTCTTCTTAAGTTAGAGCAAAGAAATCCTTATGACTTTTTCTTGATTAGTTTATATCTATTTAATATTTAGTTTAGTTTTTGCTTTAGTGTTGTAGCTAACTCTAAATTATCTAGATTAATTACTAAAATTAAGTATCTTTTTTAATTGTCACTACCTATGTATTCTAAATATACTATAAAGTTAAGGAACAAAGGTGATTCTAAACAAAATTTTTTTGCTAAGCAATTTAATTTTGAGAGTGCACATTTTTAAGATTGTGTTAGTTATCTTATCCTTGGAAAATTTCACTTTGATTTTCATTGTTTAGCTTGAGAACAAGAAAAAGCTTAATTACGGGGGTATTTGATAAAGGAAAAATAACATACATTTTCCATGTTTATTTCATGCCATTTTAGACCTTAATTAAGTTGAGCTTAATCTATTTATATTTCATTTTTAAGGATTTTTAGAGCACTTTGTGAAGTTATAAGGGTTTTGAGCAATTTTTGGAGTAAGTGGAGGCTTTGTTTGATTGATTTGAAGAGATTGATGATTTTAGACTCAGTTTTAGAAGATTTAAAGATGTT
Source organism: Lumnitzera littorea (assembly GCA_024138015.1). Classification (NCBI taxonomy): domain Eukaryota; kingdom Viridiplantae; phylum Streptophyta; class Magnoliopsida; order Myrtales; family Combretaceae; genus Lumnitzera; species Lumnitzera littorea. The sequence goes on from JAMXBB010000009.1 coordinate 84,033,904, forward strand.
TTGAATGAATTTTGAAGCCTTACAAAAGACCATACCTATAAATAATGAACGTACATTAAAATCACAAGCAAAGGAGAAAGAAACAAAGTAGAAATTAGTGTCCAGAGATGACTACGGCTGCACTACAGTTGTAGTGGTCACCATTATCCCTTTGCTGAGCAATTTCATCAAATTTCAAGTTTTTGCATGAAGAATAACTATATGACTAGCTATTACAGCCATGTACCTAAGGCATTATCATTCCCTAATGAACGTATCTTTTATTTTTACATTGCATCTTCTATTTTAGGACATGTAATATTCAATGTGTCAAGCTTAGTTTTTTCCCTCCTGGTTCTTTTTAAAATTAAGCCTTCTTTAAACCAATCAATACTAAACTTTACCTGTTTAATATCAACCTTTAACTAGGGTTTAAAGAAAACCGTTTTTCAATTTAAAAATGTATTGGAGTTACCACCCAATCGAAGTCGGGAAAAAAGAGCTAAGTTAAGTTATAACCAAGTGGGTGGATTGATTATAACTTAGCTATCGATTTATCGATTAAACCAATATATGAAATGGCCTTTGAAAACCAAAGATCTAAATTCGAGGGCTAATTGATTAAACCCTACACAGGTACCACTTTTTAACTTTTCGAATTTAACTTTGTTTTCTAAATATACCCTTTTTTAGTTTCTAATTGGGTAATCATATTACATGCAACTAATTTGATTAATTTAAATAAATATCTACAAAAAAATGAAAAAAATAAAACTTTTCATATTTAAAGTCGCCTCGTACTTACGTATGAGTGCCTACGTATTTGCTATTCAGAATCAAACTTCTATTGTTCATTCATGAAAACATGGCAGGTTGAATTGATTTTAGTTTTGGATAAATGTCGAGTTTATGTTATTTACTTGTTTTGATTTATTTAAGAAAATTTCCTCAAAGGTCCTAAATTGAGGTTTATTTGTGGAAAGTTTTAGAAATGTCCTAATTTAGAAAGTGGTCCACTTATTTTTATTTATTTTTGAAAAGTTGCTTTTTCCTAAGTGATAAAATGAATTTTATTTTCTCATTTATTTTATTTTATTTATTATTTACTTTTTTTATTTTTATGTTTACTTTTTATTTCACATTTTTTTATATTTATTATTTTTTACTGAACACAAATAAATGAATAAAACTAAACTAAATCCTTTCTTTCTTTTTCTTCTTTTTTTTTTTCTCTTTTTTCCTTTTTACTTTTTTTTTTCTTTTTTTTATTACACTTACATTCACCTTACAAACAAATAAATACATAAATAAAATAATACAATACAAAACCAAAATATGAAATGGGGAATTGGACCAAATTGCATGCAGGTTAGAGGGTATGGCTTGGATCTGAGTCAAGTTCAGTTAGGGTTGGGTTGGTTCAGATCGGGTTGAATCCGAGTCGCATCCAGGGGCTAGAAGGGCACGATTCAAAACGATTCATCCACCAAATCAAGTTGGGAATGTTGTTTTCATATAAATTTTATTGGGCTTAGGGGGTGTAGGTCGAATGTCATAGCCTATGGTGACCGTTAAGGTGGTGGTCGAAGTGACGACTAAGGGTGGTAGAGTGTTTGTGTGTATGCAATGAATGGCTAAAAGAGAGAGATATCATGTGAATATGTGTGTTGGTGTTGCTGCTTAGTGGATGTGAGAGAGAGATGGAGTCGGCCAAGAGAGAGAGAGGTTTGTGAGGGTCAAGAGAGAGAGATCTGTGAGGGTAAGAAAATCAAGAGAGAGAGGGTTCTGTGAGGGTACGTTTGGGAAGGTGTTCAAAGAGTGGCAGTGGTGGGTTAGTGTTTGGTGAGTGGTTATGCAAGAGGGAGAGTTGAGAGTGTGTTGGGGTTGAGTGCTAACTACAGTTGGTGTCACATTGTATTGGAGTTATGGTTAGTGAGAGTGTTCAGTTATGGTTTGTCTTGTAGTAGTGTATGCGAGTACGATGGAGAGAGAGTCAATAGGTAAGGGTAGTAGAGAGCGTCAGGTCGTGCAGTGATCAGGATAGGTCGTTCGAAGTGGTTATGTCTGTGTATATGATGTCGTATGACAGTAGATCATATGAGGAGAGATTGTGTGGAGAGAGAGATCCAAGAGGATGGCCATGTATAGATGGTTTAAGGTTTAGAATGGGTATGTGTTCATGGTTCGGCGGTGTGTAGGTGCTATTTGAGAGAGAGAGAATTTGAAAGAGAGAGAATCAGGCCAAAAGAGAGAGTGAGAGAGTCTAAGGGTCCCACCTTATGTGCTTTGAAATTGTTCCAAAAGAGAGAGAGTCAACCCCTTGCTTATGTTATGTGTGTGTTAAAAGAAAAGAAAAAAATCAATCCCCCTTACTCTATGCGTGTGTGTCTTATGTTTTCTCTTTTTTATTTTTTTTTAAAGAAATTCCCCCCTCCCCTGAATTGAGAATAAAGCCCCTTCCTTTACAGTATGATATTTTTTAAAATGAGAAAGTGAGGGGAAAAAAAAAGGAAAGGGGGGAATGAAAATGGGGAAATAAAATGTGTTGTCCAAATGAATTATGTAGTCCTACATAATATGAGTAAACATGTGGCCCAGTGATTCTTTAACATATAGCAATACACGAAGTGTAAAAACAAAAAGGATAAAAAGCATTTTTATGCCTCTAGTGAGTTACGAATCCAATACCTCAAACCAAACCCTAACGCCATGTTTATAAACTTATCCATTAGACTGTTGGCTTATGCCTTATTCATATGTGTGATAAAGATTAAGTCAACTTGACCTAAATTCAAATCTAAGCTTGAGCTATTTAAATTTTAAAAATCTATTCTATTTGAACTACCTAAAAAAAAATTTATTATTTTCTAAATTCTCTATTTTTCCAATTTTCCCTATTTTTTGTGGCTTTAAAATTTTTTATATATTTTCTTAATTTTTTCCATTTTTTTTTAATTTCTTATTTTTTTTGTGCTTTTTCTTACTTTCCTATTTTTTTTCCTGAATTTCATATTTTTGGGTTTTCTTATTTTTCTATTTTTTGCATTTTTTCCTAAATCTCTTATTTTTGGGCTTTTCTTTAATTTCTTATTTTTTTTGTATTTTTCTTGATTTTAGGACCCTTATACCTATTCTAAAATTTTTTCAAAATAAAAAAAAGAGGCAAAAATAAGGTGTCTACATAATGTATCTCTTATTTTGTCAAGTCACTCATTATAAACCTAACCTTGCTCATTATAAATAGATCTTTAGGCTATAGTTTTTAGAGAGAGCCTCCTTTGGTATAATTGTATCTTAGAAGTATTATTGGAGGTTTCTCAATTTATTTCCTATTTCTTTTATTATGTTGTTTTTCTATTGAATTGTTTTTAGTGAATATTATTGAAATCTAGTTCTTTTTGAAACACTTTTCTTTCTTTATATGATATTATTCTTTAATGATCTTATCACATAGATTATCATATCATCAATTAGTATTTACCATAATTACTAATTTGATGTTTGAGTTTGTTGTAGAGTCACGAGGCATGCAATAAATAGACAAATGTAGTTAGAAGAGTTTCAATGCACTAAGAGATTAGGTATTGGATCTTTTTAAATTAAGAAAACCTAATAGTGGGATCCAAGTGCTTTGTGTGATCTTGAAATGCTCTATTCAATAGTGATGTGGGTGGAGAGGGTCTTAAGGTTAGGAATTAGCTAGAAACGCAAGTTCGGCTAGTTCAAAATCTAATTTCTATTGGAATAGGATCGGGAATCTTCACAGTTTAAAGAATAATTAGGATTGAAAGATTTCATGGAACTAGAGAAAAAATAATGAAGATTCACTTAGGATTATGTGCTCTTTATTTTAATTAATTCATGTTGTTGGTTTATTTTAATTAGTTTTATTGCTTTTCTTGTTCTTGTTTATTTTATTTTTCTTAAGTCATAAATCCTTATCCATCTTTCCTATTTAACAATGACTTCCTCTATATTGTAAAGTTAGATAATTGGAAGTTTTAAGAAAACTGCTAGTAATTAAGTTTTCACACTATGGTTTCTTGTGGGATCAATACTCAAACTTATGTTCATTTTAAACTATACTATAACTTGACAAGATGCACTTACTGGTAATGTAGTATATGTCCAATCTACCAAGCATGGCTAAGGAATACCACTTAGCTTCTAAAGTAGACATGAATGTCCTTCCTCTTATAAGCCCTTCTTAGCATGGCAAGATTGTAGGAAGTTTATACCTTGATCAGCTACAATACCTTCATTTAGACCCTTAACATCCCCATCATGGGTACCACTAGCACCTTTAGCTACTCTTGCTTCATCTCTAAGGAAGATCAAAGCACCGCAAGAGTATTTGGAAATTATGACATCCGCATCCCAAAGAAACCATTTGTAGTTATAGGCCTCCATGATTACGTCACAAACCTTTTGGTCATTAGGGAATAGATGATTGATGTTTGATAACTTGATCAGGTGACTCCAAATAGTAGGGAAATTGAGTTGGGTAGTTGACCTTACTACTACCCATTTTTTGTTTCCAATCATGAATTGAAGATTCTAATCCTACAAAAAATTTCCTACAAGAACGGGCACATACATAAAACCAACTATCCTTTCTTTTTAGTGTGAAAAAGTATCAAATAAGGTAATTGTAGACCTAACCTCCAAAATACTTCTCAAAGAGGACAAAAAAGGTAATTGGTAAAATAAGATTTTTGAAAAAGAGAGAAGGGTAACCTTAAACCAACCTCAAAATACTTCTCGAAGAGGGCAAATTCTTGATCCTTAAGTATAGTAATTTGCTTATTTGGTTAAGGCCTTTCGATTGTCCAAGCTTTGGGGGCACCATAGAAGTTGAGCCTTAGAGCATTGAACTCTTGCTTAGTTACTATGCTAACAACACCGTTCAGTCTTATATTGTACTCGATTCCTATTTTCAAGGGGAAAGCTTGAGAACTATCCTCATTGTTTAGAGGAGAGTCATCAAATGGAAGTTTTCTAATCTTCCATGTCCTAAGGATGCGGATTCTAGCTAACCCAATCAACCTTGATAAATTCTAAGGGCAATAAGCAATATTAGTATCCATTGTATTGGGGGGTTCTTGAGGAGGAGAATCGCCTACCCGATGCATGGTAGATAATTCCTAGCTCTATTACTGTACATGTGTTGAGTTGTTAGATTCAGCAATTGACATTGTGTACCTTAGCAATGCAATTAGTAAGAAGAAGGAATAATGGGAGAATGAACAGTATCTAAACTAAGAAAGAGGGAAAATTGGAAGGAGTCATGTAAGTTATGAAGAAATTTGCAGAAAGGAAGAAGAAAAAAGAAGAGAGAAGGCATGAAAATGAAGGGATAAATAGATATAAGGAGTTATGACTTTTTGGGATTTCTACGGGTTACATTTAACAGTTAATGTGATCCATTCGATTGGACATGCAAGACCTAAATCTGATGGTCATTGTTAAACAGTATTTCTAAGAGGCATGTTTAAGTTCTGACATGGCCACGTAAATCTCGATAACATGATGTAAATGTCATGTTGATAGGTATAAGGCTTCTAATAAGTTAAGCAAAAAAGCAACCCAACATTCAAAGAACACTTCATGACTATCATCGTCAAGGTTAAGGCATGTGGATTTAAGTTCAAATACATCTCATAAAGCTTCTTTTCATATTGAAGAATTATGATCAAAATACCCAATTGAAGAAATATCATTACTCCCCTTGATGTACCTATTAAAAGGAATTGGGGGACAAATATTGATAGTGATTTCTCGCTAAAGATCATAACCAACCTAAATTGATTGGCATTCAACTTAACTATTTGTCTATGCCCTCCTCTTTCACTATTTTCAACCGCCTTTAGGTCACTCTTAATATGTTGACTAGCTTGGGACAGTTAATGAGCTAGGTATTTCTAGACTAAATAGAACAATCGAAGTAGAGTAGGTTAGATTGACCTTGTATAGCTTAGGATAATTACCTATAGCTTACCTTTTGACTTAATCAACTTAAATGATTCAAATTCAAACATTTGGCATGAACAGTTAGGCTCCTTACCTAAATAACTGCCCATCAGCTGCCACTACATCAACCATGTTCACCAATTTCAAGAAGTGGTCTTAAATTTAAACTTAATTTAAGGTTTTGAAGGTGACGGTTACCAAGTTTGAATACACCCTCAACAATAAGTGGAGCTCAGATGGTGACAAGCAGATTCTTTTAGATGTTTTACGCACTCTATAAGTTTTTCTACTTACCTTGAATTCCTTAAACTAACTCAAGTATCAGTTGCCCCAGTATCCCCCATAGCTTCACTTTCTTTTCATTTTGCAAAATAAACTCAAGCGAAATGTCCAATTTCCCAAATCCAAATTTTATGTATCAACACTACTAGCATTATCCTTTTTTTTTTCTCACCCTTTTTTAACAATTACTCTTAAGTTAAATGAAGGATATTAAGCCCTGCTAAGTTGTTGTTGAAAGTAGATTTTTATCCCTTAATTAGATGCTTAGTAACCAACCTGTTTTAGGAGAATTGGTAATTGGCTGAGAGATTATACCTTTAACTAATTTCTACTATGGTTGGACATTTGTTTGCTACCACCTGGTCAACTACCCTCTTATTAGAGCTTTAATAGCTCATTACCTATCACCTGATCAATGTTACTAAGGGCCTAATCATCAAGGCTTAGTCCATGAAGATTTAAACATTTAAACATAGGTGTGAACAATTCAACAATTGCCTAAACTACAACTATTCAACAACCTACTTCTCCCATGATTTACACATGACTAAACTTAAGCCACGTGTCATTGGTGGTTTAGTTGCTACAATTCAATGATCATATAAAAGCATATAAATATGGGAGTATAACAATCGTAAGAACTGTCTAAACACTTTCCTTACTCACAAGCTCATTTACCTTTCACTCAAACACTTGAAATGCTTATTTGACTTAGGCATCGAATGGCTATGTTGGACTAGCTTTGACACCCCCAAAGCCTTATTTCTTTTCTCTTGTAAGATTATTAAGCATAACCAATTTTTGGTAGCAACATTTTAGCGTTGTTTGTTTGATAATCTCACGATGTTGGATAATACACAATTAACAAAAAATGCAGGTGGTGCAACTGCTCATTGCTTCGTAGCAATTGTATGGGGAGTAGGCACTACCTTGAAGAAGATTAGATGGTTAAGCTGGAGCAACTTTGTACTAACATAGCAAAAGAAAACCAAGAATTAGCAAAGAAAAAAGATGAAATCCCAAATTTGTTTTGCCTGGGTGTGGTACCAAATCATAATTGAGAATAAGATGCTAACAATATATGTGATTCAGATAATTTGGTTTACTCTCCTAAGTAAGCTATCAAGTAGGCTAGAGCGGCACACAAGGCTCCAACCCCTGCTCTAAAGAGATTTGATAAAGGAAAAGCTCCATGGCAAGTGCATCATGTCAATCCTTTGCATGTAAATAACCTTACATTAACTAGTCAGTGGTTTGTCTTCAAGAAGAGCCACTTCGAAGTCCCGTAATTCGAAACTTATGATGGAACGAAGGACTTATAGGATAACTCGAAATTTTATCGAACATTAGCCAAATTTTATGGCCTAAGTGATGCAATCGCTTGTCAAGCATTCCCATCAACGTTAAGGAATGCTACAAGTACTTAGTTCAAATATTTGAAACCAAACACTATAACAAGCTTTGATAGCCTGGTAGAAGTGTTTTTGTAACACCTCTTTGTAAGTAAACTTGCTGCTAGGAATTCTTCCATCTTTAACACAAGTAATCAAAAGTTTGATGCGTTGAATAGAGAGTACTTAGCTTAGTTCATGCTGAGATGGTGCAAATTCCCCATCTTGAGATAAGTGTTACACTCTGAAGTGATAGATAGGATAAAACTGCATGAAGATTTTTTCAAGTCCTTGGTGAAAAACAAGCCCAAAATGTTCACAAAATTCAAGGCCAAAGTAACTTCATATATCTACAAGATAATATAATAGCTCGATGTAAGGATGGCCAAAATAGATCAAATTGCAAGAATAATGAGAATTGAAAAAGTGCAAAAGATTGAATTGAAAGCCGTGATGACCAATATTATGAAAGGGTAACAATGATAGGAAGAGGTTGCAAATTTTGGCTTATTTTGTTCACACTCCCCTCAACCGCCCGATATTAAACATTCTGATGGTTTACAATGTTGTTTGTCGACTTGTCCTATTTGACTCCAAAGCAACAGAAACTAAATCTACTTCTCCCACCTAAAGAAAGAGCCAGGTGGCTTACTCTTCTAGTAACTTTGATGATAGCGTTGAGGTAAGGTAGGATAAATTCAATCGAATTAATGAGCTTGCTATAGATAACTATCTCGAAGATAAGGAAGGTTAGTCCTCAGCAAGATATTTGTATAACACCATAACCTACTTTTGCGACTCTTTAGATGGAATTGCCAGTTCCATCAACAGAGTCTTTTCACAAAGTACAATCAGTATTGGTAAAACCTTCCTGGAACGTAGAATTTGAGGAGGCTGAGAGAAGAGGAGAGGGTATGTTTCCTAAGGGAGCATAAGTTCCATATATGCCTAAAATATTTAGATTTTAGGTTACGCTTCCTTTTTTTGGCTTTTGTTGAGGGCTTCTTCAACTACTTCAGAGTTGTGACAAGTATGTTCTTACCTAACATATACTAGCTTTTGGCGACTTTTGTGATAGTTTGTGAAGAAATCAAAGTTAAGGCTATGCCTTAGCTATTTCGGTTTTTCTTCACGATTAGGAGGTAACCTGACGGGTGATACTTTGCTGTTGCAAGGCATGGGCAGAAGTTAATGGATGGGTTAGAGTCCAAGATCCATAAGTGGCATGATAAATTCATGTCGATAGTATCTGATGAAGAGTTGGACTTCTGGACCCAATGGACTGAGCTAATCCGCACTAAAGATATTGATTTGATGTGGAATGATGCAGTAGTAGTAAGGAAAATTTAGGAAAGGAGGAAGAATAAAATATTCTTCCAGGATGTCAAGAGAATTATACAACGTTATGAAAGCGGAGACCTAATTTTTTTCGAAAAAGAAGGTACGCTAATGAGTTAGCACCGTATCGAGTATAGTTGCAAGAGGAAAGCCGTTATCATGACTTAGGGGAAGAATTGTCACCTTTGAGCCTTGTTCAGCATGGAGAATGTAAGTTTATTCTTTTCCCATGTTGATATTAACTTGTTTGCTCATGTTGTAAATATGTGTATTGGCGCAGTAAGTCATGCCAAGCTATTAGCCTAAGAAAAGGCCAAAAAATCAAAGGTTGACAAGCGTGCGATTGCTACATCTACCACCATTCAACCAACATTGGTGAAAAGGGTGGCCGAGAAAGAAGGATCTGCCGATCAAAACTAAAATTGCTCATTCGAGGGAACCTCCTGTCGAGAATGTTGAAGATGTTCCACTTACTATAGAGCAGAGATAGGAGGTTTAGGAGATTTGACCCCATAATGAGCCTAAAGTCACTACTGTTGAAGGGTCGGCCCTAATAGTAGAGCCGATGCCGAGCAACAATAAAAGATCGAGGAAAGAACCCAGCGGCCAACATGCTACCAAAAGGTTTAAAGACTTGGATGAGAGGATGAAGGAGGCAACATGTAGCAAAGCACTCGACATCAAAAGTGCTAAATTCGTCCCCAATAAGGAGGTTAGCGAGTATTATGTCTTGTGCTGGAGCCACACAATTTTATACACCGATTTGGCCATGGCTAATAGGACAAAGTCCTTGGTATTAATGGAAGGAGTTATTCTTCCTAAGAACAAAAATTTTGAGAAGAAGGATGTTGATAGGGTCGGTGGTAGCAATAAGGCCCATATTGTAGCTAAATTGTTTGATGTGAGTATCCATAACCATTACTTTTAATTGTCAAATTTGTTTGGGATACTAATATATTTCCTTTTCCAAATGAGTAGCCACATTCTAACAGCTTTAGATGAAGCCAACAAAGAGGCGAAGAAGGTAATATCCTTGGTTGTATCTATGTGTTATACCGAATCATTCCTGATTGTGTTAAATAAAATTGTTGTAGGGAATTGAGGATGCATACAATGCATCAAAAGCCTAGACTATTGCTGCTAAGAGTGTGAGAATAAAGGCTGAGATGGAGGCGAGAAAGCTCTAAGAAGACCTTCTAGCCGAGAAGTTGGCATATACCCTTATTGTCGATGAAGTGTCGAGCTTGAAGGCCAAATTGGAAGAGTAGTACAAAGAGTTTAAAGGCCTAAATGAGGAGTTGTAAAAGAAGAAAGAAAACTGCTAGGGCCTAAGCCAAACTCTTTGCATAATGAGCGATGAGGAAGTTAAGCTCAGAATGCAGATTAAAGAGGTAGAGACCAATAACTCAAACTTATAGAGCTGTGTTGCTGAACTGGAGGAGACTATGAGGAGAGGACCATCAATTGAAGAGGCTTTCAATATAGTCATTCCTAGTCAACAGTATGAAAGGCTTCTAAGAAAGAAGTTGTTAGAGGGGGTTTGAGCAGAAAGAGAGGAGATCATAAAGCTTTACCCTAATTACGATCTCTCCTACCTTGAATTCATCGACATCAATGATAAAGTCAGTAGCATTGATGAAGATGATGATGATGAGGCAGGTGCCGAGATTGCTAAGAAGGGTGATAACGAAGCTTACGCTGAGGATTCCAGGGAAGATGGGAAACGTCTATCAAAAGAAATCCTCAATGTGTAGAATGCAAAATCTATTGGCTTTTAGAACCTATGTGCCGAGAAAGAACCTTGCCTGAAGAAGGCCCTAGCTTCCAAACCAAAAATTACTTTTGTTGATTCTGAGAGTAGGCTACAAGATTTTCTTTGTATTTAATGTAATAGGCCAAGTATTCCTTACTACATTATTGAATGAAATGTCTTTCTTATATACCGTTTCTAGTACATTTTATTTCATGCATTGTGTTTTCTCGGCATGTATAATGTACATGTTTTATTTCACACATTAAGTATTTCTTAGCATATTTTATTTCATATGGCCTAATGTTTTTCAGCATGTTCTATTTTACATGCCTAACTGTTTGTCGGCATGTTTTGTTTCATACATCTAATTATTTATCGGCATGTTCTATTTTACACACCCAATTGTTTCTTAACATGTTTTGTTTCACACACCTAATTGGCCGTTAGCCATTTAAGGCATCGACTAGCTGCATTACTCGATAGTAAGATTAATTTATGCTCTTCGTTAACTGCGATAGACTATAACTTATGTCAATTTATTTGTTGTACAGCCTGGAACTCATTAACTCAGAAATTATAAAAAGAATAAGAAACATGAAACTTCAAACATAATTTTCATCATAAAGAAAACAGTACTGTAATCTTACAAGCAAGTTGGCTGTCACCAAATGAGTGGAGACGAAAATTATCCAACAAATTAATTGAAATATAATTTCAAATTATCGGTATTCCATGGTCAGGGGATGATAGATCCATCTAACCTTTCTAATTGATAGGCTCCTTCACCAACGACTTCCTAGATCTTACTAAGATCATCCCAGTTCGCGCTGAGCTTCCCTTGATTTGCTCCCACGCCAGTAGCTTCCATCTTTCGGCAAACTAGATCCCTAGGTTGAAAAACCCTGTGCTTCACTTTTTGATTGTAATACCTTGTTAGTTTATGCTACTATGCTGCGATCCTAACTTTTGCAATATCTCAAATTTCATCAATAGTGTCTAAATTTTCTATTAATTGAACTTCATTAACCATAACATTGAAATTCTAAGTCTGTAGATTTAGCAAATCCAACTCAATCGACAATACGACTTTCATACCGTATGCTAACCTAAAGGGCATTTCCCCAATCACAGTTCTATGGGTAGTTTAGTAACCCCATAAAACATTCAGTAGTTCATCAGCCCATTTCCCCCTAAGTTGATCTACTTTCCGTCTTAGGCCATGCGGTATGATCTTGTTTACGGCTTAAACTTGCCCATTCGTCTGAGGGTACGCTACAAATGTATAGTTGAGACAAATGCCGTACATCTCACAAAATGCCTGAACTTATTGTTGTTAAACTATAAGTCGCTATTAGTAGTTATCATATAAGGAACTCCAAATCTTGATATGATGGAGCTGAAGACAAATGCTTCCATTTTCTGCTCAGTGATCTTCACCACTACCTTGGCCTCTGCTCATTTGGTAAAGTAATCTACAGCAACAATGATGAATTGTTGCTAGGTGGTAGACTTTAGAAAGGGTTTGAGAATATCTAAGCCCTATTAGGTAAAGGGCCAAGGGGTGGTTAGGTTACATAACTTAGTAGAAGGCGCATGACTCAGTGACTTGTGCTTTTAGTACTAAGGACAGTACTGGACAATTTCCTTTGCATCATATCTCATAGTCGACTAGTAATAGCTGAGTCATAATGCTCAGCCATATAGTGTCTATGCTTTTACGTGGTTACTACATATGCCACCATGCAACTCGTATAATACCCTTTAGGCATCTCTCAAAGGAAGGCATTAAAGATAGGGTTGTGATATGCCACGTTTATACAATTAATCATCAATTAGCGTATAGTTTGTAGCTTGGTATGCCAATCTTCATGCTCCTTTCTTGTCGTCAGGGTGAGTACCATCCCTTAGATAATCCACTAGGGGATCCATCCATGATTCTTCTCTTGGGCAAGGAGCTAACTCACAACTTTATGAAAGTGTAGATAAATTATTCTATGGAAGAAACTCAATGAAAAGTTTCTTACTTAGTTTAGAGAATGCTATATTAGCCAACTTTGATAACTTATTGGCTACAATATTCTTGCTTCTCGGAATTTCGTAGATGGTGAAAGATTGGAATTCTTTTATGAACGTTCGTACCACTAATAAGTACTTACTCATTTCCTCTTCCCTTACTGTGTAACTTCCGGTCACTTGATTCACCACCAATTAGGAATTAGAGAACACTTTGAGTTTCTCAATGCTAATTTCTTTTGCTAGTTTTAGTCCAGTAATTAGAGCTTCGTACTCTGCTTCATTGTTGCTCACTAGGAATCCAAATTTTAGAGCGTAATGAACTTTGACATTATGGGGGCCTTGAAGGACTAGGTTTGCACTACTTCCTTCTTGTGTTGAAGAACCATCTACATAAAGGAACTAGATAGGTTTCTCGACAACCTCCACACAATCTTCTTCACCAATGAATTCAACTACAATGTCTGCCAATACTTAAGCCTTTAATGCCATTTTGGGTTTATATTATAGACCATGAGCGTTGAGCTCTAGGGCATACTTCATCATCCTCCTCAAGGAATCAAGCTATTGCAATGCTTGCCATAATGATTGATAAGTGAGAACAAAGATCTGGTGAGCTTCAAAATACAACTTTAGCTTTCTTGCTGAGAGAACCACTACTAATACAAATTTTTTAATCTTAGTGTACCGAAGCTCTAGCCCTTGCAGAACATGACTAATGTAATAAACGGGTTGATACTCTTTATTGTCAATTCGAACTATTACAGAAGAAAGGGCTCAGCAATTGACCGACAGGTACAAATATAAATTCTCTCCAAGATTGGGTGTTGAAAGTATTAGGGGTGATGCAAGAAATTCCTTAAGCTCATTGAAAGCTCCTTCATAATCATCAATCCAATTAAATTCTTTTAGATTCTTTAAAATTTTAAAGAATTTTGCATACTTATTTGCACTTTTAGACACAAATTTGTTGAGGGTGGCAATTTACCCAGTATGTTCTTGTACTTCTTTAACCATGTGAGGTGATTTCATGTTTCTTATGGCTTCAATCTTTCTTGGGTTGGCTTTAATCTTTGATGCAGGTACGTAGGCAGAAAGGCATCCTCCAATGGCTAGAAAGAATGAGAGGGAATCCCTTAAGGAGAAACTCCAACAAGTACTGTGATTTCCACCATAACAAAGGTCATAATATAAATGAGTATATTCAACTCAAGAATGTAATTGGAGATGCGATCCAATGTAAGTACTTGGGCAAGTTCTTAGTGCATGATGTTGAGAGTATTGAGAGATCGTCTCAGAGGAGACATGAGGAACAAGAGAATGACATACGGCCGGCAGCAACTGTTATAGATGCAAGGGACATGAATTCTAGTAGAGCACCTAATGAAGTGATTAACACCATTGTCGGCGAATCTACTATAGGCCAGTTGAGCTCAATTAATGCCAAGAATTACATTTACAATATTCAAGGAAAAAAGGTTAGGATCAACAATACAATATCTTTTGGAGAGGAAGATTTTAAGGGCATTTAGAGGCTGTACGATGATGCACTCGTCATTAGTGCGAGAATCACTAACTTTAAGGTCAAGAAGATTCTTGTTAACATAGGAAATTTGGCCGACATCATTTTTCAGCATGCCTTTGACCAAATGAGGCCTAAGATCAAAGCATAGCTATGATCTTATAAGTATGATCTCTATGCCTTCAACAATCAACCCATCGGAGTAGCCGGAGTCATTTCTTTATCGATACAGATTGGCGATGATGAGCATATTATAGAGGATAAAGTGGATTTTCTCATCGTCAAATGTTGGTCCCCGTATAACATGATAATGGGATAGCTGTGCCAACATCTGTTCAGCATTATCCCTTCAACTGCGCATCTTAAAGCTAAGTTCCCTACTCTCATGGGGCTCGGCATATGCAAAGGGGATTAGCAATCAGCATGGCCCTTATACAAAAGGGCCTTAAGACAAGAAGAAGTATTTTAGGTTGAAACCTGTCCAGAAGGCAAGTCAATCGGCATCGAGAATGACAAGAGTGATATTGAGGAAATTCCTTTGGGTGACGAGCTAGGGAAAACAATGAGAATTGAGAAACCCTTGTTAGCAGATACTTGGCAATGTTTGATCAACTTCTTGTAGGCTAATGCTGACGTATTTGCATGGTCTTCGTTAGACATGTCGAGTATCCCAAGAGAAGTTATGGTACAAAAGCTCTAAATTAATCCGAATGTAAAGGTAGTCTCAAAAAAGAAGAAGCATTTTGTAACAGAGAGACAAGCAGTAATAGAGGAAGAAGTTTAGAAGTTATTGAAGGTAAGATTCATCTGGAAAGAGCCCTATCTGACTTGGATAGCCAATTATATACTAGTTAAGAAGTCTAACAGCGAGTTAGGATATTGCAAGAGTTAGGATCATGGCATACCATCATAGAACGGCAAGGTATTACAATCAAAAAGTGAAGCACATGGTTTTTCAACCTAGGGATGTGGTTTGCTAAAAGATGAAAGCTACTAGCACGTAAGCAAATTAAGGGAAGCTTGACGTGAACTAGGAGGATCCTGTTAGGATCTGAGAAGTCGTTGGTAAGGGGGCCTATTGGTTGGAAAGGTTGGATGGATCTATCATCCCTCGAGCATGGAATGCCAAGAATTTGAAATTATATTTCAATTAATTTGTTAGGTAATTTTCATCTCCACTTGTTTGGCGATAGCCAACTTGCTTATAAGATTACAGTACTTTTTTCCTTGTGATGAGAATTATGTTTGAAGTTTCCTATTTCTTATTCTTTTTATAGTTATCGAGTTAATGAGTTCTAGGTCATATGACAAACAAACTAACATAAGTTCAAGTCTATTACGGTTAACAAACTGCATAAATTAATCTCATTACCGAGTAATAGAGCTAGTCCATGCCTCAAATGGCTAATAGACAATTGGGCGTGTGAAACAAAACATGCCGAGAAACAATTGGGCATGTAAAATAGAACATGCGATAAACAATTGGGTATGTGAAACAAAACATATCGAGAAATGGTTAGGCGTGTAAAATAAAACATGCTAAAAATCATTAGGCCATGTGAAATAAAACATGTTGAGAAATACTTAGCGTGTGAACTAAAACATGCTAATGAACAAAAGTGTGTGAAATAAAACATGTACATTATACATGTTAGGAAAACGTAGTGCATGAAATAAAACGTATTGGAAACAGTATATAAGAAAGACATTTCATTCAATAATGTAGTAACAAATACTTGGCCTATTACATTGAATATAAAGAAAATCCTATGGCCTACTCTCGGAATCAACATAAGTAATTTTTGGTTTGGAAGCTGGTGCCTTCTTCGAGTAAGCTTCTTTCTTGGTACATGGGTTCTTAGAGCTACTAGATTTTTCTTTCTATACATTGATGATTTCTTTTGATAGGCGTTCCTCGTCCTCCCTTGGATTCTCAACGTAAGATTCGCTGTCACTTACCTCATCATCATCGTATTTACCAACTCTATTGACTTTATCATTAACATCAATGAAGTCAAGGTAGGAGAGATCATATCATGACCTAACAGTATCATTGTTGTGGTAGGTCGCCATGTACCGTATAAAGGTCTACTATCAACCCCCTTACTGATCGCAGGCCTTTCATACAATATATAATGCTCCTTCCACTATATGTTACCACTAGGCCCATAGATAAGTAATATAGAGCAATTTAACTAAAATTACTTCTATAGCATAATTTAACTAATCGTGTAGACTCATGAGACCCATACCAAAAAAATATTACAAATAGATGCAGTTCATAAAGGAACTGCATTAGAGATTTTAATCTGTGTTATGAATAAAAACATAAAAGTAACTAAATATCTATAAATCTATTACAAAATGTTCTCTTCGCTCTCTAATTGCTCCAACTCATCCCTATACAAGACTTACCATGAGCATGCCTCGGCCCGAATTAGTGAAGAGGTTTTCCTACAACAACAAAAATCTATAGAGGTGTAAGCTTAAGCTTAGTGAGATAAATACCCTCGTCAGTACCATATGACAAAAATTTATTAGATGTATAATCATATGAATACATGAACAATCAGTATGCCAAACAATGTATGCAGTGACTTAGGAACTGTATGTGACTCAGAATTACACCCCCTGTAGTTGGGGTTTGGAGATAATTAACCGACCTAAACCAAAATCCGGGTTCTAGACCTTGGGTCTAATTCCATTTATACTATTGTGCTTAAGCCAAAACAAAACTATATATTTATATATGTATATACTTCCTTTAACAAATCATATTTTTAAAATCTCAAGTCTAGTGGTATGGTGGCCTCCGCAATCCACAAACACATGCCCTAAGCAAAAGCTACAAGACTCGGCCTTCACCGATCGTTGGTATCTCCCAGCACTAAGTAAGCCCATCAGCTTAGGATAGAAACTCAATATATATGATGACATAGCTAATGCCCAATTTTGTAGGAGGCTAGTCCTTCTATAAGTCCCTTCCCATCTTCTGCGTGAAGTGGCAGTTGGTGTTATCCGTATGTAATATGGGGAATGCATGATTCGTTTTAATTTCTTAATCGTATAAGTGATTAACTCAATTTTTAAGGTAATCAGACAATGTCATTCCATACAATTGCACATATAAATTGTCACAAACAAATCCCATTATTATATAATTAACAAGCCATCGCATTCATCTACAATTTCATACACATGCATTTCCCATATTCCACAAGTATCTAAATTTATATATATAAGTTTAGGTACATCTATTCTATAAGCAAAATCAAGTAAAGAGTCATCGGGAATTTACTCACTCTACTATGTGGATCAATTAAAGTAATCTGGGTGCAAGTTATCTTCGTACGTGATGTCTCCTGGTCATTGAAATAATATTTATAAGGGATTGAAATAAACTTAGGAAACTAAGTTAAATTCCCTTAAGTTATACTCTTGACTAGTTTTCATAACTTTTCCCGGTTTTTACTTAAAAGTTCAATTGCATATAACTTTTTCGTTTTAAATTTGATTTTTATGATCTTATAGTCAATCTTCATCGTTTTTTAGTGTACTTTAATGTGGTGAGGTTAGATTTTTGAAATGAGGCACACAAATCTGTCCATGGGTCATAACAATAGTGATCCTTATGTTTTGGAGTGCTTTTGGGCCTTGTTTGGTAAATGAGCTTTTTGGTAACTTGAGAAATCCTTTGGGCTTGATCTTAAGGTTTTATCCTAAGCTCAAAATACTCCTTGAGATCAAATTTACAACTTTGATTTATACTCCTAAGGCTAGCAACCACTTCATGGGCTCTTTAATGGGCTTAAGTTGTCAAATGGGCTTGTTTTTTGTTCAAACTAGAGTTAGTAACTTTGTTGGGCTTATGGAGTCTTAGGTGGATTTCTTGTGGGCTTCAAAACAACCTCTCTTAATATTTTAAAGTGCTGGTCATAATTTTAATGAAGGCCCAACTTAGAGTTCTAAACTTGTTTTGAGAGTTTTAGGTTTTATATACTTGCTATATTTGCTTTAGTTGATCTTTTTACTTTGTTCACTTACTTTTATCATATTTTTAAGTGTCTTTTACCTATGTTCTAGATCTGGTCGTGATGATTCCAAGGGGTTCTCACTTTATTTTTCAACTTGTTTCATCATTTCCTTAAGTTTAGCTGTTAAATCATGCACTTAAACTACTTATATCCAAATCTTAACTTAACTTTTCTTCCGTAAGATGATTCTTTAACTCATGCTTCACACAAAGAAATAGAAGATCTTACACTTATTACAACTTCCATATTATAGCTCATGTCATACAAAGTTGGTTTCTTCATAAAACTTCATATGATGAATTTTTTCTTAACTTAAGTTTAGATTTGAGCATGTTTAACTTAATGGAAATAAAATCAACATCCAAAGGACTTTTGAATCCTCATGTCTAGCATGCTCATATTCCATTGAAGTTCTTATTTTAAGATTTTCTCAAGTTAAAATCTTCTATTCAAAGTGTTAAACAAGTGTCTTTACAAGACACCAACTTTACATGCTCATGTTTCAACTTCATGAAAAGGTTTCATGAGTTTGTTTTTTAGGATGGTCTTTGGTGTTATAACAAGTTACAATCGTACTCATATCTTCAAGAAATCAAAGTCTCTTAATATGAATACTAACCTACAAATCACAAGAAACACTTACTCATCCTTAAAGCAAAATATAGTGGTTTTGCACAAGGTTCCACTTAAGCTCTTAACTTTGCTTCCTCCTTTTGCAACCTTTTGGAAACCTGAGTTGTTTGATCCTTTGGAGTGGTGTTTGTGGAAGGTTCTAATGGTTCTAAAAGAGCTTAGATGTTGGAAGAAAATGACACAAGAAAAGGAAAAGGGAAATGCCATGAGTGAAGTTTGGAAAATGGTGGCAAAGTTGATTTTGTGGGGTAAGGTTGTTTCTCTTTTTATGTTTGTTTCAAATGAGAGAAAGAAGAAGTGAAAATGAAATTGAAAGTGAGAGGAATAAGGGAAAGAGTGGCCGGTTGGGAACAAGAGGAAATGAGTGTTTAAGATGTCTTGAAAGTGTTGTCTTATAGTTTATACAAAAGTCAACAATTGCAACTATTGATGATGTAAGCATTTAGGAGTGAATAGTGGTGTGTAAGAGAAAGTGATTGATGGTTGAAAGATAAGAGCATAGCCCCCCTTTTCTCTTTGTTCAAATCTATCATTTAGTGTCCTTTGGGGTCATGGAATTGTCTTGTCTCATTTAATGAAGTTAAGCATATGAAATCTTGTGAAAAATTGTCCATATGTAGTATAAGTGAAGGGGTGATAAGGAAAATGTCTTATCATTAAATTTTGATAAGTTATCAATTGATAAATAATTCCAAATCTCAATTGATAAGTCATCTAAGGTGATCGGTTAGTCTACTTATTTATGTGTAAGGCTTAGACATGAAGATAAGGGCATGGTCTTATAGAAATTATTTTAGGGTTTTTATCTTATATTGTTTTGTAATTTATGATTTGATTTTTATAAAATTGTGAAATTTTCTAAAGTTGAATGAAATTATTCAAATTAAATTATTGATTAATTACTTAGGGTTAAAATTTCTTAATTGTTTTAGGGTTTAAGGTTTTAAGTAACTTTAGAGCTCGCAGTTTTTCAAGCTCGGATTTTATCAATAATTGGTTTTTGAATTGGAAAATTTTAATTTGTTTCTAAATGTAAACTTTAGTTCTTAGTTTAGTTGATCCTTGGAAACGTTTGGAAAGTACTCTTAATCAAATCATAGGCCTACTAAAAGTAAGGTTTACAGATCATAACTAGGGTAAAGCTTTAGGATCTCCTCTCTTACCACTTAAACCCCCCTCCAACAACTTCTTCTGTAGAAGCCTCTCATATGACTGACTAAGAGTGACTATATTGAGAGCCTCTTCAACTGATGGTCTTCTCTTCACAGTCTCCTCCAATTCGATAATACAACTCTATAAATTTGAGTTATTGGTCTCTAACTCTTTAATCTGCATTCTAAGCTTATCTTCCTCATTGCTCATCGTAGAAAGAGTTTAGCTTAAGCCCTAGCACTCTTCTTTCTTCTTCTACAACTCCTCCTTTAGGCCTTTAGAATCTTTTTATTGCTCTTCCATTTTAGCCTTTAGGCTCGAGACTTCATTTGCAGCAAGGGTAAGTGCCAACTTTTCGGCACCAAGGTCTTCTTGGAGCTTTCTCACCTCCATTTCAACCCTTATTCTCATACTCTCGGCAGTAGCAGTCTAGGCTTTCGATGCAATGTATGCATCCTTGTCAAGTTTTACTTTGATTTCCTTAGTTTAACCTATATTAATCCCAGCTCACTTAATTTAAATTACTTGACATTAAACTAAGAAAAAGAAAATGTTATTTAAAAAAAAAAAATGGAGTCACCAACCGGTTTAACTAGTAAAAATAAAATTGGGGCTTTTGAGTGGGAAAACCCTAATTTGACCACTAGTTTGCGAATATTCTAAAAAAAAATTAATTTTTAGAAAATTAAACCAGAAAACCGGGTTCGGAAGCTAACCTATTAAGACTAAGTCATTATGTGAAAATAAAAAGAAATTGATGGGCTTTATTTTTTTTATTTTTCCAAAAATATTAAAATATACCTAAATGGGAAAAGGTAACTAAAAATGATTTTTTAATTATTTTTTATTAAGAATTTCTAGAAAGGGGAAAAAAATTTTATTTTTTAACGGTTACCTTGAAGGTGCTTATGTATGCGCTAATTGGGAACAAACTGACCGTAGTTCTTTTTTTATAAAATTTTTAATGAGTGGGTCATTTTCATATTGAAAACCGAGTTAGGTTTACATTTTTATCAATTTATTATTTTAAGAAAACAAACCTAAAAAAAATCTAATTTTTCCGAATTAAATAAAAAAACCCTAACTAATTGAATTTAGATTTTTCATTATTTTATTTTTTAAAAATCACTAAGTGTCAAAACATGTATTTTTAAAAAAAATGAATTTTTTTTATAAAAACCTAATTTATCTAAAAATTTGCAAGAAAATAATTAATTTTAAAAAAAAAACAAGTACTTAAACAAAGAGTTAATTAATTAATAAGGAAAAATAAAAAGATAAAAAAAAAATAAAACATGACTAATTAATAAAAAACAATAAAATAATAAAAAAATTATTAAAAATTCACTTAGATTAGGTTGCATCAACTGGGCACGGGCTTCGGTGAGTGTACGAGCAAGGATTTGGGTGAGTGACAAGCAAAAGTATAGGCGGGCACTTGGGCGAATGTGTAGATGAGGATTGGGTGAGAGCCTTGGCTTATGCAAGCGACACTAGGGCAGGCACTTAGGTGAACATGTAGGCGAAGACTAGGCGAAAGCTTAAGTGTGCGTGGGCGATAGTGTATACAAGACTAGGTGGTGACTCTAGGTGTGCAGTAAGTGGTATCTTGGGCGAAAAACTGGGCAATGGTTAAGGTATGCATAGGTGAAGCTGGGTGAGTGAGGGCAGTGTTCTGGTGATTATGGAGGGCACCAGCGGCGGACTAGGCGACAGCAACAATAGCTTAGGCAACAGCAATGGTGGACTGGACGACAGCAGCGATGGCTTAGGTGGTACATAGAGTACGATGGTGGTGCGTGGCTTGGGCAACATGTGGAGTGTGATGCTGGTGCGTATGTGGGTGTATTGATGTGTACTGTTGTGGTGATGCATGGTGGTGGCAAGTGATGTGCTGGTGTTGGTGCATGAGGTACCACTGGTGGCGCGTAAAGGAGTGTGAAGGTGAGTAAAGGGGCATGTGTGTTGTTTTGTTGGGTGTATACGATTTAAAAAGAAAAGTCTTCTTTAAATCTTTGACCGACATGATATTGATAAGCTCCAAAATCGAATCTTTTGAATCAATGATACGAAAGATTCGTTTGCGATTTAACTTAGATTTACTCTAGCTTCTAGAAACCCTAGCTAGTTTGGGCTTTTCTTTTAAGGCTCAGCCCAATCCAATAAATCCTGATGTTAAGTCCCTAAATGGGTTTAACCCAAAACTAATGGATTTAGCCCATCTCAATAACTGATCCGACATCTCAACTTAACCCAACTTAATACGACTTGACTCTTGACTCAACTTTCTATGACCTAACTTAATAATTTATTATTATTATTTTTGTTTTTCTATTTTTTTCTTTTTATTTATTTTTTATTTTTTTCTTTTTATTCACTAACTTGGCTTAATTGGAAAAAAAAAAGGGCAAAAATGAGGTATTTACAGCTGCCCCTTTTTGTAGTGAAGTTCAATTAGAAATTTGCTACAAAGACAAAAAAGATACCCATTTTTGCCAAACTTTACTTTGAACTGATCAACCAAGCTATGTTTTATTTTGATGAAGGATATCAACTTGAAAGGTTGATGTAAAGAATAAATTGCCCATCTTGAAAGGACGAGGCAAATGAATGTTTGTCTCGAAAGAACAAAGCAAAAGGTTAAGGGGCCTATCTTGAAAGGATAGGGCTTAATGCTATCTATCTTGAAAGGATAAAGCAAAAATTTCTAGGGGGCTTATTTTGGAAGGACAGGGCTTAATGGTATCTATCTTGAAAGGATAGAGCAAAAATTTCAAGGGGGCCTATCTTGGAAGGATAGGGTTTAATGGTATCTATCATGGAAGGATAAAGCAAAAATTTCAAGAGGGCCTATCTTTGAAGGATAGGGCTTAATAGTGTCTATCTTGGATGGATAAGGAAAAAATTTCAAGAAGTAAAATTAACTTATTTTGGTTTAACGAATAATTCGAAAGGGATAGATCTCTCCACAATTCTTTTTGGTTTATGATCTGAAGAGGATAGATCTTTTCAAGATTAATTTTCAAAACTAACTTAATTCTTCTAAAGATTTCTTTTCAAAAACTTTTAAAACTATTTTTTTGGGACTAAAGGATTTATTAGATAGCAAAATTAAATTATTAAGAACATTCAATTTCAATTCTTTTGGTGATTCGGACTCAATGGTAAGTGTTTGGTATTTAAGTGTATGAAGCTAAGAAATAAGGTTTATTGGTGGAGTGCTTGTTGGTCAATGACCATCCGAATTCAAAAACATTTATGGATATCAACTTTACTTATAAACAATAAAAGATTAACTACAAACTTATTCAAGAAAAATTGAATTCTCATTTAATCTCTATTTTCATGGATAATATAACTTGATTGCATCTAAATTCGCTAATCCTCTTAATTCTGAGCCATCCATCTCCATCAACACTAATGCACCTCTTGATAATACCTTTTTTAACACATAAGGGCCTTTGTAACATGGAGCAAATTTGCCCCTAAGGTCTTTTGCATTTGTTAACACTTTCTTTAACACCAAGTCTCCCTCTTTGAAGTATCTTAGGTGTACTTTCTTATTAAAAGCTCAGATCATTCGCTGTTGGTAGCATTGACCATGACATATCGTTGCAAGTCTTCGCTCATCTAAGAGATTCCCTTCGTAACTCGGAGCAAATTTTCCCTTAAGGTCTTTTGCATTTGGTAACACTTTCTTCAACACCAAGTCTCCCTCTCTAAAGTACCTCAGGTGTACTTTCTTGTTAAAAGGTTGGATCATTCGCTGTTGGTAGCATTAACCATGACATATCGTTGCAAGTCTTCGCTCATCTAAGAGATTCAAATGCTCTATTCTCTTCTTTACCCACTCTACTTCATCGAGCTGAGTTTCTACCAATACTCAGAATGAAGGTATTTCTACTTCTACTAGTAGTACCACTTCAGTTCCGTACACCAATGAATACGGGGTTACACCAATAGAAGTTCTGTAAGCCATGAGAGCAAAGGGAAGCATTTCATGCCAATTTTTATATGTAATTGCCATCTTCTCAATGATTCTTTTGATGTTCTTACTAGCAGTTTCAACAGCTCCATTCATTTGAGGTCAATATGGAGTTAATTTTTGTGATTGATTCTAAACTGGCGATACACTTTATCCATCAACTTGTTATTCAAATTTGTCCCATTGTCTATAATAATAGACTCGAGTGCACCATATCTTGCAACAATATCTCTTTTCAAGAATTTGACCACTACTCCTTTGGTCACCGTAGCATACGACGCTGCTTTTACCCACTTAGTAAAATAGTCAATCGCAACTAAAATGAATTTATACCGGTTTGAAGCCATTAGTGAAATCAGACCAATCATTTCAATTCCCTACATCAAGAAGGGCCAAGGAGCTGACAATACGTACAATTCTTAGGGAGGAGCATTAATTTTATTAGCGTACATCTGACACAAGTGATAGTACCTTACGTGCTTGATACAATCTGATTCCATCATCATCCAAAAATACCCCATTCTCATGATCTTTCTAGCTAGCATATACCCATTCAGGTAAGGACCACAAACTCCTTCATGCACTTCTTTTGTCAATTTCTCGGCTTCTTCTTCATCCATACACTTGAGTAGTGTTGCATCTAGTAGCCCTTTGTATAACATGCCCCCACTTAATAAGAAATGAGTAGCTAACCTTCTTAAAGTCTTTCTATCTATTATATCAGTATCTTCAGGAAATTCTCCCGTTTGAAGTAACTTCTTGATATCGTGATACTACGATTCTTTTGTTCCTTTCCCTTTAACTGCAAGGTAAAAAGTTGGTTTTTCTTCCACTTGAATCTTTAAGGGTTGAATTTCTATCCCGTCTGTGACTTTCACCATTGATGCTAACATAGCCAATGCATCGGCAAACTGATTTTGGATCCTTGGAATATAAGTGAATGAAATCTCTTGAAATTTTTCAACTAACTCGCTTAAATATTCGTGATAAGGTATTAATTTCTCATCTTTCGTTTTATATTCCCTTAAGATCTAGGGAATTATAAGAGAAAAATCTCTGTATACTTCCAATTCTTATATTCCCATATTTAGCGCCATTTCGAGCCCTAAAATGCAGGCTTTATATTCTGTGACATTGTTGGTATATGGGAATGTTAATCTTGCTGCCACTAGAAAATGGTTATCCTTAGGTGATACCAATACTACTCCTATCCCACATCTAAACACATTGGCTACTCCATCAAAATACATTTTCGATCCCACCTTCTCACCACTCAATTCGTTCACCACCATCACATTTTCATTAGGAAATTATACTTTTGAACCTTCGTCTTTATCTTTTAATGGGTATTTTGCCAATTGATTTGCCACTACTTGGCCTTTAACTGAGCCCTGACTCACGTACATGATATCAAACTCAGAGAGTAGCATTTGCCACTTCAATACTCTCCCAATCAACGCTGGCTTTTCTGTTAAATACCTCAACGGGTCATGTTTTGTCAACAACTCTATTGAGTAATAGAGAGTGTACTGCTCGAGTCTATGCATCACCCATACTAAGGCACAATATGTTCCTTCCACTTCTAAGTATTTTTGCTCACCTTTCATGAAGTTTTTACTCAAATAGTATATAGGATGCTCTTTTCTTCCCTTTTCGTCTTTCTGTCCCAGCATGCACCCCATCGATTCGGGGATAATTGTTAAAGAAAGGATCAACGGTTATCTTAGTATGGGAGTGACCAATATAGGAGGATTCATGAGATATTCTTTGATTTTAGCATATCCATGCTGACATTCTTTATCCCATTCTATCACGACATTCTTCTTCATTAGCCAAAACAATGGCTTGCATCTATTAGTTAATTGTGATACAAATCAAGCAATATAATTTAATCTCCCCGGTAATCCTCTAACTTCTTTGACAGTCTTAGGCGTAGGCATGCTTACGATTGCCTTGACTTTATCTGGGTCAACTTTGATCTCTCTCCTGCTAGCTACGAAACCCAACAATTTACCCGAGGTCACTCCAAAAGTGCATTTTTTAGGATTCAGTTTTAATTGAAACTTCCTCAATCGCTCAAATAGTTTGCACAAAATATCTACGTGGTTTTCATTCTCTTTGGATTTGGTGATCATATCATTAACATAAACTTCAATTTCTTGATGCATCATGTCATGGAATAAGGCAACCATAACACGCTGGTAAGTTGCCTCGACGTTTTTCAACCCAAACGGCATCACGCGATAACAAAATGTTCCTTAGGTAGTAACAAACGTTGTTTTAATTTTATCTTCTTCTGCCATTTTAATTTGATTATACCCCGAGAAACCAACCGTAAACGAGAAAAAATTATTCCCGGCTATATTATGTACTGATACGTCAATATGCAGCAAAGGAAAACTATCCTTTGTTGTCACTTGGTTTAAACCACAGAAATTTATGCAAACCCTAACTTTTCCATTTTTCTTCAACATTAGCACTATGTTAGCCATCCATTTAGGGTAATCTAATACTTCTATGATTCCGACTTCCAATAACTTCTTCACTTCTTCTTTTATCTTGAGGAGTATGTCTAACCTAAATCGTCTAAGCTTTTGTCTTTTTGGTTTAATTTCTATCTTGTTTGGCAACTTGTGAACCATAATGGACAAGTCTAAACTAGGCATATCTTCATAAGACCATGCAAATATGTCCAAATATTCAAATAATAATTATAACAACTCTTGCTTCTGATCATTCGTTAAATAACCACCAATTTTCAAATTTCATACATTTTCCCCTATTCTCAAATTAATCACATCTGTTGGTTCGTCAATAATCATTCTACCTTATTCATGTTGATGCCAATTCTCCTAAATTTCATTTAGAGTCTCAATATCATCTCCAATGTTTGACCCAATAGGGGCCAAAGGTGATATTGGTACTTTCATCATTTACATACGCAAGATATCCATTATGTCCATCGTTTTTATCGGATCTGAGGAGTAAAAGAAAAGGATAATGAATAAATAACAAGGAAGAATTGATAGAAAGAAAGAGACAAATTTTATTGGATGAATTAATTCAAATTGTCTAACAGAAAAGACCTAACTAATCAGACTAATTATCGAAATTAAATGTTCCTAATTAATCTAATTTTTCATTTCTAGAGAGACCTATTCATAGGAACAGAAAACCGGTTAGTATGTCAACATCTTGTCCCCCATTCGAACCGATGTTGCATTGCTGAGTTAGGGCCTCAGATAAACCAGCTACTTCAGGTTCTTGAACATCAGCTAGCATTAGGAATGTCCAACGGATATTTGGGAAATCCATGTGAGCATGGTATAATTAATCCCCTCTTTTGCTCTTGGTTTTAGCCTTCATTTCTTGAACCTCTACTTCATTGGGCTTATACCTAAGCTCGAACATTCCAATCTGCTATTTAGGCTATTTCAAACCACTTCGTACCCTCTGTCTTGCTTCTTAGATCACATCGACTTTGTTAAAAATCTGTAACCCTAGCTCTTCTAATTCTTCATCCCCAACATAAGGAATAGTCATTTCTTTGTAAATCTCATAATCCTGTTCCTCAAGAATAGTAACCAACTATCCATCAACTATGAACTTAACTTTCTGATGTAGGCTAGATGGAATTGTCCCTGCTGAATGAATCCGTGGTCTTCCTAGCAAGAAAATTGAAAGGTCACGGGATGTCAAGAACTTGGAAGGGAATAGTAAACACCTACGAACCAATTTCAACCTGCAACCCGATTTCTCCAATTATCTCTTGTTTTGATCTATCAAAAGCCCTTACTTAAATCAAACTAGGCTTTATTTCAGTTGCCTCCACATCAAGTAGATTTAGTGTTATCAATGGACACACGTTCAATGATGACCCATTATCTATTAGAACTCAAGCAACTACTTTCCCCACATACTTAACCACTATGAAGAGGGGCTTTGTGTGTTGGTCTCCTTCTTTACCTATCTCATTTGGTGAAAATGAAATCTGATCCACTGCAAATATTAAGTTTACCACTAACCCCAGTTCTTTTGTAGAAATACCATCAAGTACCTTAACCTCCTTTAGAATTTTAATCAGTTCCTCTCGATGAGTATCTGATGACAATAGTAAGCCCATTAAAGAGATTTGGGCTGGTCTGGTTAACTGGTCCATTATCTTGTATTCATTAGCCTTGACTATCTTCTTGGCAACATTCTAAACTTTATCTTTCATATCTTCAAAGATTTTTCAAGAAGCCTCTTCTACTGTAGATTTCCTCTTGGCTTCCTCATGTTGATCATAAACTCATCTTGAGTAGGTAAGCCTACTGACCTTGGGTAATGAGGCCGTAGTCATTTAATTTATCGTTTGGTAATCCAAAGGTACTGCTTTATAATTCTCTGGGGCTATCAGGACATTAAAAGCAATCTTCTTAGGCATTCTCGATTCCTTAACTTTCTTAGTCTTTCCATCATATTAAAAAATCAATGGCTTAGACCCGTCTCCAATCATTCCAACCATCCTAACTGCCTTCTTGGCTTCTGCAATGAGCCTGTCTTCTTTCTCAAATTCTGGACCCCATCCAGTGGGTAAGGCGTGAGCGTATATGGCAAGTGAACCAACATAGTCTACCAAATACTCAAACTTCCCTTTTAGTTCTCCTAGGGCGTCAACTGTCAAATCTCTAGCTTCATATCTCTTTCTAAGCTCCATCTGAGTACTTCTCTTCTACAGTTTTGGAATTATCATAGCTATGATATCAACTTTCTTTATCTTTCCTTTCTTAAGTAGTCGATATATCGCCAGTTTGGTTCGGGTCCTATCTCGAAGATTCATATCCTACAAGTACCTAGCCTTCCTTAGATTCCACACTATCGTCTCAATAGTGATGGGGAGACTATCTAGGTTAATTTCTGGTTCAGAAGCTTCAGCAACGATCATATTGATCGAATGTCCATGATTCGGCAGAGGGTTGTTAGCCATGTTGGGAGTGGGAGTCTGGATAAGATCTAATTGAACTAATTTGTCATCAATAAGATCTTAGGTTTTATGTCTGAGCCTCCAACATTAGTTCGTAGAATGCCCTACTTACCTTAGATGATAATCACATCAAAGTTTTGGGTTATAATCCCTCAATCTTTGCCCTTCTCTTGGTATTTCAAATGTCAAGAGGTTCTCCTTCCTTAATCGTGTGAGAACCTAACTTAGAGGAATAAGAATATGTATGAATTGTCTTCTTTGTAGGTGGTTGTTCTGATTTAGACTTGGTGGGGGGTTGGATTCTCCAGTCATAGCTACTGGGGCAGTAGGTTTGACAAGGTTGGTGGTATCGATAACGCTAATAGTGATTTCCTTAGCTTTGTTGGAAAATGTTCAGGGAGGTATCTTCTTTTCCGCTGTTTTAGGATTAGGGAGCCTCCTAGTAGCAATGGCTTCCTCAATTCAACTTCTTAAGGTTACAATTTCTGCAAAATTGGAGGCAGGATGCCTAACCAATATTGGTAATACAGGCTTCCAAGAGTATTAATGAAAGTGAAGGTCAAATCCTTTTCAGTTAAGGGTGGAGTTACCTTGGCGGCCATGCCCCTCCATCTTTAGGCATATTTTTTAAAATTCTCATTGGTCTTCTTTTGTAGATTGTTCAAATCCCACATGGATGGGGCCACTTCAATGTTGAATTTATATTAGTTGTAGAAAGCCTATGCTAACTTATCCTATGTATCAATTTCATTCAGGTTCAATCAAGCGTACTAGGTTAAAGCGAGCCCCGTCAAGCTATCCTAAAAGGTCTGGACCATCACCTTATTATACTTTGTGTATGTCCCCATTTTCTTGATGTATAACCTAGTGTAGAGTTTTGAGCAACTAGTCCCATTGTGTTTCTCAAATTTCGGCACCTTAAATCTTTCCGGGAAGTCATTGTCTTCATAGGTTAGCAAATTGATCATTCCCATTTACTTAAACCCATTCACCATTTGTAGGGTTTTCATCTTCTCAATTTACTTCTACATGACCTTTCTTTCCAATTCGTAGCGTTTCTCTTTGATCTTTCCTCCATACCTCAACATTAGGGGCTAATTCTTCGTCTTCCAATTTAGGGGGAAGGTTCGTTTCTACATTCCAGTTTGAGTTAGCTTGAGATCCTTTTCTATCATTAAGGATTCCAATAGCTTAAGTGAGAGCTTAAATTTGTTTAGCCATCTTGTTCATGTTTTCTTCTAGAGTCGCTACTCTTAGGTCGGGCTCGGTTTGACTGACATTTCCAATACCCTGAGTCGACATCCTTACCTTAAAGCGAGTGAATATCAGGCTTCTAGTTAAGTCTACTTGCTTGGACACTATCTTCGAAATCTTATGCGAAAACCTAATTTTTAGACTTTTTGGTGGATTAAAGAGTTTTTTTTTCTTTTTTTATTTTTGTGACATTTGTTATTTCATTGTTTGCCTCTTTTTTTTTTCCTTTTTTTTAAAAATCAAATAAACAAACAAATAAATAATAATAATGAGCAAGAGACTGCACAATTAATGAAAATTTTATTTACTAAAGCCGCAAATTTATTAATCATAAGATCCAACTTATATGATGGACTAAATGAAAGGAAAAGAAGAACTCCTAACTAATCTTTCAAAAAAAAAAAACACTTAAATCTCATATCTACAAGAGCCGATGAATTTGATTGGGATGAGCTTCATTAACTTCCCTCATAAGTCTTCATACCGTAACATCCCTCTCTCGAATCTTGCTCCTTAAGAATTGATTTTCCTTTAGCAGTCTCTTGTTTTCCAACCTTAACACTTCAACGATCCAATTAGTTTCCTAGAATTGGGCTTCAACTCTAGCCCATATGGTGTCTTGGTAGGCTCACTCAACGGGTGAAAGACATGCTAGATCTGAGTCATGTCTAAATACATCTGGAGCTTCATGTCGTATCTTTCCAATTTTTTGTAACTAATCATAAATGAACTGCTTGGTGGCTTGGTATTCTCTGACTTTGCCCCTTAAAGTTCCTACATTGACTATCTTCTTAACTTCTCTTCGTTCCCATAGCTTCACAAGTTTTGCTAGTTGTTGGATTGGCGTAGTCATGGATAGACAAGAATCTTGATAATTCACTCTAACAACATCCAAGGAGTCTCTGTAAGCTATCTCTTGTAGTGGGCCTAGCTGTCTAGTGACACAAGCCAGGAAATATCTAGTATAGTCTATAATATCGATAAAGGGAACTCTTGCATAATCGGTGCACCCCAAGACGGCTTGAGTGCAATGGCTCTATCTAGCTGTCCACATAAAGTTTACGGGCTACATTTTGCTAATAATTGATACCCATCCCTTAAACTGAGCTTCATTTGATACCTTGAGGCAGTGGGCAAATTTGTTAATCAGGTCTATATTTTTCATCAAGGACTCTCTAAGATGATTCCCTCCATACCCTTGTATGTGACTGAGAAACCATATAGCAAGGATTGTAGGGTTAGTCATGAAATAACCGTGCCTCTGCTCCTTCAAGTGGGTAAGTGTCTTGAACTGTTCTACTAATAGCACTGGTATATAAGATTTACTAGCTAGGAATTGAGTCACTAGCTCAACAACCCTATAGTGGACCTGACCTTTTCTAAAGGGAAACAGTACTGTTCCAAATACTGCTACAATAAAGGTGTTGACCCTCTTTTCGATCTACGATTCATATCCTCCGCAGAAGATATGGCGATATTTCTAGTAGGCATTTGGGCTTGAAAACCACTCCATTAATTTTAAGATACTGAGACATTTTTAGCCCTTTAAAGATAAGAATGGAGCCAAGGCTAACTTCTTGACCCCCAACAGCATCATGAAGATTTTCTCAGGCTGGACTTTGAGATCAGGGATCACTATGCTTGCTTCAAGGGGCCGGGCAGTAAGTAACTACGAGTATTCTTCTATGGCAGGTGTCAATACACGTGGGCCGAAGTTGAAAGCTATAGATTTTGGATCCTAGTAATAGATAAGGGCCTAGATTAGAGGCTAATGGAGTTGGACCTACATAAGGGATATGATCGGCCTGATCTTCTTACAAACGTGATTTTGCTTAGTGGGCGGAAGCTGTTTCAACCAATTTTTTAGGATGGCTTCGAGGAAGGAGTACTTATCCAACTAGACTTCATAGACGAGCTTTGGGTTGACGAGCTCCAGACTAATACTACCCTGACTCTCCATATCTATATTACAAAAGATATAAATAAAAATGCAATGACTATTTACAATGAGTACCCTAAATTCAGAATAAAGTTAGATTCGATGTTAATAATTTCATAGCTCTTTCAAAGATTTCTTTAGAAATTGTGTAGCCTTTCACTAACTATGGGCAATAAAGAAAATGAGATACATATAACACTAGAAATAAAATATTTATAGGAAAATGAACGTAATCAAATATAGAAATACAATATGTTGCACACGAATACAATGTAATAGGATTCAGTAATTTAATAAATTATAGGAATTATGATAAATCCACGATCAAAAGCACCCCCATATATAAGTATATTCAACATATGATTTAATAAAAATGAAGCTTGTGTATACTTATATATAAGGCCAAAAAAAAATTTAATTAAAAATGGGTGATGAACTAATTGCAGATTAAATCAAACTTTTCCTATAATTTAAAAAACTACCCCTATTTCAAAAAAATGATGTAAGGGAGTAGGGCTTATTAATCCTAAGATTTGTAGCTTTAAGGCTTTCTAACGAGTATCGAAGCTTGAGTAGGTTTGCCTATCACCGCTAAGCAGGGGTAATGACCCCAACGACCTGAAGGTTATACAATGTTAGCCCGTCTTAGGTTCCTAAGATGGCCCAGGTTCAATCACATCTAATCACACAAATGATTACTCCCCCCACCCCACCTAATTCCCCAAGAAGGCCCATTGGGCTAAACTTCTTTTTTCTTAGGACTTGCATCACTAAAAACCCATTAGTACAACTATAATACAAAAATAAATAAATAAAATAATAACATGAAAGCACATCAATAATATTTATTTTCACATGGCTAGCCTACCAGCATCTCTAGTGGAGTCGCCAATTCTGTTGAAGCTTATTTTGATTTCCTTAGTTTAACCTATATTAAGTCCAGCCTGCTTAATATAAATTACTTGATATTAACTAAAGAAAAGAAAATGTTTTTTTTAAAAAAAAAAAAATGGAGTCACTAACCGGTTCAACCGATAAAAATAAAATTAGGGCTTTTGGGTGAGAAAACCCTAATTAGACCACTAATCTGTAGATATTCTAAAAAAATTAATTTTTAGAAAATTAAACTAGAAAACCGGATTCGAGGGCTAACCTATTAAGACTAAGTCATTATGTGAAAATAAAAAGAAATTGATGGGCTTTATTTTTTTTATTTTTCTAAAAATATTAAAATATACCTAAATGGGAAAATGTAACTACAAATGATTTTTTAACTATTTTTTATTAGGAATTTCTAGAAAGGGGAAAAAAATTTTATTTTTTAACAGTTGCTCCGAATGTGCGTATGTATGCGCTAATTGGGATCAAACTAATCGTAGTTCCTTTTCCATAAAATTTTTAGTGAGTAGGTCACTTTTATATTGAAAACTAATCCAGGTTCACATTTTTATCAATTTATTATTTTAAGAAAACAAACCTAAAAAAAAAAAATCTAATTTTTTCGAATTAAATAAAAAACCCCGAATTAACTGAATTTAGATTTTTTATTATTTTCTTTTTTAAAAATCAATAAGTGTTAAAACATGCATTTTTTTAAAAAACCTAATTTACCTAAAAATTTGTAAGAAAATAATTAATTTAAAAAAAACCAGCACTTAAATAAAAAGTTAATTAATTAATAATGAAAAATAATACAACAAAAAAAAACATAAAAACATGACTAATTAACAAAAAAACAATAAACTAAAATAAAATAATAAAAAACTTATTAAAAATTCACTTAAGTCAGGTCGCATCAGTGTTGGGTGGTGCTAGGTACACGCGGGCAAGGATTGGGTATTGTTGGGCATGGGCTTAGGTGAGCATATGGGTGAGGATCTAGGCAAGTAATGGGTGATAGTGTGGGCAGGCACCTAGGCAAGCGTACAGACAAAGACTGGGTGAGAGCCTGGGTGTGTGTAGACAACATTAGGTAGTGACTTTAGGCATGCGGTGGGCGGTAGCTCGAGCGATATGAGACAACACTAGGGCATGGATCTAGGCGTGTGGTGGGCGGTAGCTAGGGTGAGGCGTGGGTACTATAGGCGGTGGCTCAAGCGAAGAACTGGGTGACACCTACGGTGTGCATGGGTGAGGCTGGGTAAGTGAAGGCAATGTTCTAGTGGTTATGGGGGCCAATAACAGCGGTGGCTTAGGCGATAGTAGCGGTAGACTGGGTGATAGAGGCAATGGCTTAAGCAATACGTAGAGTGTAATGGTGGCGCGTGGCTTAGGCGACACATGGAGTGTGATGTGGCATGTGTGTAGGTATGTCAATTTATGCTTTTGTGGAGGTGCACGGTGGTGGCGAGTGAGGTGCTTATATTACCACGTGAGGGAGTGTAAAGGTGAGTGAAGGGGCATGTGTGTTGTTTTGTTGGGTGTATGCGATTTAAAAAGAAAAGCCTTCTTTAAATCTCTAACCGACATGATATTTATAAGCTCCAAAATCGAGTCTTACGAAAGATTCATTTGCGATTTAACCTAGATTCACCCTAACATCTACAAACCCTAGCTAGTTCGGGTTTTTCTTTTAAGGCTTGGCCTAATCCAATAAATCTAGATGTTGAGCCCCTAAATGGGTTTAACCCAAAACTAATGGATTCAGCCCATCTCAATAACTAATCCGACATCTCAACTTAATCGAACTTGATACGACTCGACTCTTGACTCCACTTTCTATTACCTAACTTAATAATTTATTATTATTATTATTTTCTATTTTCTATTTTCTTTATTTTTTATTTTTATTCACTAACCTGGCTTAATTGGAAAAAAAAAAATTTAGCAAAAATGAGGTGTTTACAATCCTTAATTCTCTACAATAATTTTATTTAACACAATCAAGAATGATTTAGCGTAACACATGGATACAACCAAGGATATTACCTTCTTTGCCTTTTTGTTGGCTTCGTCTAAAACCATCAGAATGTAGCTACTCATTTGGAAAAGGAATATGATAGTAACCCAAATGAATATGACAATTGAAAGTAATGTTTATGGATACTCATATCATATAATTTGACCGTGATAGGTGCCTTATTGCAACCACCAACCCTGTCAACATCCTTTGCGAAATTTTTATCCTTGGGAAGAATAACTCATTCCGTTAAAGCTAAGGACTCTATCCTATCACCTAAGACTAAGTTAGTGTCTAGAATTATGTGGCTCTAGCACAGGACGTAGTACTCGTCAACCTTGCTAGCACGCGTATCTATGACATGAGCAAACAAGTTAATATCAATATAGGAAAAGAATAAACTTACATTCTCCGTGCCAAGTAAGGCTCAAAGGCGACAATTCTTCCCCCAAGTCATAAGAACGACTTTCCTCTTGTAGCTATACTCAGCATGGTGGTAACTCATTAGCATACCTACTTTTTCAGAAAAAAAAATTGGGTCTCCACTTTCATAACGCAATATAATTCTCTCGGTGTCATAGAAGAACATTTTATTCTTCCTCCTTTCCTGAATTTTCCTTGTGCTACTACATCATTCAGCATCAAATCAATATCTTTAGTATAGATTGGCTCAATCTATTGGGTCCAAAAGTCCAGCTCTTCATCAAATACTATTGATACGAATTTATCATACCACTTATAGATTTTAGACTTTAACACATCCATGAACTTCTACCCATGCCTTGCAGCAACAAAGTATCACCTGTTAGGCTACCTTCTAATCATGAAGAAAAACCAAAATAGCTGAGGCGTAGCCTTGACTTTGACTTCTTCGCAAACTATCTCAAAAGTTGCTAGAAGCCGGTATGTATTAGGCAACAACATACTTGGCGCAACTTTGAAATAGTTGAAGAAGCCCTTAACAAAAACTAAAAAAGAGAAGCATAACCCAAAATCTAAATATTTCAAGTATATATGAAACTCACACTCCCTTAAGAAACATACCCTCTCCTCCTCTCTTAGCCTCCTTAGATTCCACGTTTCAGAAAGGTCTTGCCAGTACTGATTGTACCTTGTAACAAGAACTCTATCGGCGAAACTAGCGGTTCCATCTAGAGAGTCGTGGAAGTAGGTTGTGGTGTTGTACAAATATCTTGTTGAGGGTTGACCTTCCTTATCCTTAACATAATTATCTATAGCAAACTCGTTGATCTAACTGAGTTTATCCTACCTTACCTTAATGCTGTCATCAGAGTTACCAGAAGAGTAAGCCGCCTTACTCCTTCTTTAGTAGGGAGAAGTGGCCTTAATTTCAATTGCTTTGGAGTCGGATAGGATAAGTTGATCGACAATGTTGCAAACCATACTTGCATGTCTACAAGTAGTATCCTAGAAATTGAAGAACTTAAGAGTGAAGATGAGAAAGCAAGAAAATATGATTATGAAGATTGAGTTTAAATAGAAGTGAATCCTAATTTCAAAGAGTCCTTTAAATATGGACAATTCACCCTCGTTATTGCAAACGCATCTCTGACAATAATGATCACTAATTTGATAAGTAGTGCAGATTGACAACGTATGTCATGTCTTTTAAATCTAATGGTTGATAACTTTCTAACAGTTATTAAGTCTGTGGTACAGTGATTACGGAGGCAACAAGTGTCATATCACCTACTTTTTGGTCTCTTTAATAGGCAGGAATTCAAAAATTGTGACTTTTCGACTAGGATGCAAACTGCCTTACTCCCTCTTTCGCTTAGCATCCAAAGAACTACTCCCACTCGGCCTCTAGTGCTTTATATATTACTCCCTTTATTGATTACTTGAATACGGAAGTTGGTAAGCAAATGTTGATAGTCAGTTTTTGTCTCTATCTTACTTGTCTATTTAGTTCTTGACAAGTCGCCCAATCTATATTCTTGACACCTAGCCAAGTAATCGATATTCTTAGCATTATGCCAATTAAGTTAGATCCATCGTAGATTTGAATTCAAGTTCATGGCACGAATAGTTATTACAAGCACGGTTATGATTACATAACTACCTACTCTCCTTACATTTTCAAGAAGGTGTCTAATTAAGAAGCTTCCACGTATCTCGATAGTTATTCTGATAATTACTCCTTCAAACATGACAATCTCCAATAAATATGGAAAAGGAACTCTGTAAGGGATATTTGATAACTCTTAACTTCTCAACTCTACCATTTTCATTCCTACTTACTGACTTAGGCATTGGAGTTGCAGCACTGGATTGGTCTCAGTACTAAGTATTTCTCTTATCTTTGTCGGATATTTCTAATTCCTAAAATTCACCAACAACAACCCTAATGCCAAAGTTATTCTATTGAAAAAGAAGCACTTTTCCCTAGAACGACAAGTAGCAATTGAGGAGGAAGTTCAAAAATTTTTTAAAGTAGGGTCTATTGTCATAGGTTTTGGTAATCAGAGATGTCCAGCAAAGAAAAGAAAGTCACTTAGTACTGGGGCCAATCCGATATGGCCACTTTGATGCCTAAGTCAATAAGCAGGAATAAGGAAAGTATACTGTTTCCTTTCCGTATTTATAGGCAACTGTCATTTCTGACGTAGTAGTTATTGAAATAACTTTTGAGACATGTGGAAGCCTCATAAATAGACACATTCCTAGAAATGTAGGGAAAGCAGGTAGTTATGCAACATAACTATACTTATGATAACTGTTCATGCCATAAACTTGAATTCAAATTAGGAACAGATCTGCATTACTTGGTGAGATGCCGAATACATAGATTTACCAGCCTGTCGGCAGTTGAATAGATGAGTAAGTGAAGTTATATCAATGCTTGTCAAGCCAAGTGGATGAAAACTGACTATCAATAAGGTTCATTCAGGAGGAGCCTTATCAATTAGCTAATTACATATTAGTTAAAAAATCGAATGGTACATGGTGTATGTGTATAAACTTCACTAATTAGAATAAGGTCCACTCAAAAGATTGCGTTCTCCTACTAAGAATTGACCAGATGATAAATTCAACTATTGGACATGCCTTACTCAGTTTCATGGATGCTTTCTTTAGCTATAGTGAGATTAAAATGGAAAAGGAAGATGAAGTTCATACTTCATTCATTACTAATTTTGGTATGTATTACTATAGTGTTATGCTTTTTGGTTTGAAAAATGTTGGTGTAACCAACCAATGACTAGTGACAAAGATGTTTAAGCCCTAGTTTAAGCCCCAAATCCATCACAATTTTGAAGTTTATATTAATGATATGATTGTTAAAAGCAAGGAAGAAGAAATATACCTTATCGAGCTTCTATAAACTTTTGATACACTAAGAAGGTATAATATGAAGTTGAATTTGCAAAAGTGTGTATTTAGAGTAACTTTACGGAAATTCTTAGTTTATATGGTGACTTAATGGGGTATTGAGGCTAAATGAAAGAAAATAAATTGTATAAAAGATATCAATTCCCTAAATACAATAAAGGAAGTGCAGGAGTTGATAGATTGGGTTGTAGCCTTAAGTAGATTTCTTTCAAAGAGCACAAAAAAAATGTGTTAAGTTCTTTAAGGTCATGAAGAATCCTAAAGAGTTAAAGTGGATGAGTGAGTGTGAGCCTTCATTTCAAGAATTGAAGAATTTCCGGTCAACTCCCCTAGTACTTTCGAAACCGATCCTCGAGAAGACTTGTTCCTCTATTTATCTATTATAGTCAAGATTTTTCCTCTATATTAGTTCTTGTAAAGGGAAAGAGCATTAGTCGATCTATTATGTAAGCCATATACTATAGGGATTGGAGTTATGATATATGAAGATGGAGAAGTTTGTCCTTGCCATGGTGATGGCAACCAAAATGTTGAAACCTTATTTTGAAGTTCACCAAATCATAGTCCTCATGGATTAGCCATTATAGCAAGCATTGTAAAGGCTTGATTCCTTAAGAAGGATGATGAACTATGCCTTGGAATTGAGTGCATATGATGTTCAATACTGACCAAGGTAGCACTTAAAGCATAAGTGTTAGTAGATTTCATCATAGAGTTTACTAGTGAAGAAGATAGTGCTAAGCTCCTTAAGAAGCTACAATAGAATTTGTATATAGATGGCTCATCGACCTAAGAAGGGTGTAAAGCAAGTGTTATCTTGCAAGGGCCTCACAATTTAAGAGTTTGGTGTACACTTAAATTTTTGGATTTTTGGCTAGCAACAATAAGCCTAAATATAAAGTGTTGATTGTTGGACTAAGGTTAGCCAAAGAGGTTAAAGTAGAAAGAATTGAGGTGCTTTTTGTTTCATAGCTGATTGTCAATTGAGTCAAGGGAGATTATGCTACAAAGGAAGAGGTAATGAGCAAGTATTTAACTAGTATATGAATGTTCATTGAAGAATTTTTGTCTTTCACTATTGTAAAGATTCCAAGGACCTAAAATATTGCTATTAATAAGCTATCTAAATTAGCCTTTACCCTACTCCTTGATTTGAATGATCAACTACATCGAATACTTGCCAAACAAAAGCTTGGAAGCATTCGGATAGTATTGTGAGGTATGGTCAAAAGAGAAGTCTTGAATGGATCCTCTTATTTAATACTTGAGAGATGGGGTACTATCCCCTGATAAGAAAGAAGCTTGAAGGCTCATATACTAAGTTGCTAATTAGACATTGATCGATAACGAACTTTACAAGCATGGTTTCAACCAAACATGTCTTTACTACCTTATGCCCAAGGAGTTACAATGAGTCCTTACCAAAGTCCAAGCAAGGGCATGTGGTAATCACATCAAGGCCTAAATGTTGTATGTTTGCATATTGAGGCTTAGCTATTATTAGCCGACAGCCGACCATGAAGGAGATGATAGAAATGTGGTTCAACAATGCCTATAATGTTAGAAGCATGAAATCTTAAGTCATGTGCCCTCTAGTGAGCTATACAATTTGACTAGTCCTTAGCCTTTTGCTCAATGGAACTTAGACATTCTTAGGCCATTCTTAAGGGCCATAGGGTAATGAATTACTTCACTAAATGGGTGGAGCTTAAGGTACTGGTGAAGATCATTGAACAAAAGATGGAGTCCTTTGTGTTTAATTCTATCATATCTAGGTTTAGAGTTACCTACATGATCATAATTAACAATGACCCACATTTCGATAATGATAAGTTCTGAGCTTTCTGTGAGAAGCGTAGCATATGGCTAAATTACACTTTATTCCCTTACCTACAAACTAATGGGCAAGTGGAAGCAGTTAACAAGACCATATCATATAGTTTAAGATGAAGAGTAGACTAAGCTAAGGGGAAGTGGCCCAATGAACTTTCGAGTATCTTGTGGGGGTATAGAACCACATACAGAACTCTAACAAGCGAGACTCCATTTATGACTAGCATTTAGGTAAAAGGTTGTCTTACCTACAAAGTTAGAGCTTCTTAGCTTAAGGACATAAGGTTTCAATATTATGGCCAATCAAATCAACCTTACAACCAATTTAGACATAATTGAAGAGATCAAGGACATTGCTAGGGATAAGGTGCTTATAGAGCGACATGATACTATAACCAAAAAGTGAAGCATAAATTTTTCCAATCTAAGGATTTGGTATTGTTGAAAAATGGAAGTAATAAGAGCATGAGATGCATAAGGAACACTTATAGTAAATTGGGAAGATCTAGATAAAAGTCATAGGAAAAGGTGCTTATAGATTGGAAAAGTTGGACGAACAAGTCAATCCTCAAGAATAGAATGCCAAGAATCAAAAAGTATAATTTGAATGATCTTTCGTAAGTAATGATATAGTTTTTGTTTTGTTTCAATAATTGTACAGTTTCAAAGTTTATGTCTAATTTCAACTGTTATGTTTCGCCACGTACAATAAGTCCTTAGTATTATGTAATGAAGAACTTTCGGTTGAAGTCTTTACACATTTTTATATTTGCATTCTATTTCATCCTGACCCAGTTATGGTTAACAAATAATAAAGTTTTAAAGTTTAAGCTAGTTCGGCAAATGAATTAACTTGATGGTTCTGACCCATTATGGTTAATGAACTAAATAGATAAATCCAATGGCTATGGCCTAATATGATTAACAAACCCCTTGAGTTGACACCGCTAAGGGTTAATGGACAAATGCTCATCATCCTAATCGAACTTGGGAATATGAGCGCAAAACATTAAAAGCCTCCTTTGGCAAGCTCTTCCCCTTTAAGCCAACCAAGTATGTAGTACGAGAGCAAAACATGCAAAAAAGAAATTGATATAGATAATCATATTTTGCTAAACAAAGTTTATGTCTGACAAGATTATAAAAACAGATCAACATCCTGATCAAATAGGTTCAAACATAGAATAAGTTCAAATGGATGCTAGTCAGCTACAATTTAGATGAGTGTGCTCTCTTCAACTAGGACTTGATTAGCTTGAGGAACTTCTATTGGAGTAGGGTCCTATCTAGGCATTAGATCCTTGGCTATGATAGGGGATCCACATGTTTGCTCTTGATTGACACCTTCCTCCTCAACATCAATGTCTTCCTCTTCGTCATCGTTATGTTCATCACTATTGATGTTGGCGAAGTTAAGATAAGAGAGGTTGCAGTCTGAATGCTCCTTTAATACTTCGTGCTTAGCTAGCCAGACCCCCTAGGAGCAAATTCTTTTTAAGAAGCTTCATGTAGTGCTTTCTCAACATCACAATCTCTAAAGCTTCTTCTATAGAGATCTTTAGCCTAAAGGCATGCTTCAACTCAACAATCCGAGCTTATTAATAAGAGGAGTTGCCTTTGAGTTACTTAATCTCTTCTTTGAATTCACCTTCCTTTTTGCTCAAGAGGTACAAGATTGGCTCAGGTTCTCAACAGGTATAAGAAAAACCCCTTATTTAACAATAATGGAAATCCCTTATTTAGTAGCCACCTTAATAGTATACTAATAAACCTTCTTCTCCTTAGCCTTTACCTAAGCTAAGAGCTTCCTTGAATCAACCTCTTTAGTGCCCATATCTGCAAGGAATGAAATACATATATGAATCATGAGTCTAATATAAAGATAGATAAGATAGATTCATAAACCATGCTGAGTTAAGCTTCAAGGATGAAGTTCCCTATGAAATCTTAGATTGGCATCTATTCCCCTAGCTCAGCTCAGCAAGTAGTACATTCTTCTTCTTCATCAAAGAAAATCTCTTCACCCCTTTCGTATTGGTTAATTATCACCTCAACATCCTAGAAGAAAACCTTCTTTTATTGAGCTTGTATCTTCTGAACCACTCACTTGTCACTAGGGAAAAGCTTAATGTCATCCGAATGAATCAGTTCTGACTACCTATTCTAAAAAATCTAACCTAACTTCCAACCTTATTGACACAAACTTATTGTGCCAATTATGAATCTTAAAATCTAAACCAACAAAAAATTTCCTTATGCACTGTGCAATAGAATAAAACCACCCATCATTCTATTTCTTTATTGTAAAGAAATACCTAAATAACTTTGCTATAGATCTAACGTCTAATTCTTCAAAGATTATTTGAAAGGCTATAAAGATTCTAAAAGTGTTCAGAAAAAACATGCTTGGCGCTACATGAAAATAATTGAAAAATGCATTTAGAAAGTGAGAGAATGACAAACGTAGACCAAATTCAATATACTTTAAATAAATGTGAAACTCTTTCTCTAAAGGAAAACAGACCTTCTTGTTTACCTTAGGTTTTCTCAAGGTCTATCCTTTAGGGAAGGGATACAGGAAAGCCTTGTACCTTAATCCTAAGTGCTTATTAGCACAGCTTGAAATCCTATTGGGAGCCTATATATCAAACAAAAGAACTGCCTCTAATTCAAGACATTGAGCACTGTATTGACATGTAGCTAAGTGTCACCTTACTGAACTAACCTGTATATAGAATAAACCTTGAGCAAGTTACTAAGCCGAAAAGATAGGTGGACAAACTTACAAAGTGAAGATATGTAAAGGAGAGTATGAGCCCTTATATTGTACTAGTTGTACTCATTCTGAAGAAAGATGGTTCATGGTACATGTACATTGACAACCAATCAGTAAACCAAATTACTATCAAGTATAAATACCCAATACTAAGGCTTGATGACATGTTAGATGAGCTTTATGGTACTAAGATATTTTCGAAGATTGATTTACAAAGTGGCTACCACCAAATTCGCATGAGGTTGGGCAATGAATGGAAGACTGCCTTCAAGACTAGGCATGAACTTTACAAATGGTTAGTTATGCCATTTGGACTTAATAATGCATCGAGCACATTCATGAGGTTAATTAACCATGTAATGTGGCCTCTAATTGGAAAATGTGTAGTTGTGTACTTTGATGACATATTAGTATATAGTACTGACCTGAATGACCATGTTAAACATCTTCGTGAAGTATTTGACATTTTGCGAATTGAGAAGTTGTATGGAAATGTGAAGGAATGTACGTTTTGCTAGAAAGAGATGATCTTCCTAGGGTTTGTGGTGTCAAGGCAAGTTCTCTACGTAGACGAGGAGAAGATCTGAGCTGCTCTTATGTGGTTGACGCCAAAAGGTGCCACTAAGGTTCGAAGCTTTCATGGCCTATCTTCTTTCTATAAGTGATTTATCAAAAACTTCAGTACCATAACCGCCTCCTTGACCGAGCTAACAAAGAAGAACGAAAGGTTCAGGTGGAATGATCAAGCTAAGCAAAGCTTTACGGAGATCAAGGAGAAGCTCATCTCGAGGCTTATCCTTTTGTTACCAGATTTTGACAAACCCTTCAAATTGGAATGCGATGCATCGGGAGTGGGAATTGATGCTGTCTTGATGTAAGAGTGATGACCCATCGCCTACCATAACGAGAAGCTCAGTTGTCCCTCCCTAAACTATTCTGTATATAAGAAAGAGTTATACTCTCTTTATCATGCCCTTATTGTTTTGCAACACTATTTGCTGCTACAGAAGTTTGTTATTTATACAGACCATGAGTCTTTGAAGCATCTAGGGAGTCAAAACAAGCTTTCAAAAAGGCAAGCTAAGTGGTTAGAGTTTATGAAAGGGTTCTCGTATGTCATTTAGCACAAGAAGGGAAGCACAAATGTGGTTAGCAATGCTCTATCACGATGGCAAACCTTGTTGAATACATTGCAGATAAAATTATTGGGATTCTCACTCATTACTAAGCAGTATGCTCTTA
Source organism: Lumnitzera littorea (assembly GCA_024138015.1). NCBI lineage: Eukaryota > Viridiplantae > Streptophyta > Magnoliopsida > Myrtales > Combretaceae > Lumnitzera > Lumnitzera littorea. The sequence continues at coordinate 84,078,219 of JAMXBB010000009.1, forward strand.
ATCCTCATTTCGACCCTATCATAGAATAGTGTAGGGATGGAATTGTTGTTAAGGGATATTATCTTAAGGAAGGCTATCTATTCAAGGACCAAAGGTTATGCATACCGAACTATTTTACGCATGAGCTATTGATCAAGAAAGCTCATTGTAGTGGATTATTATGTCACTTTGGGGAGACCAAGACAACCAATCTGTTGAAGGAGAACCTTCACTAGCTAAGTTTAGCTAAGGAGGTCCATAAGGTAGTTATTAGTTATGAAGTGTACAAGCGAGCTAAGGGGAAAAGAGAACCCCATGGAGAATATATGCCGCTACCAACACTAATCTTACCTTAGGCCGACTTTAGCATGGACTTTGTCTTAGGGTTGCCTCGAACATCCAAAGGCAAAGATTTTATCTTTGTTGTAGTGGACCGCTTCAATAAGGTTGCGCACTTCATTCCATGCCATTAGATTAACGATGCTTTATATATTGTTGATTTGTTTTTGCAGGAGGTTATCCGACTACATGGGGTACTGAAGACTATTGTCTCATATTGGGACATAAATTTTTTGGGCTATTTTTGAAACTCTTTAGAGAAGACTTGGAACTAAACTTATATTCAACTCTAGTAGCCACCCTTAAAATGATGGCTAAACTGAAGTGGTAAATAGGACGCAAAGTAATCTGCTCAAAGATATCATGGGAAAGAAGTTGAGAGATTGGGATCTATACCTACAAATTGTAGAGTTCACTTACAACCAGACTATCCATAACACTACTGGGAAGACCTCATTCAAGGTCATCTATGGCCTTAATGTAAACCCCGCGAATTTAGCCTTCTAAGTATAGAAACAAACGTCCAAACTGTAGATGAAACCAATTAAAATCTCAATCTAAAACCTAAAGTGGATACGAAAAACCTTAAATCATCAATTGAACCCTTAACCGCATACGAAGACCCTAAAACCTCGAACCTCATCAAAACCCTAAGATGACAATCGAAGATTTAATCGTGCAAGAATATATGAAACCCTAAATATGTAAAAACATTAGAGATTGTGCCCTAAAGTAATAAAAACCTTAAAACTATAACTTTAAGGATATAAAAGCACTCATTCATCATAATTTACCCTAAAACCCTAAATGATTATATATCCTCCACATTTTGCTATTTCATTGGTAAACGACTGAAGATAACCCTCAATCATGCATAAACGTTTAGAATACTTAAGTAATCCATTAGAAACTAAGATAATGAGTCATAGATTATATTTATCCCTTAAGTATGTGATTAAGATAGTATTACATAGAGTTAAGGGTATAGTAAAAGATTAGGTTAAATGTAGTAAACCTTAATACCCTAAATGTTATTTTTCATCTTAGTTACATTAAGTAGTTTACCAAATGATGTATATAGGATATAAATACCGAATGGAAGACCTCATTATCTATTTTTACAAATCAATTTACTAAATTTCTTATTTCCCCTCATTTCCTTCATTTTTTTCCCTTAATTTCCCTTAATCACTACATTATGTACACAAAATTACCTAAGCTTAAGGAGAGTTGACCAAGTCAACACTTTGAAAAGTCAACAAAAGACTTAAGAGATAAAGAAAATATCTCTTCCTTAATGATGGCTTTTCTTTTCTTTCATTTTGATTTTTTCCCTTCTCCTTTTCTTCTCAATTGCCGTCCACTTATTCTTCATTGTGGCCCCACCATTTGCCTTCTTCCATAATGAACACAAAACAAAAGAAACAAAACAAAAACAATCCTCCATTGCCGTGAGCTTCATCTCCTCCTTTCACTTTCATTTCTTCACTTTTGTCTTCTCAATTTCAACACAATTAAAGGTATGTATCTAAGTTACTTTATCTTGTTTTATCTTCTTCATTAGTTAGTTAATTAGGTAGATTAGGTAAGTAGTTATGTGTTTAGTGTTGTTTTGAAGAAGAGGAAACAAAGTTTCCATCTTTAAGTATAGAAATCTAGAAATCATGAATAAGAAGAAAGGAAAACATGAATATGTGCACAAAGAATATGTACATGACGTAAACCGAAAAGAAGGGAAGCATAAGAAGCATGGTACATGAGTATTTTCCATGTACATAACCTAAATTAAAACAAAACCTAACCATACATACTTATGCTACACTAATCACACACTTAAGAACATAAAAGAATGGAATTAGGAAGCTTTTCTTAAGGAAAATATTAGGCATACGAATTTTTGTATAAAAATACGTATATGACCGTATAGGTATATGAGTATGTATACATGGATAAATACGGTATAAACTTAAGAAGATGTATAAGTATATGTATGTATAAAGTATAAGTACATAAGTATACATATTAGTATGTTATGAGTGTAGGTAGGTATATAACATATGTGTATGTATAAGTACTTAATGACAAATATATTTACATGTAATAAATGGATTACATAAGCCATGACATCATCTAAGCATTACATAAGCCATGACATCATCAATTGATTACATAAGTGATGATGTAAGCATAGGTTTATAATAGAAGAAATAATAAGATTATATAAGTACATAACATAGGTATATACATGTAGTTAGAAGTCGAAAATTCCTTAAACCCTAATACACCTCTTAGATTGAATTAAACTTAATCAAGTATGTGAATTTGTAGCACTAATGTAAAATTTCCTAAATATAGGAATTAAATAGCTAATTCAATCATTAAATCCTAAACTAGGGCATAAACATAAGGAATAAGAATAATTAAACTTCAATAAAATAAAATTTCAATAAATTTAGCCCATATCATAAAACACGGGTCTTAACGTCCAAAACGGACATTACCGTGTGAATGTACGTCCGAAAATGATGAAAAACGACTATAAATTTGTAAATATTGAAAATAAAATGAAAAAGTTACGTACAATTAGCAATTAGGTTTAATCGAATAAGGGCTGATAGTAATCTAAGTAGAATTAGGTAGACAGATATCTGGAACCCTTAGCTGAGTCAACTACTTATTATCTCTATTATCTCGTAATGATCAGGTGATTCTGACGAGGGCAAGGATCTCCCGATCGGTTATTACGACTAGAGCGAGTCGTCATAGTCAAGTGAGTACTCCCGATGACTCTATACTTGTTTGTGCTTGTAGTTAGTGCACTTAAATTGAATATCAATAATTTGATGCATGAGGTTTCGGGATATGCGTGTGCTTGATATTGATTGATTGTTGTAAGAAATATTGTTAAATACGATAATTGATGATTTGATGGCATGATTGATTTTATATGATTTGGATGGTTTGTTGATATTGATTGATCGCCTTATAATTTGACATAATTATATTTGGCTTATCATAAATTAAAAAGATCATGCATTATCTATGCATCGCATTACTTATTCTGGCCGTCACTTCACACGGTTGGTAATGAAGGGCCTTGGAGGGATGGATTCCCATATGATTTGATTAGTACCGTGCAGGAGCATGGGTACAACAAGACCTTACCCTTGGCTCGCGGGTTCTATTGGCGCCGGAGACGCTAACCGTGGGTGGCTGGGGGTCGCGTCTAGAGACCACCGCTGTAGGGTGTGAGTGTGGACTGTAAGGGTCACCTCACCGCTAGGCCTGGGACTTTGTAAACTATTGGATTTTTAGAAATGGAAATGTATTTTTGTGAAATACGGGATTCCAAGTTATGGGTAAAAACCCAGGTGCTAGAGCCCGGTCGTGATTGGTGCCGTGTAATCTCCAACCCTGATCTCGGAGGGCGTTAAAATCCGATATTATATGCAGTACCGGTCAACTGCATATATTGTTTGGCATACTGCGTGTGCATGCATTCATATGATTGTAATAATTTGTTTGATAACTTGTTTGCCAGTATGGTATGAGGGATAGCTCATTAAGCTCTTGTAGCTTATTCCCCAATAGTCTTTCTTTTGCAGGTTTACATACGATGGGATTGGGATAAGTCTTGAGTGCTGAGGGCGAGATGAAGATTTGTATATTAGTGTTAGAATTAGTTGAAATTTTTTTTTATAGGTGATACATAAACACTCTTTGTAGAAAATATTCACATGTTAGAATTTAATATAATTTAATCCTACCTATAGTTTTATAATGTTGGTAATCCTGTCTTATTATTTGGTAGGGGATACCGATTCTCTGCGATTCTGAGGAACTGTGGGATATCGAACATCTATAGTTATTTATAATTATATCTTATGTCATGTTATAATAAATTATTTACTTGAAAATCATTAATCTTAGTGATTTATTATTTAGGGTCTTGTAATCTCTGACTTGCAAGACAGTTTTCATATCATGGGTGCACACATTTCATTGGAAATTTTTAGGTAATCCTACTAGGCCCCCTTTAGGGTCCTGACACTTAACCTTACTATTCCCTTGGATATGATTGATGCTCCAACAGCTACTAAAGAGAGTCAATTCAAAGTTGACTGAGCCCAAGACCTGTATGAACTGCACCAATCTATAACCAAGAAGATTGCCAAATTTAATCAGAGACAACACAAAATTGGTAGTAGAGATCATCGAACTATTTCCTCCTACCCAGGAGACTCAGTATGGATACACCTTAGCCGAGAACAATTCCTACACTTAAGACAAAACAAGCTATCTCCTCAAGTTGATGGTTCATTCAAAGTCTTGATGAAAATCAATCGTAAAGCGTACCAAATCGAATTGCCTGATGACTATAGTGTTTCTTCCACCTTCAATGTGTCTAATTTGATCCCTCACCAACTAGTAGAAGAAGATCTCGCATGCGTCCTAGAAGAAGAAGTAGAAACTACTCGAGATTTGTAGATAAATCTTTCTGACCCCAAGGCAGATGATAGGAATCAAGCCCCTAGACCAATCACTCGTAGCCAAGCTAAAGGACTCCAAAGACTCACGTAGAAAATATTAGCTCAAAACCAAAGCCAAGATAGAGATCCCTATGCGAAACTAATCTCCTACTAACTTATCTATCAAATCCTCACATGTATTAGACATGCTCTTGCCCAACAATAAAGTCTCATTCTAGAAGACAGCCCAGGAATGGCTAAGCCCAACTCCCTTACCAACCATAGGCATCTGACTCCAATTCAGCTAACTTCTTTACCAAACTAATTGGCTGCCCACCTAATCCAAATTAGGTCGACCCTTGATTGCGATGCTTTCCTACTTCTACCTACTAAATATCATATTCCTAATATCTAACCAATAAGCGACATGTACCTTCGAGACACAACCTTCTAAAATGATTCTTTCTTTTCTATACTAAATATTCTTTGTCTCTTTTATCCCTTTTAGTATGTCTCATGTAACCTAATTGTAGAATACCTTTTTGTCTTTTCATGCATGTAAGGTTAGCCTAGTGGATTGGTATATAAACCCCCACTTTCTTAAATGCAAACGATCAACTAGTCAATATAGAATTATTCACATTGAGTAACCTTAGTGTTCTCATTATCATTCAACTCTTATCTATTCTCTTTAACAAAGAGTAGTGGCAAATGGCTCTTCAGTTTAGACCGGTGTATCATATCTAGTGGATTGTAGGCTGAGTAAGATTAAGTGGTGTGTTATATCTATTCAATAGCTGCCTAAACTTTGGTAACTTTTTCCTTCTTAGTTTTTGTTTTGGTTTGCTTTGTTGTAGTACTTCTCTCTATGTCTAACCCCAGAGATGGATCAACCCGTAGTTAAAATTGAATTAGAACCTAAATTGAAATCGGATTCAGAAATTAATTCCCAAACTAACCTAGAATGAATTAGTAGTAAATAATATATATATATGAAAAATTGAGTTAAATTATAAAAGTTTATATATAACATAAGGATATAAATACTAAAAGAGTATTTATATTATAGGATACATGAAGACAAGTAACCTACGACTAGTTGAGTGAACTAACTATAGACTTCAAGTAAGTTAGGTTCAATACTTTATCATACTTTAGAGTACTATTTTAAAGTACATGGAAGCTTAGGATTGTATGTGATTGTGCTTGTAGGTAGTTATATGCATATGCTTGTATATATTTAACTTCGTGCTGAAAATTTGTATTGTGTTTGGTGAATGTTGTGAATTAAATGGTGCAAGATTACTTAATCACCCTAAACCGTACTTAATCATAACCAACCTAAATACTCTAATTAGACATGCATTGCAATCTTTTAAGGGACTGTTAGGATTTTCTAACTAAATACTAACACCTTCGAAAAAGAAAGCGTAGATAGCATAATGGTCTTTTCTTCTTCCTTAACTGAATTAAGTGATAGAAGAAGAGGTTGTGGTAAGGATAAGGGTAATGGATCAAAGGGTAGTCATGGGGGGGTGTAGTGTCTCCACTGCACAAACTTGAGTTTGGTTGTAAGCTATTGCATAAACATAAAAACTTCTTAGCTGGGATTAGTACGAGTGAAATTACTTTGATTTCATAATGGACCGAACCACATTATATGATGACATTTGCTTGTTACATTGCATATAATTAATTATTTAAAACCCTGTTTGTGTTTGTTATGCATTCATAAGTCTCTAACCTAACTTATTGAGTTGTTGGTTTCTAATACCCTTATAGATTTTCTTACAAGCATTGACTAATATGCCATGGTATAATTATCCTGAGGTCAGTTTCTTTTTGAAGTGCTGGGGGAGTGAGAATCAACCAACTAAACAATCGAGTCCTCTAATGTTTTGTTAGTACTTTAAGGTTTATGATCTAGTATTGTAATATATTAGTTAACAAACTACCATAACATGTATAATTTCCTGAGATTATAAGACAATATGAATGTAATTATGAATATTTGACTTAACTTTTTGGATTTTTAGGTAAATTTTAGTATCAATTTTAATTGAGCTATTTACTTCAAAACGATAAGTCATGGATGCCTTGTGTAAATCCTACATGTGATAGTAACTATAAGGTCAGTTACTATCTTAGGTTAGTTTACATAGTAGGACTATTATGACTCTACCACTTCAGAACATAATAGTTCTTGGTTAGTATCAAAGCATAATTCCAGTGAACTCGCTTTGAAGCATCATAATTTAAAAGAAATAGATATGATAGGAACATAATGAGAGTATGTAGTATTAAGTGGGTAATAAAAGATTTTATTAAGCATGCTAAAGTAGAAGTGAGTATAATATTTAATATATTGAATGTTAATTGATCCTAATTTAATTACATGGTCAAAGGGGAGAGTTGATACTTAGTTGGGTATAATTTAATTGAAATGGAGTGGAGTCCCCTATTGACTATAGGGTTAAGATGCAACGGTTGCTATTAGAACTAGTTGATTAGAACATATTCATGATGGTTAATAAGATTATTGATAAATTTCATGTTGAGATGTGTTATAGTTGGCAAGATCAATAGGTGTAGATGAAGATGAGTTTAGGGCCTTAGTATAATAGGTATGTTAACATAGTAGCCTTTGAGCAAAGGTGGTTAGAGAGAGAAGGGATTATATCTTTGATGATTCCTTTGAGATATTTTCTAACTAGGTTAAAAGAGGGGAGACCTTACCCAGCTAGCATCACCCATATTCCTATTGTCATTCCACATATTCCTAGACATTATCCACTAAGGACTATTGATTGGTTCCTTCATTTTCTAGAACCCACCGAAGTAAGCATAGAAATAGCCCTAGAACCAAATGAACCTAACCTAGTGCCTATGATGCAAGAACTACTACAAGAAAATCTACCACCTGTAGAGCCCTAAGAGGAAGCACATTCAAATACAAAGAGTAATCATCGAGAGAATGAGGCAAATGTTGAGGAGGATCTGAAGGAAGAGGATCCTAGGGAGGAAGAACTTGAAGAAGAGGAACAAGAGATAGAAAATGAAAATGAACTTGATGTAGATATTCATGCCTTAGTTATGCAAGTGATCGCTGACACCAAGATAGCTGGAATAGGAAATGGACTTAGAGGATAGGTAGAGGTAGAACCTATACAAAATGAGGAAATAGGAAAGGGGCATGCTATTGAGTCTGAGGACGATGAGGTATAGGAAGTGATTATGATTCCTAAAAGCTCTGAAGTAATATCAATAAGTTCTGAATCAATAGGTGAAGAGGAAGATAACTTGGTAAGTGGTCATATAGATTGGGATCCCTTTGATCATGCAGCTACTACAAATAGTTTGGATGAGGATTAGTTATAGCTAGATGATTGACTTTGTTTAGTTAGATTTTTAGGTGATCCAGTAGCAATTTTGGTTGAAACTAATGTATTTTGGATCTTTTCATGTATATTTGACTTTTGATGTATTTTGTAGCTTTTAGATCAAGCCTAGATGTTGTAAAGAGTTTGATGTAATCGAGTCTAATGTAATCTTTTGTATTGTACGGTTGTAAATATCGAGTCTATACTAGCTAATGTAAGTAACGATGTAATTAAGTTAGAAATCCTAAATGTGTATTCAAAGTCTATCGAGTTGCAACCTTTTGTTCTTGAATCTATAACTAATTACAATGATGTAAAGTAAGAACCCAAATAATAATGAAAGTTATCTTCATTATGCATACTGATTGAAATGATATTGTTATCACTATTTTATGTAAGTACAAATTATAGGAATTTACTAATTTTTGAAAAGTTCATAAAACTAAGGAATGGGATAACTTATAAATAGATATGTTACAACTTTATAAGTTATAAATACTAAGTGAGTATGGTTGAAGTTGGAAATGGGAATTGTAATGGAGGAACCGAAGGAAATCAAAACCCTCTACCATGAGTACCATCACCCCTAAGGGAACAAACAGATAGGGTATACCCCTACCACTACCACAAGAGAGTACACTAATTAGGCAATTACTTGCTAGTATGCATACGATGATGAGATAGCAAGGAATGTTAATTTAACATCTTATGATTGGTGGTAATACAGGAAACAAGAGATCACAAGAGGCTAAACAAAGAATGGAATGACCATAAGAGGAAAATATGCTTCTTAAGTTTAGAAAAGCCAATTGTTACTTTGAGGGAGAAATGGGTAAGTCAACCTTGGCTGACAATTGGCTAACCCAAATTGAATGAAGTTTTGAGGCTTTTAGAGTCCTTGAATCCTAAAAGTTATCATATGGCACTTTCATGTTAAAGTTAGCTACTCGAGTTTGGCAAGACTCAAAGCAAGACAATTGGGAAATAATATTACTTGGTAAAGGTTTAAGGAGGAATTCAAGAAAGAATACTTCCTTCATGGTATCCAAAACAAAATGGTGAGAGACTTATTTGAACTTAAGAAGGGGGGTATGAGTGTGATATAGTATGAAACTGAGTTTAATGAACTATTGCAATATGCACCTAATTCGTATTGAGATAATGCTGAACTGAAGAAGGATTTATTCCTTACTAGATTTAACCCTATAATGTGTTGTAAGTTAGAAGACTATGGTTTCTTTACTTACAATGAAGTGGTAGATAAAGCAAGATAACTAGAAAATAATCGTGTAAGGATGCAAGCGATGTAGAGTCAAAAAGATCAACAAGGGTCATCGACTTAGTCCATCATTTAAGAGTCATACCCTAGAGCAACTAGTAGTTTTGGATAGAAGAGGAGGAAACCAGCAACTTTAGCTAGTAGCCTAGAACAGTACGTACTTGGTTTGATTTTTTATGATAATGATGGTAATGTTAAGTGCTAGAAGTACAATGCAAATCATTTTTCAAGAAATTATGCTGAATTAAAGGAAAATGTTTCATATTTTGATATCAAAACCATATGCTACGAGCATGCCCTAGAATGAAACTTGTGAAGTGTAACAAATGTGGTAGAAATGGACATTTTTCCAAATATTGTCTATAGTTTGGACAAGGAGCTAAGAGGACTGGAGGTTCTATTAACATGACCGCACTTGCTCATGTCTTTGCCATGGAAGATATGGGAAATAAGGAGGATAAAGATTTCACGGATTGGAAGGAGTACTACCATGATGATGATGATGAAGAGATTATGGGAGTAGAAGAAGAAAACAATGAAGGACTTATGACAAGTATGTATTCATACTACTTATTTTGATTATAATTTAAGTATAAGTTAAATTGAAGTGTTTAGATTAGAGATTTATGAATGTAAGTTTAGTTAGGAATCATAGTATTAGTACATTCTAGGAAATGGACAACTTACTTTTGCATTATTTGATATTCGTGCATCTCATTCCTTTGCAAGTCTGAAATTTGTAAATGAATAGCAGATTAGTGTGGTTAGGATTAATACAACTTATAAAGTTAGAACTCCTACTAGGGAAAAGGTAACGACTCTAGAAGTGGGTAGCTGATGGTAGAATTAAGATTTAGGAGAAGAAATACCCTATAAGTTTTGTAATATTACCTGTATAGGGTTATGATGTAATAGTGGGAATAGATTAGTTGTCTAAGAATAAAGCGATTATAGAACGTAGAAGTAAAACTATTAGTCTTAATGATAGAGAAATGGTATTTCAAGTAAAGGCTGGTGGAAGCAAATTGAACTTAGCTATGATGGAGATATGTGATAAATTATATGAGACAAAGGTAGAAGAGAATGATTAGAGATTTTGTTAGGTGTTTACTATGGAAGTAAAGAAAGAGGCACCCAAAGTAGTGGACATACCAGCATTGTATGAATTATTGGATGTATTTCTAGAGGATTTACCTAATTTAGCTTCACATCAAGAGTTAGACTTCATTATCGAGTTAGTTTCTAGAACTGAACCTACTTCTAAAGCTCCATATTAGATGTCACCTATGGAACTTCAAGAGCTACAGGAGCAACTTCAAGAGCTATTAGATAAGGGATTTATTTGTTTGGGTGTTTCAATATAACGACCCTAAGAGGGGCCTAGTAATATTGCCTAGAATTTCCATATCACATATGCACCCATGATAAGAAAATCGCCTTGCAAGTCAGAGATTGCAAAACTCTAAATAGTTATTCGCTAGGGTCTTTAATTTTAGTTCATTGATTCATTATATAATATAAATAATTATGGATATCCATTTTTCTACAATTCCTCAGAACCATAGGGAATCGGTATCCCCTACCAAAATAGTGAAAGAAGATAGACAATTCCAAAAAATTCTAAACTTGCTAAAGATACTAAACTTAATTGAGATATTAGTCATTTTTCGAGCATTTCGAATTAACTATACAAGGTTTTCATCATACTTATTCAATGGCAGCACTCTACACTTGGTTCCTATCCCTATCCTAACTATCGATCAACTCGCAAGGAAAAGAACTGTTGGGGTATGAGCTTATGCTTAGTGAGATAAATACACTCATCAATACCACATGATAGAAATTTATTAGATGCACAATCATATGAATGCATAAACAATTAGTATGCTAAACAATGCATGCAGTGACCTAGGAATTGCATACAACTCAGAATTACGCCCCTTGTAGTCAGGGTTTAGAGATAATTAATTGACCTAAACCAAATTCCGGGTTCTAGACCTTGGGTTTTAATTCATTTGCACTATTGTGCTTAAGTAAAAAACAAAACCATATATATATATATGTATATATATATATATATACGTAGATTGTATATAATATACTTTCTTTCCAAACAACAAATTGTAGTTTCAAAATCCCAAGTCTAGCGGTATGGTGTCCCCTACAGTCTACAAACATGTACCCTAAGTAGAAGCCACAAGACTTGGCCCCTCGCCAACGATTGGCATCTCTCAGTACCTAGTAAGCTCATCAACTTAGGATAAAGACTCAATAAAAATGATGACATAGCTAGTGCCCAATCCTACAGGAGGCTTGTCTTCCTACGAGTCCCTTCCTATCTTCTACATGAAGCGGCAGTCAGTGTTATCTGAATTCAATATGGGGAATGCATAATTCATCTTATTTCTTAATCATATAGATTGTTAATCTAATTTTTCAAGGTGATCAGACAATTTCATTCCATACAATTGCAAGTATAAATTATCACAACAATTCTCATTATTATATAATTAACAAGTCATAGAACTCAGTTCACAAATCCATACACATGCATTTCCCATATCCCACAAGCATTCAAATATATATATATAAGTTTAGATGCATCTATTCTACAAGCAAAATCAAGTAAAAAGTCATCAAAAATTTACTTACTCCGCCATGTGGATCAATTAAAATAATTTAGGATAGGTTGTCTCCCAAAAGCCGGGTCCCCTAGACATCACAAATATAATACTATAAGGATTTGAAATAGAATTTGGAAAACTAAACTAAAACCCTTTTAGTTATACTTTTGACTTGGCTTCATATTTTTCCCAATTTTTACTTAAAGTTTAATCGCATATAACTTTCCCGTTTTAAATCTGATTTTTATGATCTTATAGTCAATCTTCACCATTTTCAAGTGTACTTTAATGTGGTGACATTATATTTTCATGATGAGGCATGCAAAACTTCCCATAGGTCAGAACAGTAGCGATCCTTATGATTTGGAGTGCTTTTGGGCTTTGTTTGGTTAATAGCCTTTTTGGTAACTTGGGAAATTCTTTAAGCTTAGGCTTATGACTTTGTTCCAAACTTAAAATACTCCTTAAGGTTAGATTTTCAACTTTGGTTTACACTCTTGGGCTAACAACAACTCCTTAGGCTTTTATGTGAGTTTAAGTTATCAAATGGGCTTGTTTTTTGTTCAAATCAAAGTTATGACTTTGTTGGGCTTGTGGAGTCTTAAGTGGACTTCTTGTGGGCTTCAAAACAACCTCTCTTAATATTTTAAAGTGGTGGTCAGAATTTTAATGAAGGCCTAACTTAGAGTTCTAGGCTCATTTTGAGAGTTTTAGGCTCGGTTTTGGGCTCGGTTTTGAGTTTTAAGCTTTATATACTTGCTATATTTGCTTTGGTTGATCTCTTTACTTTGTTCACTTGGTTTTATCATATTTTTAAGTGGCTTTTACTTATGTTCCAGATCTAGTCGTGATGAATCCAAGGGGTTCTTACTTGGTTTTTCAACTTGTTTTATCATTTTCTTAAGTTTAAGGATTAGATCATGAACCTAGGCTACTTATGTTCAAATCTTAACTTAAATTCTCTTCCATGGGATGATTACTTAGCTTATACTTTACATGAAAATAGTAGATCTCATACTTATCACAACTTCCATATCATAGTTTATATTTCACAAGGTTGGTTTCTTCATAGAAGCTTCATGTAATGGATTTTCCTTTACCTAAAGCTAGGTTTGAGCATCTTTAACTTAATAGAAATGGAAATAACATCTAAATAACTCACATACACTCTACGTCTAGCTTGATGTCTCCTCATTCATGTACACATTTCATGATTTTCTTAACTTAAAATCTTCAATTCTAAGTGTTAAACATATATCTTCACATAATACCAACTTAGCATGCTCGTATTCTAACTTTCATGTAAAGGGGTTCACAAGCTTACTTCTTAAGGTGGTCTATCTATTTTATCATCTTATGATCATGCTAATGTTTTCATGAAAACATAGTCTCTTAACATGTAATACTAAACCACTAACATAAAGAAACAACTTACTCGTCCTAAAAGCGAAAACAAGGTGGTAGTGCAACTAAGTTTCCTCTTAGCTCGTTGTCTTCCTTCCTCTTCTTCTAAGTTCTTTTGAAAGCTAAAGTCTTGTTCTTTGAAGTGGGGTTTTGAGGATATTTTAAAGTTCCTAAAAGTGGTGTTTGAAATTGACAAAAGGAGGCAACAAAATCAAGCTTTTGTGCAGTGAGTTATGAAGCAAAAAGGGTGGCGGCAATGTAGGGTTTTGTAGGGTTAGGTTTCTTCTTTTGATTTGTGTTTAAAGTGAGAGAAAAGGAAGTGAAAATGAGAGTGAAAGAGGGAGAGAGTGATAGATTTTTTTGAATGGGAGGAGAAGTGTGTGCAAGAAGCTTTAATTGATTGTCTTTTAGTATGCACAAATGCTAACTTTTTTACAAGATTAGATGATATAAGCATTAAGGGGTGAATAGTAGATATGTAAGACAATTAAGTGATTGAAAGTTGATAAGGCATGGCCTCCCTTAGGCTCTCTTCCCAACCGGTCATAGGGTGTCCTCTTTGGGTATTGAGTTGTCTTGTCACATAATTAAAAGTTAAATACATAAAATAATATGATAACTTGTCCATATATAGTATAAGTTGTGGTGTGATAAGGGAAGTATCTTATCACTAGTTTTTGATAAATTATCAATTGATAAATGATTCCAACTTTCAATTGATAATTTATTTAGGGTAATTGGTTAGTTTACTTATTCATGTGCACAAGTCTTATGCATGAAGATAAAAAAATTGTTTTATATGAAATTCTTTTGGAGTTTATTTCTTAAATTGATTTGTATGTTATGATTTAATTCTTATAAAATTATGAAAATTTCTAAAGTTTGAATAAAATTATTCAAATTAAATTATCAATTAGTCGCTTAGGGTTGTAAGTCTTTAATTGTTTTAGGGTTTAAGGTTTTGAGTGACTTAGAGTCCATAGTTCTCATAATCGAGTTTTATTGATAATAGACTTTTGAATTGGAAAATTAAATTCGTTTTTAAATGCAAACTTGAATTCTTAGCTTAGTTTATTCTTGGGAACATTTAGGAAGTACTCTTTGTTGAATCACAAGTCCGCTAAAAAGTAGGGTTTATAACTTATTCATTTATAACATGGCTTATAAGTGAAAATAAGGAAATTGTCTTATATGAAATTCTTTTAGGGTTTGGTTCTCAAATTAATTTATAGGTTGTAATTTGCCTCTTAAGAAATTTTAGAGTTTTCTAGAGTTAAAAAAAAAATAATTGAAGTTATAATTTTAATTATTTATTTAAGGTCATAAGCCCTTGATCATCCTAGGTTTTAGGGTTCGAGTGAGTTTATATATGTTTTAGGGTTTTTCACTAACTCGGGAGTAATTGACTTATACTTAGGAGCTTGAGGTTCAATTGGCTTAATTATTTCGAACTATCGCTTTATTATGCAACATATGTATTTCTCTTTTCAAAATCTATCGTATATATATATATATATATATATATATACATATTGTGGGGCTACTTATGTATATAGGTAAAATAATTTTTGTAAATTCATTAATTTATTCCTTTTAACTAGCTTACTTTTGCTATTTATTATTACTTAAAATAATCCTTGATTCATTCGTTATCGGTTTTATATGATTTCACAAAATTATTAATAATTTTATTGATTTATGACTTTTCAAGTATTAAGATAATTTTATAGAGTTTTAAAAATCTTTATGATTTGATATTTATGGTTTCTATTAAGTTTAGGTTTACATTTTTGAAAGTACGTGTATGTTGGGATTGGGGTTTTTTTACATGAATAGGGTTTTCCAAATCGTATAATAAGGCCTTTTAAGTTCGTTTTAAGTTCTAAGTTTAAAATTTTAGTCGATTTTCATTTTATGTGGTCTTGTCGACTTAAGGAAATATCTATAATACTCGAGTCCAACACCGTGTTTAGAAGGTTAAATTTACAGAGTCTACATTCACCATGGGGAGTACCAGTATTATTTGTTAAGAAGAAAGATGGTACCATAAGATTGTACATAGACTACCAAGAAATAAATAAGGTTACCATTAAGAATAGGTATCCGTTACCCTTCATTGATGATTTGTTTGATCAATTATACGGTACAACTGTATTTTCTAAAATTGATTTGAAATTAGGATATAATCAATTACGAGTTAAGCCAAAGGATGTGCCTAAAACTGTATTTAGAACACGATGTGCTCATAATAAATAAGGTTACCATTAAGAATAGGTATCCATTACCCTTCATTGATGATTTGTTTGATCAATTACACGGTACAACTGTATTTTCTAAAATTGATTTGAAATTAGGATATAATCAATTACGAGTTAAGCCAAAGGATGTGCCTAAAACTGCATTTAGAACACGATGTGGTCATAATGAATTTTTGGTAATGCAATTTGGTTTGACAAATACCTTTATTGTGTTCATGAACTTGATGAATCGCATATACTAACCATATTTGGATAAATTTGTCGTGGTATCTATTGATGATATTTTTATTTATTTGAAAACCAAGGAGGAACATGTAGAGCATTTATGCTTAGCATTATAGAAACTAAGATAAAATAAATTGTATACCAAGTTAAGTAAATGTGATTTTTGGTTAGATAAAATTTCTTTTCTGGATCACACTTATCATGTGAAGGAATCTTTGTAGACCCAAACAAGGTGAAAGCCATAATGGATTGAAAGCAGCCAACCACTGTTTCAAAGATGAGGAGTTTTCTAAGTATGACTGGATACTACCGACAATTTATAAGCGATTTTTCTAAAATTGCTAGGCCATTGACTCAATTAACATATAAAGATGTAAAATTTGAATAAGGTGAGGATTGTGAGTTAAGTTTTAGGAGTTAAAGAAACGACTGGTTAAAGCACCAGTATTAACATTACCTAATCTGGATAAACCTTATAGCATGTATAGTGATGCTTCTCGAAATAGACTAGGTTGTGTACTAATGCAAGATAGAAAAGTTATTGCATATGCATCAAGACAATTGAGGCTACATGAAAGAAATTATCCAACCCATGACTTAGAGTTAGCAGCTATAGTGTTTGCTTTGAAAATTTAAAGACATTATTTATATAGACAACGGTATGAAATATATATTTATCAGAAGAGTTTGAAGTATTTCTTTACTCAAAAGGAGTTAAACTTAAGACAAAGGCGATGCTTAGAGTTGATTAAGGATTATGATTTGAATATAAATTCTTATCCTAGAAAAGTAAATTTGGTGGCTAATGGTTTGAGTCAGAAGAAATGAACAGGTTGCATTATTATTAACTTCCTAACGTAAATTGGTACATGAGTTTGAAAAGTTGAAAATAGGATTTATTAGTGTAAACCTAATAGTTAGATAATGAATTTGGAGCTACAACCTACTTTATTGGAAAGAATTTAACAAAAATAAGAGAAAGATAAAGATATGATGGAAATGAAAAAGAAATTAAGCAAAGGAAATGATTTTGACTTCAAAGTGGATGGAAGAGGCATATTAAGGTTTAGAGGAAGGATATGTATGCCGCAAGATCCCGACATAAGGAAGGAAATTTTGGATGAAGTACACATTATGGGTTATACTATGCACCCAGGAGGAAATAAGATGTACCAAGACTTAAATTTGATGTTTTGGTCGAATGGAATGAAAAGAGATGTGGCACAATATGTGGTAGAATGCATTACATACCAATAAGTTAAAGTAGAACATCAAAAACTGAGTGAGACATTACAACCTTTGGAGGTACCAAAATGGAAATGAGATCATATTACTATAGATTTCGTGGTAGCACTACCAAGGACTCAAGCTGGTTATGATTCAATTTAGGTAGTTGTAAATAGATTAACAAAGAGTACACACTTCTTATCTTATCAAACGGGTGATTCAATGGAAGAGATGGCTAGGTTGTATATCCAAGAGCTAATCAGATTATATGGTGTACCTAAAAGTATTGTTTCTAATTGAGATAGTCGATTTGTATCCAAATTCTAAGAGAGTTTACATAGAGCTTTGAGTACAAAGTTGCAATTTAGTATAGCTTATCATACGCAAACAAATGGATAATCTAAGCAAACAATTCAAACCCTAGAAGATATGTTGCAAGTTTGTTTACTAGAATTTCGAGTTGACTAGGATAGATATTTAACATTAATAGAGTTTCCTTACAATAATAGTTACCGTACGACTATATAGATGGCACCATATGATGCATTATAAAGGAGAAAGTGTAGATCACCACTATGTTGGGATAATAAGGAATATACAATGATTGGACCTAACATGATCAACCAAATGAGTGAAAAGGTTAAGATTGTATGACAATGAATGAAGGAAGCTTAAGACTGTTATAAGAGTTAGGTAGATTTGAAGAGAAGGCCATTGGAATTTAAAGTTAGACATCATATTTAAGTCAAGATAAGCCCATTCATAGGACTTAGGCGGTTTGGCTCGAAAGGAAAGTTAAGCCCATAATATATTGGTCCATTTGAAGTACTGGGGAAGGGTGGTAATATATCTTATAGAATAGCCTTACCTCAAAGTTTGTCAGGCTACTATGATGTATTCCATGTTTCCATGCTAAGGAAGTTTGTTAAGAACCAAAAAGCAATCATGGAAATAAAGCCAGTAGAGTTAAAGAGGAATTTTCAAGTGGTGAAGCAGCACATAAAAATACTAGATAATCAGATTTAGGAGTTAAGGAATTGAGATATGGAATACATGAAGGTCTAATGGAACAAAGGTCTAAACTTGGAGATTACTTAAGAGTCAAAAGTAGTAGTAATGAAACAGTACCCATGGCTTTTCTGACTTCTAGGTTAGTAAAAATATGTGATGATCATTTTTTATTATTTAAGTACAATCTAGATATACAAAAGTTTTGACGACAAACTTTTTTGAAGGGGGTTGGAAATGTAAGCCTTGCAATTGGAAGTTCGGATTGGATACATGGAATTTAGGATAATCAGATAAAGTATCTGATCGAGCCTAAATTATACGATGAAGCCAAAAGTATTAGTAAAAGTGAACCCATAAGTTTGAATTTAGAAAAATAAATAAAATAATAGAATATTATAATATTAAATTATAAGTATATTACTTGTTATTTATCGAAAATATGTAAAATGAGCTTCGATAACTAAAAAGTCACTAAAGATAAATCATATGCATACTAAAAATGATAGAATAACATAAATAATATATAGGAGTATTTATTTATACTCCATATGTATTTACATATAAGTAAAAATATGCAAAATTACTTAAAATGCTTGAAAAATACTAAATTAATGCTAAATAATTAAAGAAAATTACAAAAAAAATCAAGGAAAAATAAAAAAAATGGGAAAAGTATGGATTTGTCCAAAATCAAGTCATGGCAAGTTAGGGATTAAGATGAAAAAATTACCTAATCAAATTAAGGCAACTAGAAAGCAAAATTGAAAGAAGATAAGACCATTTGTCAACTAGAAAAAGAAAGAAAAAAAGTAAGGTAGCCCTATAAATACCCAAACCTCAACTGAAGCTCATTGGTTTATTTAGAGTCTAAGAAAAATAAAGAGAACTCAAAAAGAGAGGATTAGGGTTTCTTTTCAAAAATTAGAAAACATCCGTGCAATTAGGGCTTATAAACCAAAACCACAACACTAGTCATCTAGAACCGAACCACCACTGCCATCACCACCACACCCTACCACCACCACCTAAGGCCACCGACACTCTTAAGACCACTAGTGGTGGTAGGAAGTCCATCTAACAGGTAAATCCAATTTCAACTTGATTTTTTTTAATTTTGATAAAATATTAAATATACTTAGAAAATTATGAAATTTAGTATTCTAAGGTTTTTATATATGTTGATTTAGGGAAAAATTTTATTTTGATGAATTTATGTCTAGAAATAGACTATCCTTAAGAAATCTTATAAACTCAAGTTTTGTTCGATTTAGAAATAAATGATTTTAGAAGTATAGTTTTAAGTTCAAAATTTTTGTGTAGACTATTTAGAGGATATAATAGTGCTATAAAGAGATTTTTCAAAATTGGATTTTTGAAATTTTTAGATGATTTTTAGGCCTTAAAATAATGTATAAAATTGGTGATTTGGGGCTAATTAGGTAATCAAGTGGATAATTACTGATTTAGGGTGTAATTAGGTGTTTAAAGTTATTAATATCTGATGTAGTATGATACTTGTGGCATTGAGATTGTTAGATGTAATTATTATGAGTATTATATAGTAAATATATGTAATTTTAGTAATATATAGAATTGGAATTATAATAAATAGAAAATATTAGGTTAAAATGGATAATAATTATAATAGGAATATATATAATAAATCTAGTAGGAAACTTAAATTTAGATAATTATATGAAAAATGTAAATTTTTCTCACATCAAAAGTAAATTCAGTACATAAATAAGGATTAGGGTATACCATACAAACTAGAATACTAGTTAGGAACTAAAAGTGATATTTAGGATACCTGAGTATAATGTGATTAATTTCACATTATGGTTTGGAACGCAATCTTAGGATTTACGTAAAATACCCATAGTTGAAACTAAATTAGAACCTAAATTAAAACTAGATTCAAAAATCGATTCCAAATCTAACTTAGAATGAATCAGTAGTAAATAATATATATATATATATATATGGAAAATCGAGTTAAATCGTAACCTAAAATTTATATATAACATAAGGATATAAATACTAAAAGAGTATTTATATTATAGGATACGCGAAGACGAGTGACCTATGACCAGTCGAGTGAGCTAACTAAAGGCTTTGGGTAAGTTAGGTTCAATACTTTATCCTACTATTTTAAAGTACTCAGAGACTTAGGATTATATGTGATTGTGCCTATAGGTAGTTATATGCATGTGCTTATATGTATTTGATTTCTTACTAAAAATTTGTGTTGTGTTTGGTGATTGTTGTAAGTTGAATGGTGTGATATTGCTTAATCACCCTAAACCATACTTAATCATAACCGACCTAAATACCCTAATTAGACATGCATTACAATCTTTCAGGGGACTGTTAGAACTCTTTAACTAAATATCGATACCTTCGAAAAAGATAGCGATGGAAAGCACAATGGTCTTTTCTTTATCTTTAGACGAACTAAGTGATAGGAGAAAAGGTCGTAATAAGGATGAGGCCGATGGTTCAATGGGTAGTCATAAGGGGAGTAGTATCTCTATTGCATAAATTTAGGTTTAGTTGTAAGCTGTTGCATAAACATGAAAACTCCTTAACCTATATTAGAGTGGGTGGAATTACTTTGATTTCACATTAGACCGAACCACATTGTGTGATAGCATTTGCTTGTTACATTGCATATACTTAATTGTTTGAAAACCCTGTTTATGTTTGTTATGCATTCATAAGTCTCCAACCTAACTTACTAAGCTGTTAGTTATTCATATCCTCTAGAGTGTTAGTGTTAAAAGTGCAATTAGGCTACGATCTTTCTTGCCTTAACTTTGCAAATGTTATAGATGAAGATGAAGAAGAGGAAGAGGACTTCAATTAAGGGCAAGTGTAAGAGAAACTTGCTACAATTGACACCTCGACACCTATAGAGGATCCTACTCTAGTAGAAGCTTGTCTAGCCGAAAGGGATCTAGCCAAAAAAGATGTAGCTTAAGGGAATGTCACTATACAACCCTTAATTTGACCCTTTTATGTTGTTAGTGCTTGTTTGTTCAAATCAAGATAATTTTTGTTGTATGCTTGGACACATTTCCTTTTCTTTTTTATTATTAATTATTTCTTTGCATGATTTCGTTATGCGCACTTTCATCAATCGGTGCATTTACTTGTTTGAAAAGATTAATCATATAGTATCTATTTTCCTTATCTAATGTTAGGACACAAAACATTTACCTAAGTTACTTACCCTTTCATCCTTTCAAGCATCATTAGTTGGAACACAATCACTTAACCATACTGAGTAATCTCATCGATGGGACATAAGTCCATGTATTGGAGAAACTTCCCTTCCCACCTCTTCAAGTCCTTAGCCTCCTAAGGTCACAAAGTTCACCTATGCCTCTTTAAGCCATGAACACTTTAAGGTCCCGACCTATTCAAGTCTACTAGTCCTTTACTTTTTTAGGGCCCTAATGGTAGCCTTACCCTCTTTTAGTTCTTAAGTCCAAATTTAAATCCTATAAGTCCCTTATAATGAAGTTGATTTTTTTAGGGGTCTACAAATTTGATGCTTTTTAGAATTAGCCAACACTTTATCTCATCTAATTAGACAATTCAACTTTACTTACCTAGGTATTCTGTACTTCGTTGCTTTACGTAGCACAAGTCATGTCTTGCTTGGACAACTTACTTGCTTTACCAATCCACTCAACACAACTGTATCTAACTTAGGCATCCTGCCTATCTTGATACACTACTTGGATCAAAGCTCCTGTTCATTAGATCATATATAAGGCCGAAAGTGCCAACAATAAGCTCTTCTTGCATGCTTAGCTCATCTTTATCTAGTAGCAACTCGATTTGGAACCTTAGGGGCCTATCTATATGCTTACTCTCTTTGCTAAGCCTACTGCCAAAGAGAGTGGTATGGTAAAATTTGATAGGCCTTTTTGGGGATATAGGCCTCAGGCCCAAACCAACTGGCCTAAGTCTTAGACTAAGTTCTAGCAGCATAATCTAGATACAACTTAGCCTCATCCTTTATTTATAGGAGATGAGGCTACCGAGTAAAGGATTCTTACTCTTTTACTGTTGCTCTCTTTTCCTCTTTTAAGGTTTTTACTCTATGATCACTTTGCTAGCTTAAGCATTAGAGTGTCCGCACTGGAGCACTCTTCAACACTCTACATAGTTGTTCTTTTTCCTCTAATAGGTGATCTCACAATAGAGTAAGAATTGAATTTCAACAACTATCAAAGACTATAGGTGCTAAGTCTCTAGGCTTTTAACTTGATTTACGAATACTAAAACATTTTACATTTGAACTAATATATACACAAGTGTATATATGTAAAACAAATATATACACAATTATTACATATTTTACATATATATTTATTGAGATTATACATATAACATATGTGTATAGAAAATTTGTATTTGTTACATGTATATATATATATATATACACACATACACATATAAAATGTTATGTATAAGTTTATATAACATATCTATATAGACTACATGTTACATATACAATATATAGTTCTATATTATGTGTTATATATATGACATACATATAAATTGTACACATTTGTAAATATAAAATGTTTTGTTTATTTATGCAACATATGTATATCTACAAGCTATAGATATGTACATCACATAGTATATCTGTGTATATATATAATATAATATGTGTAACATATGTATATAGATTATATATTATATATAACATATGTTTCTAGATATATAAATAGATTATCATATATAAATATATATTACACATTAATATATAGATGTTATTTATACTTTGTTAACATAAATATAGGATAGAATTACATATACACATATGTGCCTATATACATATATATCCTAATATGTAAATAAATATATACACAAGGTAATTTAAGTATTTATATGTCTATATATGTAAACCAAAAATTACTTAAGTGTGTATATATGTATTATATCAAATTTTCTTAAAACTAGATTAAGAAAACATATATATATACATATATGTACATGTATAAATAGCATGATTTATACCTTTCCTATGGAAAGGTTGATTAAAATTTGAATAAGTCCAATACTTAAATATTTTTTTTTCTCTATGCTCTTAAATAAATGCTTTTGAAAGCAATTTGACAATTTCACGCTTTCCTAATAAAGAAATAGTTTTTTCAATTGTTTTAATCACAAAATCATGATTTAAATTAAAACTTCCAATTTCACAAGTCTCTTTGGGTTTATTTTGTAGGGAATTGACCAATTATCTAAACTTTGTTCAATTTCAAAAGAGTTATAAACATCTTGATTTGAATCACTATCATATGTGAGAAAATTAGATGGTATAAAGATGTTTTCTTCATTAAAGTATTTTCAAGAGAAAATTGTAGTAGCAATTTCTCACAATAACGGTTTATATCCAATCTTCCAAAACTATTTGCAAATAAAGTAAAAGAAAGAATTATCAAAACTATAATCTTATTTTAGATTATTCAACTATTATTTTCAGTGAAATAGTTAATATGGTTAATTTAGAAGGATTAAGTTTACGCAATGATTTAAAGCTTAGGTCAAAGATTAAAAAAGAAAGAGGAAGTCTTAGAAGGAAATTAGGAGATTTTTGTTACCAATATAGTTTTGAAAAGATTAAGCTCCATCTTCAAAAGTGAAAAGGAAATATAAAAAATGTAAATTCAATAAACCATATGAGAAAAAAGATTGTAAGAGGTATAGGAAACATAGACCTAAAAGAAAATAGTTCAAAAGAGAAGTCAAATGCTATAAATGTGGAATGAAAGGGCATATAGCACCAAAATGCTTAAAAAATAAAAAATATTAATGAATTAAATTTAGAAGATGAAATTAAAAAAGAATTATGCAAAATTATCAATGAGAAAAGTACAAAAGATAGTGATTCAAGTTATAAAAATTTTGATTATGTTCAAGATTTAGAAAATAATTCTTTAGAAAAATTTATAATAGATTTTCAAAAGAAAATATCTAATAACTATAAACACTCTTCAAGAGGAAATCCTTCAAATATAGGATATGGTGGAATGATGCGAACTATAACCAAGAACAGATGAAACCAGTCATAGGGATGGGTCCAAAGCTAGTAGAAAGCTTGAAAGGAGTAGTAGGGAATGGCATAATAGGACAAATGATGAATGAAAAGTAAGCAAAAACTCACGAACAGTTCCAGAAGATATGATGCACCAATAGAATTCCGAGGATTTATGGCATAATTCGATATGACGCACAAATTGATCCAGTGAGGTTACTCGCCACCTAGCCTTGCTCAAGGGTTAGGATAAGAGTGATGTCAAAAGTAAACAGATATTATTTACACAAGGAAAGAAAAATATTCATGTGTATTAATGGTAATCACTCTGATTCTTTATAGCTACTAGTACAAGGGGTATTTATACCCAAGAATTTAAGGCAACATGCTTAAGAGGAAAAGACAAAAAAGGGTGTTACCCTAAAAAAGTAATGTACAAGAATATAAAGGATAAAAATGAATATTCCAAAAAAGCAAAGATTAATGTTATTGATTCTATACATGGTTTTGTACACATGACGATGTTGTATTGGTGAGGCCGTTGGAAGATGCAGATAAAGAGTATGGCTAACTAACTTGTCCGAATAGGGGTGGTTTAGTCAGTCCGGAGTCTCTTTCTCGGCATATTGACAAGGGTGATGCCAAGTAAGTAATTGGTCAAGTATGAGTGAGAGTAATAATTAGTTGCTATCTCAGCCTTCCGCTTCTCGACATACTATCTATGAGAAATAGAGAGTCATTCGGCTCAACATGCAAAACAAGTTGGCAATGGGATACTCGACCTCAACAAGAGTCAGCTGGAGTAACATAATCTGCCATGCTAAGCCTTCCAGTCTTCGAGCTTGGCTATGGGTCAATAGTCCAGAGCCTTACCCCTTCTCATAAGTTTGGGTCAGTACTTCATTGTCAGTTTGGCCTTTCTAATTGGCTTAGACATCCATCTTTCTACTCAACTTAGTACTTAACAAAGCTTAGTGACTTCCTTACCCTGATTGGCTAGTCGGCATACTATCTATGAGAAATAGAGAGTCATTCGGCTCAACATGCAAAACAAGTTGGCAATGGGATACTCGACATACCAAGCTTCTCAGCCTTCCGCTTCTCGACATACTATCTATGAGAAATAGAGAGTCATTCGGCTCAACATGCAAAACAAGTTGGCAATGGGATACTCGACCTCAACAAGAGTCAGCTGGAGTAACATAATCTACCATGCTAAGCCTTCCAGTCTTCGAGCTTGGCTATGGGTCAATAGTCCAGAGCCTTACCCCTTCTCATAAGTTTGGGTCAGTACTTCATTGTCAGTTTGGCCTTTCTAATTGGCTTAGACATCCATCTTTCTACTCAACTTAGTACTTAACAAAGCTTAGTGACTTCCTTACCCTGATTGGCTAGTCGGCATTCTAGTTGGTACTCAGCTTCTCCTCTACCTCTCTACTTACTGGCCTATTCTAATGGCCTCATCCATTGTGGTGAAGCATTAGATTTCCATAATGTCTTGAATGTCACCTCTTAACTTAGTAATGAATCTTAAAACTGTTTGAGTTGGTGGTTTCTCTACTTCGCAACGAATCATAAGCATTTGAAATTCTTGAACATACTCATCAATAGTTCAGCCTCCTTGTCTTAGTTCCTAAAGCTGAGTGAAAGTATCTTGAAGATAAGTTTTCAACACGAACCTATTTCTGAGTATTCTCTTCATCTCAAGCTAAGTAGTAATCTTGCGATAGCCCTCTCGTCTCCTCATAGCTTAGAAATTCTTCCATTACATAATGGCATATCCAAAGAACTCTACAACAGTAGTTCTCACCCGGTCATAATCCTCATATTGATAATAATAAAAAGCATGCTCCACCTTCTCTTCCCACTATAAATATTCATCAACATTCCCGAATCCATTGAAACTCGGAATCCAATGTTTTACATAGTCAAACGCTTTAGTGACTTTAGCTCACTCTTCTTTAAAGTACTCTTCCTCTTCCTCGTCCTCTTCATCTAGTTCCCTCAGGTTTATCCTTTGCCTTACTTGTCCACCTAGTCCTCTACCTCAAACTTATCGAACTGGGTTCTAACCTCTAATAGGTTAAGTAGCTTGCGGGGTATTTTACACAACCTCAATCGATTGACAAAATAATGCATGAACAACTCAAGTCAAATCCACTAAAAGGTTAGCCACTTCATTAAGTGTCTCGTCAATGCTTTTAGGTGTTCATTGAGATTGTCATCCATTGTGGACAACTTCACTTTCATCCATTATGGACAACTGTCATCACTAACACCAATGTTTACACTTAGGTTAGTCATTTTCCCCATAGATTCAGAGCTTAAACAAACATTTCAGGAAATTGACAACTAGCAAACACAACAGCTAAGATGAATACAATAACTTGCTCTATTTCACACATACAAAACAGGGTATAAATAGAACTTCAAACATAAACCATAACTCAAACAAAACCTCTGCTCTAATACTAAGATGATGTGGACCATGACCAAGAACAAACAAGATTGGTCATAGGGATGGGTCTAAGTTTGCAAAAAGCTTGAAAAGAGTAGTGGGGAATGGCGCAATAGGACAAATGATGAATGAAAAGTAAGCAAAAACCTATGAACAACTCCAGAGAATATGATGCACTAGTAGAACTTCTGAGGAATTACCATAATTTGATATGATGCACAAATCAATTCGGTGAGGTTACTCGCCACCTAGTCTTGCTTAAGGGTTAGTATAAATATAATGCTGAGAGTAAATAGGTAGTGTTTATATAAGGAAGGAAAAATACTCAAGTGTATTAATGGTAATCACTTTAATTATTTACAACTATTAGTACAAATGGTGTTTATACCTAAGAATTTAAGGCAACGTACCTAAGAGAGAAAAGACAAAAAAGGGTATTACCCTAAAGATGTAATGTACAAGAATACAAAGGATAAAAATGAATATTCTAGAAAAACAATGATTAATATAACGGATTCTACACATAATTCTACACATATAGCGATGTTGTATTGGTGAGGCTATTGGAAGATGTAGAAAAAGAGTACGGTTAGCTAACTTGTCCAAGCAAGGGTGGTTTAGTTAGTCTAGAGTCTCTCTCTTGACATATCAGTAAGGGTGATGCTGAGTAAGTAGTTGGTCAGGCATGAGTGAGAGTATGGATTGGTTGCTGTCTCACCCTTCCACTTCTCGACATACTATCTATGAGAAATAGGGAGTCATTCAACTTAGCATGTAAAATGAATTGGCAAATAGACACTCGACCTCGGTAGGAGCCAGCTAGAGTGGGAGAATCCGCCATGCTAAGCCCTCTAGTCCTCAGGCTCAACTGCAGGTAAATGGTCTAGTAGCTCGATTCCCATAATGGAATATTGAAACAATTAATTAATAATGAAGAATAAATAGTAAGATATATTTATCTTGAATAGTTGCTTGTTAGCCACTTTGATGAAAAGTCGACATGATTTACTACCTTCATTGAATAATTCTTAGTTGTCATTCTTTAATGCTTTTATCTTTTGTCTTGAAATGTCAAAAGTTGTATAGTGTTTTGTCTTCATTGGATATGAATTGACCATTGATGTCATGCTTTTCAAAAAGTAAATAATGTTTGGTGACACTTTTTGTCTTCACATGTTCTTTGAACTTGAATACTCCTTTTGTTGCCTTTAGTCTTTATACTTATGTCCTTTTGAACATAATGTCCTAAAATTTTCTAATATTAAACAAATATGTTTTTGATTAAACAAAACACACAATACACTTATCACATATTGAGCAAAATTAATTATTGAACAATTCAATCATATTGAGAAAGATTAATTACATAACAATCATCCTCATTTTGATTAGGATCACTGCTATCAAAACTATCTTCCCTTGATAATCTTGAAGCGATTTCAAATATTTTTCTTTTATATTCAAGGGGATTTGAAGTCCTTATTAGATCAACTTAAACTTGACTTTTTTCTTTTAAAAATTCACTTATATGAGTAATACCTTTTTTTATGTTGATCAAAGTATACTTAAATAGTTCTTACATCTGCCATATTGGTATTGAACTTTCCCCACCATTTAACTCTATAGGCTCTTGAAACATAAGGTTAACCATATTCTTCTTCACTAATAATGTAAGTCCACATTACTATCCAACCTATATTAAATTTTGCTACAAACCTAAGAAACTTGAAAAAATTGGATTGATTAGTATTCTTGCAATATATCTTTAGTCCTTGAAATATTTATGTTGGGAGTATTTTCTTTGATAGATTGAAATATTTGAACCAATTTGCAAACCATGTTAGAAAGTCTTCTTGAGTAGTCTTGAATTGAATGAACCATGAATGGGAATAATTTTTGACATAGAATATGTTTTCCTAAGCTTTTATGTAGTCATAGTAATTGTATACTGGAGGATCATATGATTGAGAAAACATTTTGATATTCCATGGAGCTATACCCCATAGATGCTTTAAAATTAATTCCATTTTGAACAATCTAATTGATAGAAGACCAATTGCTCTAAACATAAAAGATTATTTCAATAAAATGAACATTTCTTTTCCAAGAACTAGTCAAGATGGTCAAACACCCAAAGAAGATAATGAAAGTGATAATACTCAGTCAGAAACCCTAGTTGAGACAATAAGACTTAGAGGTGTAGATTTTCAACCACTTATTCCAGAACCAATTTATCAACCTTAACCAAATTCTTATACTTGTTCTCAAATCAATGAGTTAAATATGATAAGTATAGAGGAACCATTTGAGATAGACAAAGAAGTTTTAAGAAAAGATTTCTATTAAAAAAAAATATTTTAAAAAGGAAAAAATACTTCAAAACTTATACTAAAGAAGAAACTTATTCAATAAGAGCTATGTTGTATAATGATATGCAAAATAGACTTAGAAAAAGTGTACCCTTTTTTAAATGGTTTGCTAAAAACTTTAGTCCAAATAAACACTATTATATTCAAACAGTCGATTCATCAAGTCAAAAATGGGAAACTCAACAAGGATCAACTATAGGAACCCATCTTCCTCTTCAAGAAATAGATATTAAAGTTCAAAATGAGACAATAAAAGCTTCACCTTTTAAGAAAACCATAGGAGAAAATGAAGATTTTAATAATATAAAAGTTCAAAATAATTATACAAACCAAATTCTACATACAATTGGCCAACAAATTAATATGATAGAAAACATGTTGGTAGAATGACTCGATAAGGGAAAAACTCCATTAGGAAATTCAAAATAAGAATCAACTATATCAAAATCTATGATTACAAAACCTATTTATCCACCAAGATTTATTCTAGATATTTAAAATTTTAAATTTAGCAAAAGCAACAATTTATTAGAAAAAATTTCAAACAAATTAAGTAAATTACAATTAGGAAGAAAGGAAACTATCAATACAATTGATGAAGACATTGAAGATTTAATAAGTCAATTTTCTCAAAAGTTAGACATTAATAAAATATAATAAAAAATGAGAGTTATATCAAATCAAAGATCATAGTATTCAAGACCCTCACCACCAGATACTCTGTATGAAGAAAAATCTTATATTGATTTAATTAAATATTTTGGTGAAGGAATATATGAGTAGAATATAGACGATCAAGATGAACATCAAATTTTAGACATTTTAAATTTAATGATAATAGTATCAAATTCTTCTAAACAATATGGAAACACTTATCAAAAGATTGCATAAATTTTAGTAACAAGATTTACTGGTATGCTCAAAGGTTGGTGGGAAAATTATCTTGATGATCACCAATGCCAATTTATTTTACATGCAAAGAAAAAAGTAATGAGAGATAATGTTTTATATTAAATAGAAGATCCGATTCCTACATTAATATATGATCCTAAATGGTAGATAGGATTGAATATTTGATTTAATGATTATTTTGATTTTGATTTTGAAGTTGATGATATCTTTGAATTTGAAAATTCCTTTGTCTTATTGTTCTAAGGCAACTTCCTAAAGATGTAGGATGAACACTATCTAATTCTCTTAACAATTGTCTAAAAGCATTTATCAGAAATTAATAAAATCTATCTCTAGCTAAAAACCTTTCAATGAACACATTTTCTCTCCCTTCTTCTTGAATTAGTCTTCTTAGTCCTTAAATATTTCTACATTGTTTTTTTTTTCTAAATATAAAACATACTTGATAATAGATCTTATATCTTCTAAAGCTAGACTTTCTATAAAATTGATAAATTCATTCATTTTGATTAGTTTCTTCTAAAATATATGTCATATAAATAAAATATTTCTCCTAAGATATTATATGCTTGATCGAAATCAACTCCCTGGACTAATCACAAGAAGCCGAGCTCGTGGACTTCATGAGCTTATAAGGAAAATACTAACTTTAAGCCATAGCCGAGATGGGGACTCTTATCCTAAACTATCCTCTTACCGACCTGTTTGTCAAATCCTCATGTGTGTCCAACATGTTACTACCTAGTTGCAAAGTCCTAACCTAGAAGGTAACCTAGGAAGGGCTAGCCAACTCGAGCTCTCCAACCAACCACTAGTGCATAACCCTAATTTAACTAACTTCCTAACTAGAGCAATTAACTCTTGACTTGATCCAGATTAGGTTAACCCCTGATTGTAACGCATTCCTGCTTCCACCTATGTTGTATCATATCCCTAATGTCTAGCCATTAAGCAATACGTATCTTCTAACACAATGTTCTAGAATGATTCTTTCTTTTTCGTACTAAATATTCTTTGTCTCTTTTACCCCTTTTAATATGTCTTATGTAACCTAGTGTAGAATACCCTTTTGTCTTTTCATACGTGTAAAGCAACCCTAGTAAACGGGTATATAAACCCCTACTTTCTTATACACGAAGATGATACAACTTTCAATATAGAATTATTCACTTGTGCAATCTTAATGTTCTCGTTATCATTTAACTCTTATCTGTTCCCATTAGCAACGAGTAATGGTGAGTGACCCTTCAATTTAGACCGATATGTCATATCCGGCGAATTGTTAGCCAAGTAGGATCAGGTGGTGTATCATATCCATTCAATAGCTACCTAAACTTTGCTAGCTTTTTTTCTTGTTCTTTTTGATTCACTTCATTGTGGTACCTCTTCATATATCCGAACCCGGAGACACATCAGCTTCGCTAGTATCAAAGCACGGTTCTACAAGAGACTGTATAAAGTTTTAGTGAATTTTTTGTTCACTTTACTATTAGTAGCTGTTATATTCCTTTTGTAATTGCTATAGTGTGTTGGTGTGATAGTAAGAGTGGTTTCATTGTTACTCAATTTTACTATGTTTTTCATTGTGAAAATAAAGCAAGTTTATTTCTATTCTGTTTTAGTGACTATTAGGTATTAAGGTTGTTAGTAGTTTGTTAATCTGATCGAAAGGGTATTACATTATGTCAAATTCAAGTATTTAAGGAGTTATCGATGACAAGGGCAATGGCGCTAAACCTGGTCGTAGTCATAATGGTAGTAATACCCCAAGGTCCGTTGATGATAAACTTGATAGACTCATAAACCTCATTGAGAGTCTAGTCACTACAATGCAAGTTAATAAGCAACAACCCTAAGGTGTATAGCAACAAAACCCCTAAGATGGCGTCCTTGAGAGACACTATGGCCAAGTCAATCGAACTAATCACCCAGTTTGACCTCCTCAAGCTGGAGGAGCTACTAAATGAAGACTAGAGTTAGAGGAGATTGTAGAGGGTGAGGAGGAGTTGGATGTTAAAGGGTTTGGTGATGAAGAAGAAGTTGGTTATTACCAAGCATAGGGACAAGGATGCCGAGTCCCTCAAAGGCTAAACAATGTCAAGGTGCAAATCCTGCCCTTCGGTGGAAGTAGAGATATAAATGAATACTTGAGTGGGAAAAGAAGGTCAAGAAAATATTTGAATGTTATGGTTATGAAGATGCGATCAAGGTCCAACTTGCTGCATTGGAGTTTATTGGGTATGCCACCATGTAGTGGAAGAATTTGAATGCAATCAAGGCAAGAAGCGGAAGACAAGGTGTTAGAACTTGGGATGAGATGAAAAGGTTATTAAGAAGCAGATTTATGCTTGAGACTTATCTACAAGATATGTTTGCAAAGTTATAGGAGCTACACTAAGGAAGCCGATCTGTTGATGAATACATGAGGGAATTCCAAATGTTAATGATCTGAGACAGCGTAGAAGAGCTAAAGGCCTATACAGTATCAAGGTTTATTTTTGGACTAAAGTATGAGATTCATAATATCGTAGAAGTACAGAGGTTTTATAATTTGGAAGAAGCCATCAAGATTGCGTAGAGGGTTAAATAGTAGAGGAGAAATGTTCCGAGCCGACCTAGGCCAACATTCTCCCAAGCCTCGATACCACACCGACCTATTCAAGTTGAGCCTAGGAGACCAAACTAGGCCAAGGAAAAGAATGACCGACCTAACGATAGTTAAACAAGTCAACATGGCTGAATAGGATAGCCAGGGCAAGCCAAGGTTAGGCTGCCCCGGAAAATGTATGGAAAGGACAAACCATTGGACAAAAGTCCGCTTTAAATGCTTAGGCTTCGATCACATGGCTGTTGAGTGTTGGAACCAATGTGTTATGGAGCTTCGAGGAGATGTCATAGATAGCACCAACAAGAGTGAGCCTAAGGAGGAGATGGATGTTTGAAAGGCAAAAGCCAAGGAGGAAGAGGAGACTTGTGTCTATACCAACCAGGGAGAAGTGATGACCCTAGTATTAAGATGAGTCTTGAGTTTCTTGCCGAACCTTAAGGAGGACCAGAAGGAGAATTTGTTTCATACCAAATGTACCGTCAAAGGCCAATTATGCACAATCAAAATGGATGGAGGAAGTTAAACTAATGTGGTTGTGCAATCATTTGTGAAAAGGTTAGGTATGTTGACCTCAAGGCATCCCCGACCTTACAAGCTGCATTGGCTTATGATAAGGTGCTTTACACATGACTAAACAAGTGACCGTACTGTTCAGCATTGGAAATGTATACAGGGACAAAGTAATGTGCGATGCCATCCCCATGGGAGCTTCACACCTACTGCTTGGATAACCTTGGTTGTTCAATCGATGTGTTATGTACGATGGATATAAGAACACCTATGCCTTTGTTAAGGATGGAAGGAGGATAATGTTGCAACCCCTAACCTAGTCCTAGGTAAATGAAACCCATAATTAGCTCACCCAAGCTAGCAAGAAAAAGGCCTTAGTAATGAGCCATAGAGAGCTCCGATCTGTTGAGAAATCTATTGAATCGATGTTCCTATTAGTTAGGAGACTGATGGAGATGAAGGAGTTATAGAATGTTCCAAAAGAAATCCAGGGCTTGCTAAATAAGTTTTCTGACCTCTTTCTAGAAGAACTACCTAAGGGACTGCCACCCGTCCAAGGCATAGAGCACTGCATTGATCTACAACCAAGTGCTACCCTGCCGAACTAACCTGTGTACAAGATGAACCTTAAGTAAGTTACCAAGCAGAAAAGACTAGTGGACGAACTCATTGAGCGAGGGTATGTGAAGGAGAGCATGAGCCTTATGTTGTACTAACTCAACTCATTCTGAAGAAGGATGGTTCATGGCACATATGCATCAGTAGCCGAGCAATCAACTGAATTACTGTCAAGTACATATATCCAATACCGAGGCTTGATGACATGTTAGATGAGCTTCATAGTGCAAAGATATTTTCAAAGATAGATCTACGAAGTAGCTACTACCAAATTCGCATGAGGCTGAGCGATGAATGGAACATTGCCTTTAAGACTAAGCACGAGCTCTATGAATGGTTGGTTATGCCATTCGAACTTACTAATGCATCGAGCACATTCATAAGGTTAATGAACCATATGATGCGCTCTCTTATTAGAAGATGTGTGGTTGTATACTTTGATGACATATTGGTGTATAGTGCCGACTTGAACAACCATGTTCAATGTCTTTGTAAAGTATTTAGCATTCTATGAGTAGAGAAGTTGTATGGGAATGTAAAGAAATGTATGTTATGCATGTTATGCTAGAAAGAGGTGATGTTCTTAAGGTTTATAGTATTAAGGGAAGGAATCTGAGCAGATGAGGAGAAGATTTGAGCTGTTTTGGATTGGCCAACGTCGAAGAATGTCACTAAAGTCTGAAGTTTCCATGGCCTAACTTCTTTCTATAAGTGATTAATTAAGAACTTTAGCACAATAGCCGCCCCATTGACCAAGCTGACAAAGACGAATGAAGGGTTTAGGTAGAACAATTGAGCTGAGTGAAGCTTTAGGAAAATTAAGGAGAAGCTCACCTCAGCACCTATCCTTTTACTACTAGATTTTGACAAGCCCTTCAAACTAGAGTATGATGCATCAGGAGTTGGAATTGGTGTTGTCCTAATGCAAGAACAACAGCCCATCGCTTACCATAGTGAGAAACTGAGTAGCCCAGCCCTAAACTATTCTATGTATGAGAAGGAGATGTACTCCCTTTTCTGAGCCCTTATTATTTGGCAACATTATTTGCTGTCATGAAAGTTTGTTATTTATATAGACCATGAGTCTCTAAACATTTAGGGAATCAAAACAAGCTTTGAAAGAGGTAAGCCAAATGGTTGTAGTTCATGGTAAGTTTCTCGTATGTCATTCGGCATAAGAAGGGAAGTGCAAATGTGGTCACTGACGCTCTATCATGACGGCAAACCATGTTGACTACTTTGCAAACAAAATTATTGGGATTCTCACTAATTACCGAGCTGTATGCTCATGATTCTCATTTCAGCCTTATCATAGAATAGTACAAGGATAGAATTGCTATCAAGGGATATTATTTCAAGGATGGCTATCTATTCAAGGACCGCGAGCTATGTATTCCAAACTGTTCCATACGTAAACTGTTGGATCGGGAAGCTCATGGCAGTAGACTTTCAAGCCACTTTAGGGAGGTCAAGACAGCCAATCTATTGAAAGAGAATTTTTACTGGCCAAGGATATCCATAAGGTAGTCGGTTGTTGTGAAGTGTGTAATTATGCTAAAGGGAAGAGAGAGCCCTATGAAGAGTACATGTCTCTACCAACACCTACCTTACCATGGGCCGACTTCAGCATGAACTTTGTCTTAGGGTTGCCTTGAACATCTAGAAGAAAAGATTCTATTTTTGTTACAGTGGACCATTTCAGCAAGATGGTGCACTTCATTCCATGCCATCGGACTAACGATCCTTTATATATTGCTAATTTGTTTTTACAGGAGGTTATCCAATGACATAGAGTATCGAAGACTATTGTCTCAGATCGGGATGTAAAATTTTTAAGCTATTTTTAGAAGACTCTTTGGAGGAGACTTCGAACTAAACTAGTGTTCAGCTTCAATAGCCACCCTCAAACTGATGGTCAGACTGAAGTGTTGAACAAGACACGAGGTAATCTGCTCAAAGCTATCATAGGGAAGAACTTAAGGGATTGGGATCTGTGCCTACCAATCATACAGTTCACATATAACCGAACTGTCCATAGCACTACAGGGAAGACCCCATTCGAAGTCATCTATGGCCTTAACCCAACCATTCCCCTAGACATGATCAATACCTCAGCAGCTACTAAAGAGAGTCAATCTAGAGTTGATCAAGCTCAAGAATTACATGAATTGCACTAGTTTGTAACAAAGAAGATTGCTAAATTCAATCAAATATAACAAGAGATTGGTAGCCGAGGCTACTAAACTGTTTCTTTCTAGCCAGGAGACTTAGTATAGATTCACCTCAGTCGAGAGCGATTCCCGTACCTAAGACATAGTAAACTATCTCCTCGAGCTGATAACCCATTCAAGATCTTGAAAAAGATCAACTGTAATGCCTACTAGATCAAGTTGCCTAATGACTATGGTGTCACCTCTACCTTTAATGTATCCGATCTGATTCCCCATCAACCACTAAAAGAAGACCTTGTAAGCACCCCAGAATAATGAGTAGAAACCACTTTGGATTTGAGGACAAATCTTTCCAACCCCTAGACAGATGATAGGAATGAACCCCCTGGACTAATCATAAGAAGCCAAACTTGAGGACTTCAAGGGCTCACATGGAAAATACTGACTCTAAGCCATTGCCGAGAAGGGGACTCTTATCCTAATCCAACCTCTTGCTGACCTGTTTATCAGATCCTCACGTGTGTCCAACATGCTCCTGCCTAGCTATGAAGTCCTTACCTAAAAGGTAACCTAAGAAAGGCTAGTCGAGCTAAGCTCTCCAACTGACCACTAGTGTATGGCTCCAATTCAATTGACTTCCTAACCAGATTGATTATATCCCAACCTCATCCAGATCAGGTTGGCCCCTGACTATAATGCATTCCTACTTCCACCTATGTTGTATCATATCCTTGATGTGTAGCCACCAAGCAACATGTATCTTCTGACATAATGCTCTAGAATGATTCTTTCTTTTCCATATTGAATATTCTTTGTCACTTTTATCCCTTTTAGTATGTCTTATGTAACCTAATGTAAAATGCCCTTTTATCTTTTCCTACGTGTAATTCACCCAATTGGTTACGGTTTCTTTTTCTTTTCCCAACTTCGGTCGGGTAGCGACTCCAAAAATTCTTTTAAACAAAAAATCAGAATTTCTCAATTTCTTTAATCAAGGATTAATATTAAACGGGTTAAGGTTTATTATTAATTAGAAATGGGGAAATTAATTTTAAATAATAAAAAACCGAAAAATCAGGCTCGATAGTTTGGCGACTCCACTAGGGACCACTAGAGGGCCAACCACTAGAAGTTGCCGAAAATAGGATTATTTTTTTTTTTAAAAAGACGAAATAATAAAAATAATAAAAAAGAACGATGGTATGTTATTTTATGTATTTGTTTATTTTATTATCTTTTTTTTACTAACATTTTTTTTGTTAAAGTTTATTTACTGAAAGTAGCTTTGGGGGTTTACTTTATTTTTATTCTATTTTTCTGCATCATAAATGCATGGTAGACATGGTTAAAACCAGGCCGTCTTAAGACCTTAGGAGGGGGGCCATTGTGTAAGGTTCGAATATTATAGGGTAACCACCTTCTGGGGCCAATCAAGCTACCCTACTTAAGTTCAAATGCAACCACAAAATCGTTGCTTTGAAAAAACGCAGTAGTTACAGAGCTTGAGAACTTTTAGAACCTACCCTTTTGCATTACACAAAACCCTTTTTTTTTTTCAAAAAAAAAAAAATTTATAAGAACCTATGATGTAGTGAACCTAAATGGTCAAGGGCAATTGTGAAGTTGTAGTTATAATATTTTCTTGTAAATAATTTGTAATAATTCTATGTAAAGTTTAGAATAGGTGATAATTGTAATTTTGATTTTTTTTTTACATAACTATGGCTAAATCAAGTCAAGGGGCTTCCAAATAGGTCAACGTCTACCCACCTCATTGGCCTTAAGAAATACTCTAGATATGGTTCCAACTTCTTAGCCTAAATAAGTAAGAATTTATTAGGAACAAAATTGGGCTCATCTTACCCCTATAGAAGAGCTCTATGAATATTACCTAGTTGCAGACCTTAGTACATCTATTAGGGCTCGAATCTATCACTTTTCGTTTGGGCCCATATCAATTAAGCCCAACCTTCATAGAGTAAATAAATAAAAATAATAAAAACAAATATAAAAAAGAAACAAAACAAAACGAATCACACCTATAAAATAATTTCAAGTAGTTATCGTTTTGTCTTGTATTCTACTAGCCAAAAATATTCATTCTTTTGGATAGATTGACTCCTTAGCCTTTATCATTCGGAATAAATATGATTTATATTTATATTTATATTTTTATTTAGCCTTTTTCCTTTAGAATTCCTCATTTGTAAATAGATCCTCAGTAATGTTGTATAGGCTTGTATATAGAATTCTATGAAAGCAATCCTCCGTAATCATCCATTTACGATTCCATTATTCGGTCTTTGTAACACAAAAGCCCTAACTTTTCCTCTCTCTCTTTTAAAAAAATAAAAAATAAAAGAAAAGAAACAAAGAAAGAAAGAGAAAAGAAAGAAAAAAGAAGATCCTTATAGGGTTTGGGACAAATACAATTACTTGGCCCATTAAGGCAGATAACCTAAACAAACTCACTTAGCCCAAGAAAATAACCAACCAAACCTGAACCCTAGCCCATTAAGATGATTCAACCAACTCAAAGCCCCTGAGCTGTCAAGTCCAATCATGAATCGAGTCAAAACATAAAGCCGTGAAACATTATCCTAAACTTAATCCCCGGTACAAACAAAAAGGGCACTTCATTAGTCCCTTCCACTGCAAAAGTTGTTAGTTCTAGCCCATTCAAACTCTAAAGAACCTAACCCAAAATCAAATATGGAAGCTCAAGGGCATTAAGACCTATAAGTCTGGGGCATGAGGCATTTAGTCTTTAAAATTTCACAATTGGGGCATGTTCCAAAGAATTGGGGAGTAAGGTCAATATCCTAAGGTCAATCCATCCTTATATAAGGAATTGGTAACTCACTTTTAAAAAGTTTTGAATGAAAAGAGTCGAGCTATATCCTATACACTAACCCTTAAACATTTTGAGAGTTGAGAGACATCATGGTGAGGATATTTTGGATTCATTCCTTAAAGGAGGTCCATTTTGAATTTGATACGTAGATTGAAATGAAGTTAGGCATTCATTTTGAAATGAAACACAATTATCCTTTGATAACCCCGTTAGACTAATTTGGAGTCACTTCAAATGTAAACCTTGTCAAGAACCACGCTATAGTGGGGCAGTTCGGAGGTTAGGGTCATTGATTAAGAGAAAAGGATAAAACTGATTTGTGCTTACCCTAGTAATAATAATTCAAGGATAATTTTTATTTTCGATAAATTCTTCTCTTTGAAGAAGAGCTAACATTTTTCCAAATACCCTAAAGGCCACACATACCTTACCCAAGCCAATGCACTCTGAACCTATGGATTTAGGGCCTTAATTCATTTAAAGACAAAAACTTGACAAAAGAGATAGTTATTTTTGGGGAGAGAAAAAGAAAGAAATGAAATGAAAAAAAAAAGAAAAGAAAAAGAAAAAGAAAAAGAAAAGGAAAAAGAAAAAACTAGGAAAAAGGAAAATGAAGAAATGCCCAAATATTAGGCTTGAGAAAATCCTCAATCAAAGAACGCTTAAGTTGCTCAAAAAACACAAGGCCTTAAATCGCATTCTCAACCAAAAACACATAACCTCATATTCATTCAAAATCATGTTCTCAACCACAAACCAAAAACTCCATATTCAATTCAAAATTACACTCCAAATCATGAACATAAACCGTTTCTACCTACTTGATTCTCAAACACAAGACCTTCCCACCCACATTACCTCCCTGCTCAAAGCTCTTCCAATTTTGAAGAATAATTTATCTATGATAAAAATTATTTTTGAAACTGGGTTAAGCGCACATCTAGTTCATTCCTAAAGGTTCTTGACTTGTACCCCCTGGGTTAGACGAAAGCACTTCTTTCAAAATAAGCCCTCTCAATTAACTTCTTTTGAAACCATTTGACCGAAAGCCCAATTTACAATACTAAGCCCAAAAAGTCTTAACAGATTGATCAGAGCGTATCACTTACAAACTGGATTATAATTTTTGGAGTAATAGTTAAGAGTGACGTCTAAACCGAAAGTATGTAAGGAAGTCCTCTTCGACTAGACTAATCGTAAGTTACCTTTTCCTTATGAAATGAATGTTTAAGGCCTATCCAAGAAGCTCATTGTCTAGGTTACAAACTACGGTAGATATGAGATACCCTACGTAATTATAGCGTTTGTCTTTTAAATAGGAATTTGTATCAATTAGCAAACTTTCAAAGAAAAAAAAAAAGAGAAAATGAAAAGACATGAAAAGGAGAGAGAGAAAGTGGAGGCTTGTTACAAGTTTTTCCATTCATTTTCCAGTCCATTTCATCCATAGTAGCCAAATTTTCAATTTATGTTATAAACAGTTTTCACTAAATTCCTCGTTTGTAAATTTCTCAAATCAAGAGTTTTTTTTTTCGAGTCAGCTATGTTCCTTAGTTTTACTTTCGATTGTCAATAGAGTTTAAGCGGGTCCAAAGGGTGCTTACCCTTTATCAATTTTCTTAAGGATATAGCCAGCTCATAAAGCATTGTTCCTATTCATTTCTTCTTTAGTGCTTTAGTCAGCTTATGGAGCGCTATCTAGATTCATATTTTCATTTAGGGATCTAGCTAGCTCATAGAACCCAGTCCTAATCTAAAATTTCTTAAGCTTCTGGCTGACTCCTAAAACAGTCCCAATTTATAATCTCCTAGGGAGCTAGCCAGCTCGTGAGTGTAGTCCCAATCTAGAGTTTCACAGGCTCTCAGTTGCCCAACTCACAGAATGTTGCCTAACTTATAATCTTTTAGGGATTTAGCAAGCTCATGGAGCGCTATCCCAATTCGAAGTTTTCTTCATTTTTAGGTCTTAGCCAACTCAAAGGGCGCTTTGACCGCCTTGGTTAGTCAGCTCATTAAGGCACGACCAAGTTTCCTTCATTATTTAGGTCTTAGCCAGCTCAAAGGGTGCTTTGACTACCTTAGTTAGTCAGTTCATTAGGGCACGACCATGTTTCTTCATTCTTTAGGTCTCAGCCAGCTCAAAGGGCGCTTTGACCGCCTTGGTTAGTCAGCTCATTAGGGCACTACCAAGTTTTTCATTCTTTAGGTATTAACCAGCTTAAAGAACACTTTGACCACCTTGGTTAATCAGCTCATCAGGATACGACCAAGTTTCCCTTATTTTTAGGTCTTAGCCAGCTTAAAGGGCACTTTGACCGCCTTGGTTAGTCACCTCATTAAGGGCACGACCAAGTTTCTTCTTTTTTAGGTCTTAACCAGCTCAAAGGGTGCTTTGACCACCTTGGTTAGTCAGTTCATTAGGGCAGGACCAAGTTTCTTTATCTTTAGGTCTTAACCAGCTTAAAGGGTACTTTGACCGCCTTGGTTAGTCAGCTTATTAGAGCACAACCAAGTTTTCTTCATTTTTAGGTCTTAGCCAGCTCAAAGGGTGCTTTGACCGCCTTAGTTAGTTAGCTCATTAGGGTACGACTAAGTTTTCTTCATACTTTCAGGTCTTAGCCAGCTTAAAGGGCGCTTTGACCACCTTGGTTAGTCAGCTCACGAGGGTACGACCAAGTTTTCCTTCATGTTTTTAGGTCTTAGCCAGCTCAAAGGGCGCTTTGACCACCTTGGTTAGTCAGCTCATTAGGGTACAATCAAGTTTTCTTCATCTTTACGTCTTAGTTGACTCAAAGGGCGCTTTAACCACCTTGGTTAGTCAGCTCATTAGGGCACGACCAAGTTTTCTTCATTCTTTAGGTCTTAACCAGCTCAAAGGGTGCTTTGACCGCCTTAGTTAGTCAGCTCATTAAGGCGTGACCAAGTTTCCTCATTTTTAGGTCTTAGTTAGCTCAAAGGGTGCTTTGACTGCCTTGGTTAGTCAGCTCATCAAGGCATGACCAAGTTTCCTCATTTTCAGGTCTTAGCCAGTTCAAAGGGCACTTTGACCACCTTGGTTAGTCAGCTCATTAAGGGCACGACCAAGTTTTCCTTATTTCACGTCTTAGCTAGCTCAAAGGGCTCATTAGGGCACGGCCAACTTTTCCTTGTTTTAGGTCTTAGCCGGCTCAAAGGGCGCTTTGACCGCCTTGGTTAGTCAGCTCATTAGGGCATGACCAATTTTTCCTCGTTTCAGGTCTTAGTTAGCTTAAAAGGCGCTTTGACCGCCTTGGTTAGTCAACTCATTAGGGCACGGCCAAGTTTTCCTTATTTCAAGTCTTAGCCAACTCAAAGGGCGCTTTAACCACCTTAGTTAATCAGCTCATTAAGGACACGACCAAGTTTTCCTTGTTTCAAGTCTTAACTTGCTCAAAGGATGCTTTGACCACCTTGGTTAGTCAGCTCATTAAGGTATGACCAAGTTCTCATTATTCTTTTTAGAGATTCTTATTAGCCCACAAGAGCACTACCCTCGCTATTCTTCGTTTCAAACTAATTGTCGTCAAGAGTCTTAACGCTCCTTAAGATAAAGTTGTCCTAAGGAAAAAATGGTGTCGCTTTTGTCTTTGTAGCAAAGTTTTACTCAAACTTCACCATAAAGAGAGGTAGCTGTAGATACTTAATTTTTACCCATAGTAGTTATAATTTTTGTTTTTAAGGTCGTAATTTAGAAAATAATAAAAAAATTGAAAAATAATAAAAAAGACAAAAAAATAGAAAATTGTTGAAAAAAAAAACTAAAAAAGAAAAAATTCAAAAAAAAAAATAATTTGATGCAATCTTGACTAAATAGTTGTCGAAAAAAGAAAATCTGATACAATGACGTTAAATCCAATGAAATCAAGATTTGTAAGATTTGAATTTATTTTAGATCTTTATCAATTAAGATTCTATTGGATTCGATTTGATTCGATTCAAAAGATTTGTTTTCGAGTTTTATAAATAGGGGTTCTATAGTGCAAGCCAAGAAAGAACAATTACACATTTGTTAAAAATACGCTCGAACCTACTCCTAAGACTAATTCTATAGGTGCGCGCACGATAAGACTAAGGATTCAATCTGTTCCCTTTCAACAGCTTTGTGTGCTTTGCCTTGCAAGTACATAATAATAGTTTTTAATTATTGTCTATAGCTTGTTTTATTTATTTATTTTTATCTCACTTAGTATATGCGCAGTTATTTTTAAGACTTGTATTAATATTTTTTTATTGTTATCATGTCTTTAATTGATAGTAATTAGTTATAGCATTAATGTCTAGTGAACATTTGTTAAGTTAAATTTTAGTTTCATTTATTTATTTTTTTTAGATTTCATATTTTCAAAATGATATTTTTATAAAATCTCATATTTTACAAAATCTCGTTCTTTGTATATTGTATTGATTTAGAAAATTGCATTAGGCATGCTAAGATTTTCTTAATAAAAAAATCATTTTGATGTTCACAAAATAAAATAAAAATCTTTAATTGACTTTTTATTTTACGGTGAGACATCTTTTCTATAGTTTAGGCTTGTTTTCCATAGTTTAGATGCCTTTTCCATGGTTTGAACATCTTTTTTATGATTTAGAATTCTTTTCTATAGTTCATATATCTTTTTCATTGTTTAGGTTTCTTCTCTATGATTCAAACGTCTTTTCTATAATTTAGATTTTTTTTGTGGTTTAAACATCTTTTTCGTGGTTTAGACATCTTTTCTATGGTTAGACATCTTTTCCATAATTTAGGTTTTTTTTTTGTATAGTTTATATATCTTTTCCATTGTTTAGGTTTCTTTTCTATGATTTAGGCATCTTTTCTATCATTTATTTTTTTTTTCTATAGTTTAAATATCTTTTTTATAGTTTTTATGGTTTAGATATATTTTCTATGGTTTAGATGTCCTTTCTATGGTTAGGAATTTTTTTTTCTTTTTTATGTTTTAAGCATCTTTTCTATATAAAAGATTCATCATGTAGAACATTGCATATTTCATAAAATCTTTAGGGTTTTTCTTGAAAATAAAAAAAAATTATCACTTAGTTGTTTTTAAATAGAAATCTAAATTTGGGACTTTTCAAAAATTAGGTTTATAGGTTTTTTTTTTTATAATTAGGAATAAAAATTAGGCTTCTAAGGACTTTTCTTAACAAAAAAGGCTTCTACGGATTTTTCTTAATAAAAACGCAAATTCAACCAATTCTTTTTTTTTTTTTTATAAAAAGAACCAACACATTAAAGTTTTTAGAAAGAACTATGATCATCTGATCCTGGTTAGCAAGTACGTAAGCACCTTCTAGGCGACAGTAAAATATGTAAAAACTTAGGTTCTTTTTTCTTTTGGTTTTAATTTATTTATTTATTTTAAATATTATAATTAAAAGAATAATCCTAATTTCGATAAATAGATAGTGGTACCCATTAAGAGTTTAATATTTTAGCCCCCGAATCCGAAACCCTCTAGTTCTTCATTAAAATTGAAATTAAAGACCGATAGTCAAATCGTAATCAATCCACCCAATTGGTTACGGTTTCTTTTTCTTTTTCTTTTTCTTTTTCTTTTCCTCACTTTGGTCGGGTGGCAACTCCAAAAATTATTTTCAATAAAAAACCAAAATTTCTCAATTTCTTTGGTCGAGGATTAATATTAAGCGGGTTAGGGTTTAGTATTAATCAGAAATGGGGAAATTAATTTTAAATAATAGAAAACCGAAAAATCAGGCTCGACAATAGGAAATCTGGAATTGAATTGAATTCTCCTTTAATAAATTCTATATGAAAA
The DNA here is from genome assembly GCA_024138015.1 of Lumnitzera littorea. Lineage (NCBI taxonomy): Eukaryota > Viridiplantae > Streptophyta > Magnoliopsida > Myrtales > Combretaceae > Lumnitzera > Lumnitzera littorea. Next base: position 84,122,773 of record JAMXBB010000009.1, read on the forward strand.
TAAAAAGCAAATAAAATAGCTTGCTATCTTGCAAAATTTTGTTTTAAAACTAAATTTTGAACATCTTTGAGTAAAATTTCTTTTATAGATTTGCAATCGACTCTTATAAAAAATTTTCTACCAAAAAGATCATCTTGAAATTTAAAAATACAAAGAACAATAGATAAAATTTCTTTTTTGATAGTTGAATAATTAATTTGAGCATTTTGCCATATTCCTAAATAATATCTTACTATTTGTTTTTCATTATTAATTAATTGTTTCAATATTCCATCATATCCTATACCTGAGACATCAATTTCTATTATTAACTTTGAGCTTAGATTGATAATGCCTAAATGTTTTACTTCTTTCTTAATTTCTTAAACAACTTTAGTCATCTCATCATTCAATAGTGGAGGTTTCTTCTTTAGTCTTTAAAATAATGGCTTACATTTAATTCTAAGTTTTGAATAAAGTCAAATACACAATTAAGACAACCTAAAAATCTTTAAAGTTGCTTTTTATCTTTTATTTCATTAGAAAATTTTTTAGTGAATTCAATTGATCTATCTATTGGTTTTATGGTACCTTGATTTCTATCATAGTCTAAAAATCTTATTTTTGTTTTAAACAATTTTATCTTTTTTGCTGATACTACTAAACCATTTCTTTTAATAATGTTAAAAAAGATGTTTAAATGTTTAAAATGTTGATCTATGTTTTTTGAAAAAATTAGAGCAACATCAATGTATATAATTGAAAAACTTACATATGGAGTAAAAATTTCATTCATGATATTTTGAAATTCTAAAAGAGTATTTTTTAAACCAAAGGACATTACATTTCACTCGTAATGTTCGAAAAGTAAAAATTTCATTCATGATATTTTGAAATTCTAAAAGAGTATTTTTCAAACCAAAGGACATTACATTTCACTCGTAATGTTCGAATGGAACTATAAATGCAGCTTTATATCTTTTAGATTCATCTATTTGAATTTGCGAAAACCTTGATTTCATATCAAATTTTGAGAAAATTTTTGCTCTTGACAACTTATTGAGTAAATCCTTTTTATTAGGTATTAGATACCTAATCCATTTGAGTACTGTATTTAGAGGTTTATAATTGATAATTAATCTAGGAGCACCTCATTCTATTTCAACTTGATTTTGAACATAAAAAGTAGAGCATAACCATGGAGACTTAGACTTTCTAATTAACCTTATCTAGAAAATCTTGAATTTCTTTTTTACAAAACACTAATAATTCATGATTCATTTGAATTGGCCTAGTCTTAGTAAGAATTCTGTCTTCAATAAAACCATTTATGTACAGCAGTTTAACTGCATGCATTTTTCTTAACTAAAATGTGTTTGGAACATCTAAACAAATTTCCTTTTTGGAAATTTGTTGTAAAACTTTTATTTTTATTTTAATTTCTGATTTTTGTAATTGATTAAAAATTCTTTTTCCTCTAATTCTTCTTTAAGAAAATTAACTTGTTTTAACTTTTTCCCTATTTGACCAATCATATTATCTTTTAATAAATTACATTCTTTTTCTTTTATTGGACTAATGAAATTAAACACTACTTCTTTATTCTTGACTTGAGTTTTTAATCCTTAAGCAGTTATTTGAAATGGATGTCACGCCCCAAAAAGATAAAGTCATAACAATCTCACTGTATAAGCCATCTTAAGATAGAAACTAATGTTACAGTTGCTATCTTAGACCTAATTCACACCAGGCGTATTTAACTTTACCCCTTTGAAGCATCTAATTCGATTCTTGTTTAATATAAACCTGTGGAGTCATCCTTTGAAATGATTTGTTAAAAACAAATTTGTAATTTGACCTTATAAAAGAGTAATAGTAAATCCCATAAGTACCTATCATTTCATATACAAACTAGAATATTAAAAACTAATAAGGCAATAACCAACCATTTCTTGTTGTATCTCACTTCTTATCCCGGTTTACTAGTGTTTTGGTTTTAAACAAGCATTTGTAATCCATTTGGTACTTACAAAACAAACTATAGGGGAATAAGCAACAACTTACTCAGTAAGTAAGGTGGAGGTATAAGTATGCATTCAATACATCATAAGCAGAGTTTTCAATCAAATTGGTTAGATGTAATGCATGCATAAGCAAATGTCACTACATGACATTATCCAATCCATCGTAAGATCAAAGAAATTTCGTTCGCTCTAATCCAAGTTAGGGAGATTGACATCGTACACTCACAAATTGAGACCAAACTGGGGCTTATGCAATAAAGAATACCTTCCTCTAATAACCATCTTTAAACCACGCCCCCCAACCTTGCCGCAACCTCCTCTACTGTCACTTAGTTCAACTAAGGGTAGAGATAGGACCATTTCAGCTATCCTTATCGAAAGGAGTTCGTGTTTAGCCCGAGAATCCTAGCCATTACCCCTAGTAGGTTACGATGCATATCAAGTTAGATGCTAAGCCAAGTTTAAGTTAGTTCATTTTTAGGATGATCAACTAAGTTCAAACAATTTAAGCATAATATTCATGGAACAACCATAACATAGAACTCAGCTCCTATTACAACAAATCAACACTTAACCACAAGTGTTGTATACGTACAAATATTTAACTATAATTATAAGCCAATACATACTAAAGTCTCTAGATATTCTAAAATAATATCCCAAAATACTGTAAAGCATTGATCTCACTTGCCTATACTAAAGCTTACTCCGAAAATCTGGAATGTTAGAGCTTTACTCACTCGAAAGTCCTATATATGTACCAAAGCTCATATTCAATTTTCGTAACATTTATGAAAACATTAGGATTTTATCTAATATTTAGTTGAGATATTATTTATACAGTTATTCTTTAGAGTTATATATATATATATATATATATACATACACATTATATATATACCTATATATATTTTAAGTATTTTATTTTATCATATAGGTTATAACAATTTACTTAACAATGTCTAATATATGTGATTTACTACTATTTACATTATATCATTTCGATTATATCAAAACATATTTACTATTGTTAATATTATGCTTTAATTACAGAAGGATCTTCGTAGGATGATATTTTTTGTAATAGTAAAGAAAATATCTAGTTTATTATCTAAAGTGATTCAATTTTTGTAAGGTTAATACCATGGAGTTTGCATGATTCATTTAAAATATTATCTCTAAAGAGTATTTCTAATTCTAATATACAGATAAAGCTGTATAGCAACCACTATCATATTGATATCATATTGTGTAATGAAAAATATATTTTTACATAATTTTACAACAAAATATAATGAATCATATCAACTCAAATTTTAAGAAAGTAATGATGTTAAATTTGTAAGAATATAAAGTTCAATTTTTAATAGTTTCAACAAATAATTATTACTAGAGATCCACTCATTTTAAAAATCAGTGCTAATAATATACAGGACTTACAACTATCAATATTCTAAGTTTATAGTTTGAAAAGAGTGAAATAGTATAGATAAAATATTCTATTTAGAAAAATAATAAGATAACGGATATCTCTTTTCTATAACTATTAAATATATATAAAAAAAAACACTTATAATTTATAAAAACGAGGTTACCTAAAAATATCAAACACAAAAAAATAAATCTTTTAGTCCTTTCTTCTTCTTCTTCTTTTTCACACCATTTCTCTCTCTCTCTCTCTCTCTTCCCCTCTCCTCTCTTCTCCCTTCCTCTCTCCTCTCTTTCTCTCACCTCATCTCCTTCGTTGATTCATAAGTGGCATAAAGCCACTTTTATAATCACAAATTTCACCGCCTTTATTAGGTAGATGAAATATATATACATATATAATTTTTAAAAAATATTTTAATAAATTTATTATATTTTATTTAATACTTATGCTGATTCCTAGAATATTCAAAGAATTGTCTTTCTTTTCATCTCCAGCATTATTAATAAAGAATAATTCCTAGTAGAAATTTCCTTTTCCTTCGTATCATTATTCCAGGTGAGTTTTAATGTAATTATTAAGAAAAATATTAGTAACATATAATACGTAGTTAAGTTATATTAATTATTTAGGATTCATTTATGTACATCTTATATAACATTTTACTCACCAATATTTATTACTAAGATTACGTAGTTGATTTTAAAAAATTTATCTTAAGTTATATCTAAAATTATGAAACTCTACGTTATAATGATTAAATCCAATAAACTTAATATTTCTAAGAAAGTTTTGTATAAATGAGTTTAAAGTGAAATATTAAGGTTATACGGTTACTTCGTTTAAATTTTCTCCTAATCATAAGAGTTCAACTAAATTACACGAACGTTATTATAAATCATAATTTCTAGAGTAGTTTTCAAGCATTAAATTTTTCAATTAATTTCTTATTAATTTATATAATTATAATCCTTGTTTAGATGTAATTCATACATTCCCATACTTATGAATACTTCCAATCAATCTAACGAAAAAGGGATATTCAGCCAATTAAGTTTATACTAATTCGATTATTTTTACATATTATCTTGTGTCATTAGTAATATTATTATTCTCATTATTCTATTATCAAGATCCATGTTCTTATGGTTATTATTAATATTAGTATAAACTATTTTACACCTATTGACCTAACTCATAAATAACTACTCGAAAGTTAATAGGTCAAAGTCATGTAACATTACATATTATACATTCTTTAGACTTTTAGGTTAATTTACAAGTATAATTATTATTTATACCAAGTATACTCATAAAAATACGTATATACTTATATAGTAAATTATACTATATTATTTTATTTTATAGCTTAATTAATTTATCTTTAAGTTTTCATTGCATTCGAGCTCAATTTTAGGCGTTTTGAGCAATTTTATACTATATTAAATAATCATGCTTCTAGAGACAAAATTGAAATTTTGGGTAATTATTTTCAAAATCTAATTTCACTAAGTTACTTCAACTAATTCTTCTGTTTTAACCGTAAAGTTTAAACTCAATCGGATAACTTTTTCTAAAAACCCTAAATTTAGGTATAATTGCCTTAAATTTGACTTTAGGGTTTTATGTAGATTAAATTCTCATTATTTTTATTGTATTCTTGATATTTTTATTATATTATAGATGTTCAAATGTACATGAATTCCTCAATTAGGGATATCATGTTTTTTGTAAGTTTCTAGTCTAATCGATTCATTTTCCTAAATGCCCTAGATCAACTATTAACCCTAATCACAAAGGATAGGGATTTGTCCTAATACTCAAATGTTCATATCTTGATTATTGAATTATGAGATATTACAACAGAGATAACATAGTAAGAAAAGGAGTACCAAAAACTAATGCATTATTTATATTTTTTACTAAAATAAAAGATGTTTTAAAATTAATTCCATCTTAAACAATCTTGGCCATAAGAATTTTATAATTAACATTTAGTCTTGAGCCACTAACTCAAACTAATTTTTCTAAAGTTTCTTCATAAAATTTCGCAGGAATTAATCTTTCTTGTATACAATTTTGATTAGCTCCATAATCTAAAAGTACTATTACTTTTATTTTAAAATTACTGTGAATAGACAATATTACTTTAACATATCATCTTTTAATATTTATTTATTTAATTAAATTAACATATTCTTTACTTTCTTCTCTTGATTCTAGAATTTCTTCCTCTTTTTCTAATTCTGAACTCCCATTTTCATATCTTTCAACGTTCTCTTCTAGGTTATTATATTTTATCTTTAATTCCTTGATTTCTCCTTTTATTTTATTAATTTCCTTTTAAAGAGTGTTTACAGTTATTGGATATGTTTCTTTTAAAAATCCATTATAAATTTTTTCTAAAGATTAGATTTCTTCATCATCGGAATCTTCTTTTTCGTTCATTAACATTTCTCTAATTTTGAGTAAATATTCCCTTTACTTATCTAGATCTCTAATTTGATCGAGTACTTCTAAAAGAATTTTTTTTTATTAGTAATAGCATTTAGTTATTTATATGAACAAATATCTTTTTGACAACACTCTGAATCAAATTCTTCTATAGTAGTATCTAAATTATTTTCAAAATTTTGAACATAATCAAAATTTTCATAACTTCAACTACTATCTTCTATACTTTCCTCATTGATAATTTTTTATAATTCTTTTATAACTTCATCCTCTAAATCTAATTCATTAATCCTTTTATTTTTTGAGCATTTTGGTGTTATATGCCCTGTGATTTCACATTTATAGCATTTAACTTCTCTTTTGAACGATTTTCTTTTATGTCTATTGTTCTTATACCTCTTGTAATATTTTTTTCTCATATAGTTTATTAAATTTATGTTTTATATATTTCCTTTTCATTTTTTAAGATGGAGCTTGAATCTTTTCGAAACCATATTGATAACAAAAATCTTTTAATTCCCCTCTAAGACTTCCTTTTTTTTTTCTTTTTTCTTTTCTTGAATCTTTGACTTAAGCTTTAAATTATTACATAAACTTAATACTTCTAGATTGATCATATTAACTATTTCACCTAAAGTAATACTTAAATAATCTAAAATAAGATTGTAGTTTTGATAAATTCTTTTTTTTACTTTATTTGCAAATAGTTTTGAAAGATTGGATATAAACCGTTCTTTTGTAGAAACTCTTATTACAATCTTCTCTCGAAAATACTTTAGTAAAGAAAACATATTTATACCATCTAAAATCATTAAGAGTTGAACACCTAAGATTTTAAAGATTTTCACCATTTCTTTCTCTAAATTAAATAGGATCTCCAATAGAGTAATTTGTAGGAACAACATCTTCTATTTGATATAAAACATTATCTCTCATTACATCTTTCATTGCATGTAAAGTAAATTGGCATTGGTGATCGTTAAGATAATTTTCTCACCAACCTTTAAGCATACAAGTAAATCCCATTACTAAAATTTCTATAATCTTTTTATCAATGTTGCCATATCTTTTATAAGAATTTGATGCTATTATCATTAAATATAAAATATCTAAAATTTGATGTTTAGCTTGACCATCTATATTCCACTCGTATATTCCTTTACCGGAAAATTTACTTAAATCAATATAAAGTTTTTCTTCATACATAGTATCTGGTGGTGAGGGTCTCAAATACTATGATCTTTAATTTAATGTAACTCGCATTTTTTATTGTATTTTCATAATTTCTAACTTTTTAGAAAATTGACTTGTCAAATCTTTAAGGTCTTCATCAATTGCATTGTTAGTTTCATTTCTTCCTAATTCTAATTTACTTAATTTTTTTGAAATTTCTTCCTACAAATTATCACTTTTGCTATACTTAAAATTTTGAATATCTAGAATAAATCTTAGCGGATAAATAGGTTTGGCAATCATAGATTTTGATATACTTTATTCTTCTTTTGAATTTCCTAATGGAGTTTTTCCCTTATCGGGTCATTCTACCATGTTTTCCATCCTATCAATTTGTTAACCAATTGTATATAGAATTTGATTTGTATAATTATTTTAAGCTTTTATATTATTAAAATCTTAGTTTTCTCCTGTGGTTTTCTCAAAAGGAAAAGCTATTATTGTCTCATTTTAAACTTTAATATCTGTTTCTTGAAGAGGAGGACAAGTTCCTATAGTTAATACTTATTGAGTTTCCTATTTTTGACTTGATGAATTGACCGTTTGAATATATTAGCATTTATTTGGACCAAAGTTTTTGGTAAACCATTTAGAAAAGGGAACACTTTTTCTAAGTTTATTTTGTATACCATTATACCACATGGCTCTTATTGAATAAGTTTCTTCTTCAGTATAAGTCTTTAAGTAGTTTTTTCTTTTTGAATAAAAATCTTTTCTTAAAAATTCTTTGTCTATCTCAAATGGTTCCTCTATACTTATCGTATTTAACTTATTGATTTGAGAATAAGTAAGAGAATTTGGTTGAGGTTGATAAATTGGTTCTGAAATAGGTGGTTGAAAATCTACACCTCTAAGTCTTATTGACTCAGCTAGGGTTTCTAACTAAGTATTATCTCTTTCATTATCTTCTATGGGTATTTGACCATCTTGACTAGTTCTTAGAAAAGAAATGTTCATTTTGTTGAAATAATCTTTTATGTTTGGAGCAGTTGATCTTTTATCAATTATCCTAGGGAATTGAATTCTAATACTACCATCATCAAATCTTTAAGCAAGAGTGGGTCTAGTTTGAGAAACACCTATTCTTAGTGGAAGGACTTCTTCTAAAGTCCATTCCTTTAACAATTGAGCTTTATTCCAACTTAATGACTTTAGAGTAAACACTAAGGATTCTGAAGTATTTGCTTCTAAAAGTACAGTTTCTCCTTTAGGAGATAAATTTTTAGCTTTTGGATTAATTTGAAAACTCATAATTTTATAATAGATCCTAAAGATAAGTGTCATAACCTTATTTCCTTCTACAAAATTATGATTTTGAGATTGAATATGTAATACTAAACTATCTATAATTTTTTAATCGTCTAAACTTATTGAAAAATGAGGGAAACATTGTGTATACTAAGGTCCTTTATGAAGATTAGTTTGAAATAATGACAAAGTGGTTTCATTAAAATCTGTATTTCTATCATCTCTTAACCAAACTAAAACAAGATGATTTATACCTTTTCTATGAAGAGGTTTGATTGAAATTTGAATAAGTCCCACATGTAAATATTTATATTTTTCTCTATGCTCTCGAATAGATGCTTTTGAAAGCAATTTGATAATTTCACACTTTCTTGACAAAGAAATAATTTTTTCTACTATTTTGATCACATAATCACGATTTAAATTAAAACTTCCAATTTCATAAATCTCTTTAGATTTTTCTTGGGAAATTGACCAATTATCTAAATTTTGTTCAATTTGAGAAATCTTAGTTTCAAAAGAGTTATAAACATCTTGATTTAAATCACTAGATCTTACGTCTATAATAGAAGAGCTTCATCTAGATCTTTGATTGGAAGAAGAGGAAGATCTTCTTAATGTAATACGTGTTAAAAAACATAACATTATACATTATTACATCACAATATTCATCACATTAAAACTATGTCATACCAAGCACTACAAAAATCACGAAAATCCTATACATTATCACATTCATAGTTTATACATCATACATTGCAAAATTATTTAATTCAACCAATATAATGCACGTCACATATCAAAATTTAACAAGAAACATGGAATATTATATTACAACATCTACACTTAATTTATATTACAAGTAATAATTTATAACATATTATAATGTCAAAAACCTAAAACATGCCATAATTCAAAACATTTGCCATATTACACAATATTAAATTTCATTTAGCAAATTAATGTTACAATAACACACAACAATCTATTTTACAAATTTTGGGTTAAATTTGCATTAAACAAGAACAAATAATTCATTCTACAAATACTTGCATCAAACAATTAAGTTTAACAAGAACAAAGAAAAAAAAACAATTTATTTTACAAATTTTGGATCTAACTTGCATCAAATAATTAAATTTGACAAGAACAAACAATTTATCCTACAAATTTTAGATCAAACTTGCATCAAATAATTAAATTTAATAAGAATAAACAAAAGCAAACAATTTATTTTAGAAATTTTACATCAAAGTTGATATGGTATAAGGGATTGAGCTAATCAATTTCCAAGTTTCAAGCTATGCTAATGACCTACTCATACATTCTTTAAGTGCTGAAGAGATATTTGGAAGCTCTATATGTGTAGAAGATCTATTTATGAGCTCTTCATAGATAAAATCATCAAGGATATATAGGCCTATACGAAAAGGTCGGCTCGGCATGGTCTTTTCGACTCGATTAGTTTTGCTCAACTCAACTAGTCAACTCAATTAGGTTAGCTCTAACTTAAGGTTTACCTAGATTAGGTCTCTAGGCTCTCCATTAGCTCATCAGCCTAGTTCATCAACTCTTCACCCTAGATATCGCATTTGATTACTTATTTTTGCTTATGCTAATTAGACTTCCTATTTCTTGTATTATTCCTACTTTACCCATATGTTTATTTTGTATTTATAAGAATGCCACTAAAGCATCTTTTTATTCCTTTTATTTATAAGTTTGCTCTTATATATAACTAGAACACATGTATAGAGTTTTAGATAAATTTGGAATATTAATGATAAACCCTTGAGTCTTTTTTCATGGAAAGCTCTTCTCTATCCACTCTTATTAATTCCTTTAGCAAGGATTATGGTGAGCAACCATTGGTTTAGTGTTTGTGCATCATATTGAGTACTAGCTTAGGTCTGTATGTAGTTCTACGATGCATCAAATCCGTAGAGTTAGTGCATGAGACAACTAAACCATTGACTTCTATTTACTTTTCAGGCTATCTTGCGGTCCAGACCTATTCGCTTGGTTATGCATGATGCTAAGGCCATGTGTTCATCCATAAATTTCGTATCAAAAGTTTCATCAAATAATTAAATTTAGCAAGAACAAAAAAGAAAAAACAATGGTGAAAGAAACTTACCTTATGCAATAGTGAACTGAAGGCTGATTCAAATATCTTACAAATGGCTCTTAGTGAAGTAGCCTCAGTTCATGACTCCTAACTCATTAATCTTCAAAACCCCTTGGCCAATTTCTAAGAATTTCAAGTGGAAGGATTTTGATTTTGTAAAAAACTAAAGATTTATAAACAAAAACCCTAAAATAAGAACTAGAGTAAGCAAATAATTAATTCTCCCAATCTACTTGCTAACTCTTGTTGGTGTATGTTGGAATGAATGCTAGAGATACCTATTTATAGTATGAAGTCGGGATTAGGGCTCAAGAAACATCATTTTTTGTGATAGATTAAATCTTTTTTTAATCTTGGATTTGTATCTCATTTTTTATATTTTTTCCCCTCTTTATCCAAATTTAGCACTTTTCTTATTAAATCATAGGCAATTAAATATATAAAATCATCCCAACATGTCTTGTTACCAATCCTAGATAATTATCTCATGATAGGTTTGCATCTAAGAGATTCATTTGCCATTTTTCTCAAAGGGTGCATATAATACCTACAAAATTACCCCTTTTTATTCATTTTTGTTGGTACACTTTTTCTTAATTATTTTCCAAAATTTTTGAACTCCCATAGAATATACTTTGTGCCCTTGTGTTTATGTATTTTTTTTTTCACAATTTTTAGATGCACAAAATCAAGTTAAATTGAGTAATTTTTATAAGGTGATTTAGGTTTTTTTTTTCCTTTAAGGTTTTATGCTTCAACTTAGTTCTATAAAAGGAAAGAAAAGGATAGGGGATGCTAGCTTAAGTGTGCTCATATGCCCTATGCACAGATTGAAAAATTAAAGGGCATGCAAGGTATCCAATTCTCCCTTTTCCTCTTGTTTTTTCTTTTAGTCACGTTACGTAACATGCAATGCACAACCATATGGTGTTAGCTCATAATCACATGGTTGGCACATGGTTGACATATGTCATACCATGTGACATAAAGTTATTTTCCTTTGCTCCATTTTTGTTTATTTAACTATATTAGTTTTTGTTTTTGCTTAATTTATTTATTTATTTTTTCTTTGCTCATTTTCAATTTTTGCTCATCCTTTTGCATCTCAAACCTTTCCAACTCTTTTGAATTTTTTTCAATTACATTTTATCCTTGAAATAGGGCCTTTTAGCTAGGAAATGGGATTAGGATAAGGAAAAATGGGGTGTTTACAATTGTTCACTCCTTGACCTATTACAAGACTAGCATGGTAAATTACCAAACCATCCATGGTCAACTCAAAAGCAAATAAACAACCTAGTCAACCTTACCACTGGCTCAATCAACGTACCTCCTAGCTTTCCATCTAATTTGCTAAACTCCCCATCGATCGAACTTGTAACCCTTCGACCTAAGGACAAATCTTCGAACTGAGCTAGGCGAATGCCAAGGTAACACGTGCACTATCCTTTTTCTAACATAATATAGATTATAAAGACTTCTCTAATGCATGTTTCCTATAATTTGTCCATTTTCACCCTTGTAAGTTATGCACAAGCCAATTTTAGTGTTTTACCCTTTTTATATTACACTAACCTAAGATTTCACCCTAAAAGACTACTATAGTCATCTTTATACTCTAGCTGAAACATCTAATGAATATTCCCTTTTGTGTTGTCTTCTTCATTTAGTTTGTACTTATGCTTAGCTTTATTTTAGCTAAACAAAGGTTTAATTGTATGCTTATCTAGTTCCTTAAGCAAGAATTAGTGGTAAGTAACCCTAAGTACCTACCCTTGCATACTATCAGTTAGTCACTTAGGTCCGCATAGGGTGAACAGTGCATCATATTCATTCGTTGGTTTGTAGATTAGCTTATACTTGGCTACCGTTTATCCTTTTGTCATATGACCCATCTATTACGTGATGTTGGCATTTGTGTGTTTACTTATGGAACTGCATCATCAATAAGCTTGGCAGACAATTCAAAAATGGAAAGAATATAGGTAGGTTAGATCAATTGACCTATATTAGGTCGGGTTGTTTGGATGGATAGCTCAGCTTAGGTATTAGAGGACTTGCACATGGTGAGAATTGTAAAGAGGTCAAATCACCTAACTTAAGCTAGGTCGAGTCACGGGTCATCCATGCTTGGATAGATAACCCATACTCAGTTGAGAAAAAGTGCAGTAGGCCTCAAAATAAGTAGAAATCTTCATTTCATGATGGTTCCTAAGCTTGGACATAATAGAAATCAGAGCATTGAACCTCATTTCAGGCTATGTCAACACATGCTTAATGAGATTGAGCTATTTCAATCCACCAGTTTGCTGCCTTGTTTCAGCTAAACCCTTCTATACTTATCAATAGTCTCTAACTACCAACCTAAAACACACTCAAACAACAGCTTGGCCCATTCGATCACTAGTTCAGCCGACCTAAATATGAACTGCTTTGAGCATGTCTAAGTTGAACTAACCTTAGAAGAACCCCCAATCCTGCTCGGTACCTCTGATTAGTAGTCATCAGCCTAACTGTACAGTTTTTCTGTTTTAGCCATAAATTCACCCTCCGATTGATAGCTACGTGTCTAAGTAATCATATGACAAAATCCCTTATACAAGATGGATGCTTTTCTTGATTTTCTCTTTATGCCCTTTCCCATTCTTTATACATTACTTATTTAAGACTTTACCCTTTTTAGTCATTTCCATTTATACATGTTGCTCCAATATTTCAAGTATAAATACCCATTATAAATGTAGCCACATCATTATCAGATATTGATTATATTGCATTGTCTCTTTCATGAGTATCCTTCTCTACTTACTTCACTCTTATTCTAACCCTTAAGTAAAGTTAGGTGACGAGTACCCTCATTAGACCAACTCATGTGTCATATCGAGTTAGGTTGTGATTATTTGATAGTTTTAAAATGCGTTATATCTTTAGAGTAGATAGTGGTTTTGCTTGTCTGTTTCTCTATTCCCGTGCATCTCCACCCTCGTTTTCAAGCTTTCTACAAACTTAGACCTGCCCCTTGCGATCAACCTTATCAATCCTTGGGTCAGTTCATATCAAGCCAAGTAAGGCTTTACAAACCTCTAGCTTGGCTTCTAGTAATTGTTCTTGAGACTTGATTCTTATCATTTGATCTATTCTCTAAGTTTCATCTTTAACCTATTAGGTATATCTTCTTACTTATTGTCTAAGGTTCTTAGCTACTTTGATTAACAATAACTTATCTTCTAATATATCCTCTAATCTATTTGATTCCCTTTAATTCCAAATTTATAAAAGCTTGCACTTTTACATCTTATTATGATCAAATTCATGTACATTTGGCATAATCAATATTAAAACCCATTTTAACAAAAACGAAGGCATGCTAAAACATGGTAGATACACTAATTAACATATAAACTAACATCCATGCATTGATTGGCTATAGAAACATCATGCTAGCTATGATTTGTCATATAATACATTTTATTGACACCTTTAGCTTCTAAATCATCATCCCAAACCAAAATTACACATTCATATGACTAGGATTGTGGTGGCACTAGAATTCATAGGGGAGACCAAAAGCCCTTTTAATTCAGAATTATATTGTTGACTATTAGATTTTATCTCGATAAATGAACACCTACAAAACGAGAAAATGGCTACAAAGGGATGCTAAAGGATGCTTCGAGGTGACCACTTCAATGCCTAAGTTAACTCCCTTATCATGAAACAGTAAAGTGTTGTGAAGAGTAAGAGAATGGAAAAGGATCTCCTTACCCAAGAGTCTTTCCTTATATTTATAGTTGGGTAGTAGAAGTTGTACCCAAGCTAAATTATTAGATCGGGTTTAAGTATTGGGTCGGTTAAATAAGCCTATTGAATAGTTATCAAAAAATGCTTGTCAACACTTGCCCTCCACTCTCTCTGGTGACAATGTTGGCAAAAAGAGTATCTAAGAAGGTTGATTATGTAGGATCTCTAAAAGGATTTGCAATCTAAGCTTGAAGAGGTTAGAGTGCTTGAAGAAGTAAAGGCCTAAAGAGACGAAGGTCAAGAGTAGTCGGAGCACTTGTAGGTATCAGTATGCCTAAAAAGGCAAAGGCTTAAAGAAGCCAAAACGCCTAAAGAGGCTAAAGTGTCCTAAGAGGCTAGGAAAGCATGTCAATCATTCGAGTTGGGTATGACCTATGCTTAGTAGAGTCGTAAAATAGGCTAGTTGGCCTCTAATCCATTAAAAGTATAGAACTTTAGGCTTATTTACTCATTATCCATACAGGTTGTAGGACCTAGAGTATTTTAACCATTGCTGCTTAATGGCTTAGGGTTTTTAAGTGGCTCGTAGTCTATTAAATAAATAGAGCAACTAAATTTATAATAGCTTGTCATCCATAATGAGCAACATCTAAAGTTATTGAGGAGTAGCCCATTAACAAATTATACTTGCATGAGCTTAAAATGGAAGGTGTCTGTTTAGTCTTAATCTGTATTGAGTTCTCATACCCATATTTATAAGAGGTAGAAGTAGACCTCTTATCAATGAGAATAAGCATGCGAGTAGGCCCCTTCACATGATAGTTTGACATTATATGTCTAGGATTGTTGCTTAGCAACTGTGGGTTATAGAACTTTAATCGGTGTATGGAGTCAAGGTGGCACTTGTGGTGATAGCTATGGTGCTCGGAAGACTCAAAATGTAGTCTCAAGATATTATCTTGGAAATGATAAATCTTGGGAATAATAAAGGAGGATGTTTATGCTTCCCTTCCTCCAAGTTATTACTGTAGTCTCTTTTGGATTAGCTTTGAAATAGCTAGTTCACCATTACATTTGTGCTTAGAGAAATAAAAAAGATTGATGTGCTTCCCTGATACCTATCGTGTTGGAGACTCTTACACGTGTGTCCAGGAAAGGTAAAAAAACAACTACGTGCGCAATTATAGTATTGACCTGCGATTATGATGCATTGAATCTTGGCAAGATCAAGTTACACGTGAGCATGCTTCAATAATCGAGGTGGGCAACGTCGTTTCAAAAGTGAAGACAAGTGAACAGACTTGATGCAGCTGCAATTCATGAGCTCATAAAAGCTTGGCAAGGTGCTCCGAGCTCCAACCTTCGAGCTTCGAACAATAGCCCCATAGTTCAAAACAATCTAAATAAGACTCGAACCAAAAGAGTTGTCTTACTCAACAGCTTATGCGTTAAATGGTGTTCAACATCAGGCAACTTGGCCTGCTAAAGTTCAGTTACTATGAAATGCATATATGGAGCTCGGCAATATTAAGTGTAAGTCTCCAAATTGTCGTGCATTGCTCGGCAATGGAATAACTTAGAAACCAAAGTGCATAGCTCGGCTATTAAGTAATTTTGCGTAGCTATCATCTGGTAACTTGGAGCGGTGGAGCTAAACTCAATATCATATAGGAAAAGTTAGCATTGCGGCTGCCATTTGATCCAAAAGAAACTCGGAGCTCCGAGCTCACACTCAGGAATGTGGTTTCTCGGCTTTGGAAGTGGGTCTGAGTCATCATGCCTTCGACTCCCGTATAACTCGGCCTTGAAGGTTATGACCTAATTTAGCTCTTTGTAATAGTCCAGCTCAACGGATTTCTGTGATGTAGGGAAAAGCTCGCTTGTTTCCATAGCTTAATGCTTAGTCTATAAAAAAGAATAAAGCCGCATAAAGGGGCTTGGAGTGCTTCTCAACTTGTTTATATAGCTACTGCACGTGTAGCTTTGCAAAGTGTGCTACTGTTTAGCTACTAAAATCCATAGCTCAAGTCATTGTCATTAAATGTAGGCTCACGCTCGACTTTTGATTTAAATAAAAGAACTGTCATCAAAGCACAACTTCATTGAGATTCATAGCTTAGCCATGACTGTTTACTTGTAAAGACAACTTAGATTTACTTGCTAGAGTTAGAGTACGTAGTGAAAGAAGGTTGTTTCTGTACTTTAGCTCAGCAATATAGCTCGGATCATGGAAGCTTGGTAGTGGCCGCTGTGAGTATGGTCACTATAAGTGCGATAGCTCAGCGAGTAACTCGTGTAGAATAGCTCGATTCTTTCAATTGCTCACACCACGGTACGCTACAAACACAACAGCTTAAACTGGAAATATATCTTGGCATGGAGATAGGAAATTTCTCGGCACTTGGCATGTGTTAGGTGCCTTTACAGTGAAGTAGCCCGTATGCGTTAGGCAAGGAGCACAAAGCTCAGACTTAATGGACAGTTCAGAAAATGTTCTAAGCTTGGTATTGTCATTCGGCTTTGGCTGTGAGGAGCTTGGGTAGTAGATCCATGAACAACTCAACATGCTTTGGAACTTCAGCTACTCGGCCATGGTGCTTGGCGACTCAGAATGACTCGAACAAACTCGACATCTTGGCTATTATCGTTGGTTGGCGGCATTTACTCAGCAACTCAAGAATTAGATAGCTCGGTATGGACATCTCGGCATAAACATGTAGTAGCATCACCCGACCCCTTAATCTCCTGCGGCAGCTTACTCAGCAGTTTGATCACTATAGCTTGGCCTTCTATACAACTCATCACAGATTTGGACTTTATACGCAGCAAATATAAATATTGCTATATTATAAGTTAGCCTTCACATCCATAATTTAGAGTGGATCTACTTTAACTTGCAACTATTAATCCTGGCATCATGGCTAACATTCCGTAGCTTCGAATTTGAACCACACTTGTCTTTCGCATGACAATAACAAAGGGCTTAATAAATTCACTCTAGAGATTATAGTCGCAAATTCCTCTCTCTCTAAAAATTTCATTGAGAGTTGGCACAAGGAATCTTGTCCTAACAAGAACCGTCATTATTCAAAACTCTATATTCATAGCTCCAAGAATTGAGAATCATCCACGTCACTTCAACTTCGGCTCGACCTTTGTTTAAGCTGTTACAATGTTCAACTCGGCAAGTGGAGAAAACGGATTAGAGTTGGGATTGTTAACTTGAAGGACAAATTGATAATGGAATTTAACCAGTATGAAGTTTGGTTCCTTATGACTTGGTGTGTCTAGGAGTTTAGTTATCACATGGACTTACCGGGAAAATTTTGGCTAAAATGGGTCCTTCGAAATATCGAAAAAAGTAAAAAGGAAATTGATGTGAACCGTAACCAAGAGCAGACAAGGATGGTCGCTAAATGGGTCTAAGTTTATAGAAAGCTTGAAAAGGGTTAATAAGGAAAGGTATGAAAGAGGTAAAATGAAAAATGAAATAATAAGCAAAAACTTACAAATAGCTCTAGAAGACATGATGCAGCAAAAAAACTTTCGAGAAGTCATGGCACAATTCGATATGATATATGAATTAGTCCAATGAGGTTACTTACCACGTAACCTTACTTAAGAAAAAAAATAAGAGTGATGCCAAGAGTAAATAAGCCATATTTATGTAAGGAAGAAAGTACTCAAGTGTATTGAAAATAATCTAATGATTTTACAACTATAAGTATAGGGCTATTTATACCCACAAACTAGGGCAACTTGCCTAAAGGGAAAAAGACAAAAAGGACATTTCCTAAAGAGGCAATATAAATGTTACGATGGGCAAAAATGAATATATAAGGAAAATAATCATTAGCACTATAAATTCTACATGTGATACTGTACACATAGCGAGGCAGCATTGGCGAGGTTGTTAGAAGATGCAGACAAAAAGTACGAATAGATGGGTTTATTTGAGCAGGGATGGCTTAGTTAGTCCGATCTTTCTCTTTTGGATTCTTGGCAAGGAAGAGGCTGAGTAATTGATCGACTCGGCAATAGAGAGTAATCATCAACTCGGCAATAGAGAGTAATCATCAACTCGGTATACCACATAATAATAGGTGGTCATACGGCACGGCATTAGAGGTGACTCGATAAGGAGATACTTGACCTCAATAGGGGTTAGTTGAAATAAAAGAATTCGTTGTGCCAGAATCTCTAGTCTTCGAGCTCGACTGTGGGTTAGGGGTCTCGTAGCTTTATTCCTATTAGAAATGGCCTACAAATGAATAAGAGTAGCTGATGTGAAGCTACTCAAAGGATGTAAATCACTTATGCAAATTGTGTCCAAGAATAGACAAAGGTAGTCACTAAATAGGTCCAAACTTGTAAAAAGCTCGAAAAGAGTTAATGTGGAAAGGTACAAAGGGGGTAAAATGATGAATGAAATAGTAAGCAAAAACCCACGAACAGCTCCAAAGGATATGATGTACCAAAGGAACTTTTAAGGACTCATGGCACAATTCGATATGACATAAGAATTGGTTCAATGAAGTTACTCGCCACCTAACCTTGCTTAAGGGAAAGGATAAAAGTGATGCCGAGAGTAAACAAGCCATGTTTATGCAAGGATAAATAGGTACTCAAAGAGTATACTAAGAATGATCTAATGTTCTTACAATTATAAGTACAAGGGTATTTATACCCAAAAGTTAAGATAACCTGCCTAAAAAGGAAAAGACAAAATGGGTATTTCCTAAGGAAGTAATGTACAAGATACAAAAGGGTAAAAATAAATATACAAGAAAAATAATCATTGGTGCAACGAATTCTGCACATGATATTATATGCGTGGCGATACTACATTAGCGAGGTCGTTAGAAGATACAGACAAAAAGTACAGACATATAGGCTTATCCAAGTATGGATGACTTAGTCAGTCCAAACTCTCTCTCTCGACTTCTCGGCAAGGAGGTTGCTGAATAATTGGTTGGCTTGGCGTTGGAAAGTAATCATCAAGTCAGCATACTGCAGAAAAATGGGCAGTCATACGGTACAGCATGAAGGGTGACTTGGCAAGAAAGTATTTGGCCTCAGTAAGGGTTGGTTGGAATAGAAGGATTCGTCATGCCAGCCCCTTTAGTCCTCAGGCTCGACTGCTATTCAAAGGTTTGATAGCTTGATTCCCATCATTCTCTCTAGGTTGTTTTGGATTTAGGATCAAATCCGAATGGTGTTCACTCAATTCTCCATCAGGGTGGTATGGACTGAAGTCGGCAATATTGAAGGTGTTAGAAAACCCATAGTCCTCTAGCAACTCCAACTTGTAGGCATTGTCATTGATTTTCTAGAGGATTCGAAAAGGTCCTTACACTCTTGCAAATAATTTGTTCCTCCTCTTATTCGGGAACCGCTCCTTGCTAAGGTGCAACCACACTAAGTCTCCTAATTGAAATCATTTAGCTATTCTACCCTTGGTCCTTTCTCGCATTCTTCTGGCAACTTGGTTGATATGCCAAGTAACCTTATCATAGATGTGTTGAAGGGATTGTGCTTTGGTTGATTGGTATAGGGGCATAATCGAGGAGCAACTCAAGATTGAATCCATAAACCACCTCGAAGAGAGTCTGCTTAGTAGTGTTATGTACTATTTGGTTATAGGCGAACTTAACCATTGGCAGGCAGACGTCTCAATCAACCAAGTTCTTACCTACTGTAACTCAAAGCAATGACCCCAAAGTACGATTAACCACCTTTGTTTGGCAGTCAGTTTAGGGGTGACATAAAGTACTAAAGAGTAATTTAGTTCCCAGCCAATGCCACAGGGTTCTCAAAAAATAGCTCAAGAACTTCGACTCTCTATTGGAGATTATACTTCTCAGCATGCCGTATATTCACACAATCTCCTGTAAGAAAAGAGAAACAATAGTTGAAGCGTTGATAGTTTTGGTGCAAGGTACGAAGTTTTCCATCTTACTGAACCGATCTATGACGACCATTATAGAATCTTTACCTCGAGCAGTTCGCAGCAGTCTGAGAATAAAGTCCATGCTCAATTCAGTCCACGGTCTCATCGAAACAAGTAAGGGCATTGCTCTCCTTTGCTCGACTTAGCACTTAGCCTTTTTGTACATAACACAGCTTTCGACAATTTGGTGCATATCTTTTCTCATTCTCGACTAAAAGAATCGGCCATTTATTACTTCACAGGTCTTACTTTCCCCAAAATGTTAGGAAAGACCTCCACTGTGGGCTTCCTTAACTAGTAGTTCCCTTAGTGAACAGATCGGCACGCATAATTTTCTGCCTCAGAATAAGTAGCCATCCTCTACATGATACTCGTCCACTGTCCTCTTATCAACGCATCGCGAAATTATGTGTCTAAAGTGTAGATCTTCGAAGTACTGTTCTTTGATACATGCAAACCTAAATAACCTGGTTTGTAGTTCTAATAAAAGTGCATGTCTCTTCAAAGAGCATCGGCAAATATGTTGCTCTTTCCTTGCTTGTACTTAATTACAAAATTGAATCCTTCAAGGAATTCAATGCATTTCACCTGCCACTTGCATTGCTTGAATCAATGCCAAAAGTTCCTTATCATAGACAAAGTAGTTCAACTGCAGTCCTTGAAGCTTTTCATTGTAGAAGGCAATTGGTTAGCCATCCTACATCAGGACAATGCCTATTTGAATGCCCAATGCATCACATTCCAACTCAAAAATTTTATCAAAGTCAAGCAGTACTAACACCAGGATGGAGGTCAACCTTTTTTTTTATCTCAGTAAAACTTCTCTCCTCCCTTTCTCCCCATCAGAAGTTGGTGTTCTTCTTTGTTAGCTTAATAAGTGGTGCAATGATAGTGCTGAAATTCTTGATAAACCTTCTATAAAATGAAGCCAGTCTGTTGAAACTTCTCACATCGGCACAAGTAGTAGGAGTCGGCCACTCAACAATTGCTTGGATCTTCTCATCATCGACTCGTAAGCCTCCTCCACTAACTACATAGCCCAAGAATACTACTTCTTCTCAGCAAAAGCAACAATTCTTTAGATTAGCGAATAGTCTCTCGAGACGGAGGATATCTATGATTGATCTAATGTGTTTACAATGACTAGGCATGTCGGTACTATAGATTAAGATGTTATCAAAGTACATCACGATACACTTCCCAATAAGATGTCTTAGCACATGGTTCATTAATCTTATGAAAGTACTTGAGGCATTCAATAAGCCGAAAAGCATGACCATCCACTCGTAAATTCTATGTCGAGTCTTGAACGCAGTCTTTCATTTGTCGCTTAGTCTCATAAGGATTTGATGGTAGCTAGATTTAAGATCAACCTTGTTGAAAATCTTGGCTCCACTCAGCACATCTAGGGTATCTTCTAGCCTAAGGATTAGATACCTATATTTAATCATGATTTTGTTTATGGCTTGGTTGCTTACACACATCTGCTAGGTTCCATCCTTATTCAGTACTAGAAGTGCAGGCATAGCATAAGGGCTAAGACTCTCTCTTACATAGTCTTTCTCTAGCAACTCGTTAACTTGATGTTAGAGTTTAGAAGCTTACTCAGGATTCATCCGATAAGTTGGCTTATTCAGCAGTGCAATGGCAAGTACTAAGTTAATGTAATGTTCTATGCCTCGAGTTGGGGGCAACCCCTCAAGTAACTATTTTGGAAAAAGGTCGGCATATTCATCTAACAACTCCTTGATCTCCTAGGGTAATTCACCCCGCTCCCTTATTTCCAACAATCGCCTGACCAATAAGAGGGTCGACTCATTAGCATTGATGGCCTTTCAAAGCTTAGCTCTCCTCATCACTAGAGCCTTCTTTAATCTACAAGGAAGTTTCGTTCACAACTTATTAACTTCTCTCGGCAGCATTGAATTCAGTGTGATCTTCCAATCATTTTTCTTGAACATATATGTGTCCTTATAGCCATCATGTATAACTCTCCTGTCAAACAACCATGGCTTACCCAACAACACGTGGGAAGTACACATAGGCAATACGTCATAAAAAATATGGTCAGAGTAATTCCTAATAGTGATCGGCAGTAGTATTTGCTGAGTGACGTGTAATGTTCTTTTCTCACTTAACTAGTGCAACTTGTACGGCTTCAAATGTGTAACAGTCAGCAACTTCAGTTTTGAAAGATCGGCTGATGCCACATTGGTGTAACTTCCACTATCCACAATGAGGGTACACATTTGATCATTCACCTTATAGGTGGTATGGAATAAATTCTTGCTCTACTACTCCTTTCGTAAGAGTTCTATGTTCATAGTACATTGGACAACCATGAGTAACTAATATAAGTCCTTAAGAAACATATTCTTCTCAATCAACTCTTTCTCAGTAACAACCTCCTCCTTCTCGAGTTCCTCATCTATACTCTCCACTTCTAGCTTCAGGATGTCTCCCTTGATGACCTTTATCCATCTATTCGGATACTAAGTAACCATGTGTCCGAACCTCTAGCACTTGAAGCACTTGATCTAGCTAGTCTTCCTATCAAATCCTTACCATTTCTCATACATTTGAGTCGATACTGCATCTTTAGGTCAGCCTTTTTACTCAACTCAAACATCAACCTTTTTTCTTGGCTCTGTGCTCGACTAAGCTCGGTGACTTGCTTATCCTGGTTAGTTAGTCGGCATCCTCGCTGATGCATAGCTCCTTCATTGCCTCTCTACATGTTGGGCAATCTTAACAGCCTCATCCATTATGTCACATCGTTGGAGTTCCACAACGTCTCGAATGTCTCCTCTCAACCCAGTAACGAACCTTAAGACTGTTCGAGCTGGTGGTTCTTCCACTTCGCAACACATCATAACCATTTGAAATTCTTGAACATACTCGTCAAGAGTTCGGCCTCCTTAGCTCAACTCCTGAAGTCGAGTGAAAGTATCTTGTAGGTACGTTTTTGATACGAATATGTTTCTAAGCACTCTCTTCATCTTAGGCCAAGCGTTAATTTATTAGTACCCCTCTCGTCTTCTTATGGCCTGAAAATTCTTCCACCACATGGCAACATATTTAAAGAACTCAACAATAACAGTTCTCACCTTTTGATAATCCTCATATTGATAATAATCAAATACACGCTCCACCTTCTCTTCCCACTCTAGATATCATCAACATTCCCAAACCCATTGAAATTCGAAATTTGACGCTTCACATGGTTGAATGCTTTGGGAATTCATACATGCTCTCTTCAAAATACTCTTCTTCTTCTACCTTCAACTCTTTCAAGTCTATCCTTCACTTTACTCATTTGCTAACTCCCCTACCTCAAATGGGTCAAGCTAGGTTCTGACCTCTAAAAGGTTGAGCAGCTTGTAGAGTGTTTTGTGTAGCCTCAATAGGTTGGTAAGACAGTGCATGAACAACTTAGGTTAGATCTACTAAGAGGTTAGTTACCTTATCAAGCTTCTCCTCAGTTCTTCTAAGAGTTCCTTAAGATTTTTGTCTATGGTAGACAACTTTACTGTCATCACCAGTACCAACATTCATATTTAGATCTATCATGTTCCCTCATAGATTAAAAGCTCATATAAACACTTTAGAAAGTGAACAGCTAACAACACAGTAGTCAAATAAACACAATAACTTGCTCTGTTTTATACAAATAAAACAAAGTATAATAGAACTTCAAGAACTATTACAGTTCACATAAAAAACTTATGCTCTGATACTAAGATGATGCGAACCATGACTAAAAACAGACAAGGTCAGTTACTGGATGAGTCTAAGCTTGTAGAAAGCTCAAAAAGGATTAATGGGGAAAAGTGCGAAGGGATAAAAATGAAGAATGAAATAGTAAGCAAAACCTACGAATAGCTCTAGAAGATATAACCTACTAAAGGAACTTCTAAGACTCACGGCTTAATTTGATATGACGTACGAATTGGTTCGGTGAGGTTACTCATCACCTAACTTTGCTTAAGGGAAATGATAAGAGTGATGCTAATAGTAAACAAACAGTGTTTACGTAATGAAGCAAAAGTACTCAAAATGTATATTAAGAATAATCTGATGTTCTCATAATTACAAGTACAAGGGTATTTATACCCATAAGGCAACCTGCTTAAAAAGGAAAAGACAAAAAAGGTATTTCCTAAGAAAGTAATATACAAGATAAAAAAGGGTAAAAATGAATATACAAGAAAAACAATCATTGGTGCAATGGATTCTACACATGATACTGTGAATGTGGCGATGTTATATTAGCAAGGTCGTTAGAAAATATAAACAAAAAGTACAGACAGATGGGCTTGTTTGAGCAAAGATGGCTTAGTCAGTTCGGACTCTCTCTCTTAACTTCTCAACAAGGAGGTTATCGAGTAATTGGATGGCTCGACATTGAAGAGTAATCATCAACTCGGCATACTGCATAAAAATGGGCAATCATATGATACGGCATGAAGGGTGACTCAACAAGGAAGTATTCATCCTTGGTAAGGGTTGGTTGGAACAGAAGGATTCGTTGTACCAACCCCTCTAGTCCTTGGGCTTAACTGTAGATTAGAGGTCCAATAGCTTGATTCCCATCACTCACCAATGAACATAACACGACTTGATACCTTGCTTGATATGACGTACAAGGTGATGCCAAGGTCCACTCACCATTAATTTTGAGCTATTCGGTAAGATTAGATAAGAGTGTATGAAAGATGGCTTGAAGAGGGTTATCTCGCAAGAATAGAATATTCAATATTAAAAATGTAAGTTATTTTCGGCTTACAAGAGAAAGGGACTATTTATAGTAACTCCTTAAAACAACATTACAAATAAGGAAATTACAAGAAAGTACATATAAAAAGGGGATTCCTAGTACATGCGAAAAAGGGTCATAAGGACAAAAGACAAAAATGGAAAAGTGGTATAATATCAATGAGGTAGACAGGTGGCAATGCAACACTTGTCCCGTATGAATATTCTCTAAGTACAATAGGCAAGAGGGATCAAGATGTTGTAGCAATAAAGGGAGTGGGATGAGAGAGATGGTAGTATACTGAAAGAAAACTACTTGACAGATAAGTGACTCTCTCATCACTCGGCATGAACCTTTCAGTAGTAGCTAGTTGGATTACTCAACATAGAGTCCTGATAAAGGTATATTTTTCATGTTTTAATGTGCAAATTAGATAGAATTATTATTGGTTTAATAGAAATCATTAAGAAATGGTACCTAATTATTTTCATTTAGACATTTTAGGAATTAGAGGATTTAAAGTGGAAATACGGACGATTTAGAAGAGTTTTACACAAATAAACGAAGTCCGAATCAACACATTGCAATTTGGAATTCAACATCGCTGGCCTACATTTATACTAGTAGCCTTTAGAGTCTATGTCACCGACCTTAAATCCTACACTATTAGCCTTGATTAAAAAGAAGCCTTACACGAGCTAATCCTAGTTTTTCTTATAAATAGCCTTATGTTTCACCGTTTAGGAGACTTGTTTTTTTGGAGACACACACTTTCCTTAGACATAGAGAGTCATAGAACAGTCATTAGATAGTTCTGGAAGAATTCTTCTATGGAATTGCTTGGATCGTTGAGAAGATTTTGCTTTGGAGACCAATTTTTAAAGTTGCAATTGAAGTTTATCTTTTCCATTTACAAAATTGGTAACATCTATTTAATTATATTTATGCAATTCTATTAATTATTCATGCTTTCAATTATGAATTTTCTTGCAATTTCAATTAGTAGTTGTACTTTTGTTTCAAATTCCATGGTTAGCTAAATTTATTTGTGAGAATTGATAAAACCCTAGATAGCTAAGATGATGGTTGTGTTCATGCTATAGGATTAATAGATATAGGGATGATTCATGATTGCAATTTCTATGATTTTAATTATAGTTGTTTAATGGATTATAATTGTTAGAAACCATAATGATACGAGAGTTGATATAGGGTTTGTTAAAAATTCTTAGTTAATTTGATTAATTAATGTGGAAGCAGCATTAATTGAATTAATTAGAAATTGTTTAGAGATTAATGCAATGTTCGACATTTGATTATTCACTAAGACATTAAGAATATTTGATTTAGGACATTAGACAATCATAGTATCGAGAGATAAATGATTGTAATTTAGAGTCCATTGTTAATTGGAGATGTGAGAGTTGACTGATTAATTAGGAGTTTAAATCCTTAAGTTTTAAGGCATAATAATTTTACTTGAATGACTATATAGCTAATAATCTATATAACATAATAATAATTTGATTTCCAAAATGTAGGGTGGATTCTATTTTTCCTACAATTCTTAATTGATTACTTAGTTTTAGAAATTTTATAGTTATTTTCTTGTTGATAGTTTTAGTATAATTATTAGATTAGTTAATTTATTTTTTGATTGCTTGAATTTCGATAAGAACTATCATAGGTTTAGTAATATTATAGTCCTTCATGGATCAACAACTTTACTTGCTCTGTATTACTTGATTTCAACCTAGTATACTTATTGGAATATTCATAATTTATTTTAAGCGAATCAAGTTTTTGGCGCCATTGCTAGAGACTTGAAATATTAAATCTTTTAGTTCTTTTGGTAATTTAGGCGTACTTGACAATGTGTGTTATTTTTGTTCTCTTTATAGGTGTTTTATACATGAGAATAGAAGTGCTGAAATTCTACCACTAGATTCTGAAATAGAGTGCACTTTGCATCAATTAAGGCGAGAGAACAAAAGAAGGATAGAAGAGATAGTAGGTAACGAGTATAATAATTAGATATAAGGAGTTCCGCAAGCATTACAAGACTATACAGCACCTACGGTGATGGGTTTGGCTATAAGGAGGCCTACCATTCAGGCTAACAACTTTAAGTTGAAGTCGTCCCTCATTCAAGTGATTCAGACGAATCAGTTTGGAGGATACCTGAATGAAAGTCCTGACGAGCATATTACAGGATTCCTCTAATACTGCAATATAGTTAGGATGAACAACGTGACCAACAAGGTTATCATATTATAGCTCTTTCATTTTTTGCTAAAGGATAAAGCCAAAGCTTAGTTTCATTCACTACCACAAGAGTCTATCACCACCTGAGCTGATCTTTTATTGAAGTTCTTAAGGAGATTTTTCCTACCAGCGAAGACTACAAAACTAAGGAACGAGATCACCAACTTCACTAAGATTAATGGTGAGTTACTTTATGAGGCATGGAATAGATTCAAGGAGGTGATCAGAAAATGCCCACATCATGGCTTGCTAGATAATCTCCTGATTGAGATCTTTTATCTCAGTCTGGATGAGACAGTAAGGTCCCTGGTTAATTCTGTAGTTGGAGGTACTCTAATGGGTAAGACCTACAATGAAGCAAGTGCACTAATAAAAGAGATGGCTTCCAATGCACATAATTGGCAAAGCGAGAGAAGTAAGTTAGGAGTGGTAGTAGCCAGTGACAATAACACTGTATCGCAATTAACAGCTCAGATTACAGCTCTCACTACTCAGGTAAGTAAACTCACCTCAACACAGTCTTTTAATGCTAATCCTATTGTTTTTTGTGAGTTATGTTTAAGACCACATTCAACTCTTGAGTGCTTAACTAAGAATCACTCAGCTCCAACTAGTGGAGAACAGGTGAATTTTGTCAACAATTTTCATTACGGCAATCAAGGACCATATTCAAATGCATATAATCTTAAGTGGCATAATCATCTAAATTTTTCATAGAGAAACGAGAACAATGCATTTCAACCATCACTTGGATTCCAGAAGCAAGGTCTTACTCAGAACGCTCCACCTTAGCAAAATCAATCTAGAATGGAAGAGCTCATATGGGGCTATATGCTAAAAACTAACACCATGTTACAGAATTAACAGGTGACTATTCAGAATTTAGAGAATCAAATTAGTTAGATCTCTCAACAGTTAAGTAATAGACCATCACGGTCTTCACCTAGCAATACTAAAGAAAATTCCAGAAGTGTCAACGCAATTATGTTGAAGAGTGGAAAAGCAGTGGAAACAGTTGACAAACAAGTTGAAGAAAAGGTAGATATTCCAAAGGAAGAAAAAGGGAAGCAGGTGGAAGAGAAACCAAAGCAAAAGTCACCAGAAGTGAAACCGTATGTTCCTCCAATCTCTTTTCTAGGAAGACTAAAGCAACAACAGCTAAACGCTTAATTCGCCAAATATCTAGATGTCTTCAAGAAGTTGCAAAGCAACGTTCCTTTTGCAAAAGCGAATAAAATTATTCAAATTAAATTCTTAATTAGCTACTTAGGATTACAAGTCTTTAATTGTTTTAGGGTTTAAGGTTTTGAGTGGCTTAGAGTTCATAGTTCTCGTATTTAAGTTTTATCGATAATAGACTTTTGAATTAGAAAAAATTAAATTCGTTCTTAAATGCAAACTTGAACTCTTAACTTAGTTTATCCTTAGGAACATTTGGAAAGTACTCTTAGTTAAACCACAAGTCTATTATAAAGTAGGGTTTACAACTTATCCATGTATAACATGGCTTATAAGTGAAAATAAGGGAATTGTCTTATATAAAATTCTTTTAGGGCTTGGTTCTAAAATTAATCTATAGGTTGTGATTTGCTTCTTAAGAAATTTTAGAATTTTGTAAAGTTGTATAAAATTTATTGAAATTATATTTTTAATTATTTATTTAGGGTCATAAGTCCCTGATTATCCTAGGGTTTAGGGTTCGAGTAAGTTTAAGTATGTTTTAGAGTTTTTCACCAATTCGAGAGTAATTGACTTACACTTAGGAACTTAAGGCTCAATTAGCTTAATTATTTAGGATTGTCGCTTTCTTATGCAACATATATATATATATATATATATGTATATCTATGATAGATTAAGAAAAGAGAAGGAAATTGCTTAGTAATATATTTATATATATATATATATATATATTATGGGGCTACTTGTGTACATAAGTAAAATTAATTTTGTAAATTTATTAATTTATTCCTTTAGCTAGCTTAGTTTTGTTATTTATTATTACTTGAAATAATCATTGATTCATTCGTTATTAGTTTTATATGATTTCACAAAATTATTGATAATTTTATGGATTTATGGCTTTTTGAGCATTAAGATAATTTTATAGAGTTTTAAAATTTTTATAATTTGATATTTATGGTTTTCATTAAGTTTAGATTTACATTTTTAAAAGTACGCGTATACAGGGATTGGGGTTTTTTTGTACGATTAGGGTTTTCAAATCGTATAATAAGGTCTTTCATGTTCATTTGAAGTTTTAAGTTCAAAATTTTAGTCGATTTTCATTTTATGTGATTTTGTTGACTTAGGGAACTATATACGATACTCGAGTCCGACACCATGTTTAGAAGGTTAAATTTGTAATATCTATAGGGAGTGCTCCATGATCCTACAAAAAAATTTATCCACCTTGCCTAAAAAACAAAGAGATTAGGAGAGTTTTACTATTCCTTGCACTATAGGAAATTTTCACTTTGATAAGGTTCTTGTTGATTCAAGTGCAAGTATAAATTTAATGCCCCTGTCTATTTTCAGGAAGTTGGGAATTGGAGATTGCAAAAAGACTCATGTCACCTTATAACTTGCTGATAGGAGTATCAAATACTTAAGGGGTATTGTTGAAGATGTCCTAGTGAAGGTTGACAAATTTATCTTGCTAGTTGACTTGATAGTCCTAGAGATGAAAGAGGATAGAGAGGTACCTATGATCCTAAGTAGATCGTTTCTTGCAATAAGTAAGGCGTTGATAGATGTAGAACAGGGTAAGCTTACTTTAAAAGTTATGGACGATCAAGTAACGTTAAATGTTTATGAAGCGATGCAATAATGCATTTTGATGATTGCAAATCCTATTACACTATTAATATTTTTTATGAGATTACTTGTGAGTCTTTGGAAGAGAAAGTAGGAATGGATACCATGGAATCAGTTCTTAAGGATCTGGATGATTGGAGCAATGACAACAAGCTTAAAGAAGAAGGCAAGGAACAGGTGTCAGAAATCAAAGTTCGAAACTATAAAGAACTAGGCACTAGCGATAAGAAGCCAATCCCATCATTGACACAACCCTCGGTGCTTGAACTTAAACCTATACCTAGTCATTTAAAATATGCTTATCTTAGAATAAATGATACTTTACCAATAATTATCTCCTCTCCTTTAATAAGTGACCAAGAGAAACAATTTCTAAGAGTTTTGAGAGAGCATCAAGAAGCCATCGGGTAGACCATTGCCAATACTAAGGGGATTAGTCCCTTAATTTGCACTCACAAGATATTGCTTGAGGTGGAGTGCAAACCTACAATACAACCACAGAGACGACTCAACTCAACTCTTAAGGAGGTAGTGAAGAAAGAGTTACTTACATTGCTGGATGTAGGTATTATCTACCTTATCTCATGTAGTAAGTGGGTTAGTCCTAGTTAAGTAGTGCCAAAAAAAGGTGGTATGATCTTGGTGAAAAATGAAGATAATGAGTTAATCCTTACTCACACTATGACCGAGTAGAGAGTTTGCATAGATTATAGAAAACTGAATGATGCCACCCGTAAAGACCACTTCCCACTCCCTTTCATAGATCAGATGTTAGAAAAA
Source organism: Lumnitzera littorea (assembly GCA_024138015.1). Classification (NCBI taxonomy): domain Eukaryota; kingdom Viridiplantae; phylum Streptophyta; class Magnoliopsida; order Myrtales; family Combretaceae; genus Lumnitzera; species Lumnitzera littorea. Next base: position 84,153,577 of record JAMXBB010000009.1, read on the forward strand.
CTTTCAAGGCATGATTACTATTGTTTTTTAGATGGATATTCTAGTTACAATTGAATTCATATCGTACTCGAGGACTAGGAGAAAACCACCTTTATATGCCCTTATGGTACTTTTGCCTTTAGGAGAATGCCCTTTGGCCTTTGTAATGCACCTGCTGCTTTTCAAAGACACACAATGTCTATATTTTCTGACATGTTAGAAGATTTTATTGAAATATTTATGGATGACTTCTCTGTCTTTAGGAAGTCATTTGATTCATGTCTGACTAATTTAGGTTGTGTGCTTAAAAGGTAAAAAGAGACTAATCTACTTCTGAATTGGCAAAAATGCCATTTTGTGGTAAGAAAGGGAATAGTCTTAGGTTACAAGGTATCAAAAAAGGGGATTGAAGTTGATAGAGCCAAAGTAGAGAGAATAGAGAAGCTACCACCACCCACTTCAGAAGGAGTTAAGAGCTTCTTAAGGCATGTTGGCTTCTATAAGAGATTTATTAGGGACTTCTCTAAAATCTCTAGACCTCTTTGTAATTTACTTAAAAAGGATTTTACCTTTGTTTTTTATAATAGTTGTTTGCAGGCATTCAATCTATTAAACAAGAAACTTACTTCAGCACCAATGATCGTTGCACCTGATTGGGAGCTCCCTTTCGAGATGATGTGTGATGCCAACAACTATGCTGTAGGAGTAGTACTTGGGCAGAGGAAAGATAAGTTATTTCATATTATATATTATGTGAGTATAACCTTAAATGAGGCATAGAGAAACTATGCCATGATAGAGAAAGAACTGTTAGTGGTTATATTTGCTTGTTACAAGTTTAGGCCTTATCTCATAGGTTCTAAGATCATAGTATACATAGATCATGCTGCTCTAAAATATTTGTTTACTAAAGCTGATGCTAAACCTAAGTTAATTCGTTGGATCTTGTTACAGTATGAATTTAACCTTGAAATTAGAGATAAAAAGGGAATTGAAAATGTAATTGCTAATCATTTATCTCGTTTACAATTTGAGTATTTAGAGCTACCTATTAATGAAAAGTTCCCTAATGAACAATTGTATGCAGTAAAGATCCAAAGGTTACCTTAGTATGCTAATATAGTCAATTCCCTGGTCAGTGAAATCATACCATATGGTTTCTCATTTCAAAAGAAAAAGAAGTTTTTACATGATGTGAAATTTTATTTCTAAGATGAACCGTATCTGTTTAAAAGTTATGTTAACTAAGTAATTAGACATCGTACACCTGAAACAAAACAGCTTAACATAATTCAATACTGTCATTCTGAAGACACAGGAGGTCACTTTGGTGTGGAAAGAACTGCAGCTAAAATTTTATCTTATGGATTTTACTGGCCTAGTTTGTTTAGTGAATGCAGAAATTATGTTATGTTTTATGCTCAATGCCGAAGGACTAGGAATATTTTTAAGAGACATGAATTGCCACAAAATAGTATTTTGGTAATTGAGCTTTTTGATGTGTGGGGAATAAACTTCATGGCTCCTTTCCCTTTATCTTTTTCAAACAAATATATACTTCTGGTAGTAGATTATGTGTCAAAATGGGTAGAAGCAATTGCTCTATAAACTAACAATGCTAGAGGGGTAGTTAAATTTGTGAAAAAGAACATTTTTTCCAAGTTTAGGGTACCCAAGGCTATTACAAGTGATGGGGGGTCGCATTTTTGCAATCGCAGTTTAAAAAATTGTTAATAAAATATGGAGTCAATCATAAAATTGCTACCCTATATCATCCATAAACTTGTAGACAAGTTGAGGTGTCTAATAGGAAAATAAAGCGTATCCTAGAGAAGATTGTCAATGCATCTAAGAAAGATTAGTCTTTAAAACTTGATGATGCATTGTGGGCTCATAGGATAGTTTTGAAAACCCTTATAGGAATGTCTCCATACAAAACCGTTTATGATAAGTCATGTCACCTACCTATAGAGCTCAAGCACAAGACCTATTAGACCATAAAATACCTTAACTTTGATTTACAAGCTGTAGGTGAAAAGAGATTGCTCTAATTGAACCAGCTAGACGAGATCAGAGAAGAAGCCTATAAAAACGCTAGGATCTACAAGGAGAGAGCCAAGCGATGGCATGACAAGAACATTCAACAATGGGAGTTCATGCTTGGTCAAGTGTTATTATATAACTCTCGACTAAAGCTGTTCCCAAGTAAGTTAAAATCTCGACAGTCTAGGCCATTTGAAATAGCTAATATTTTTCCTTATGGTATAGTTGAGTTAAAGGCAGGAGACAATCACACTTTCAAGGTAAATAGTCATCTCCTCAAACACTATTTTGAAGGAGAAAACATGGATAGTGACACTACTATAGTGGTGAGCAATAATTCATAGTAAGATCGGAAAAGTCGGGCTGATAACTATAAACTAAGTGCTTCATAGGAGGCAATCCATGTCTAACCAAACTAATTTTTTATCTTATTTATTACTATTTTTTTAGTTATTTTTTTTTAAAAAGGAAAAGCATGAAAATTTAAACTTAAGGCTACCGGCCTACTCATATACGCTGATAATGTATGTTGCTGGTGTACAAAGGAAAGAGCTGACGTATAATGCTTTTTAAAGCATGATCGTCGGTTTTCTCTCTCTCCTCACTCATTGTTCTTCTCGATTTCTCTCTCTACTTTCTTTCTCTCTCTAGATTTTTCTCAAACTCTCCCTCTCTCGCATACCCACAACCATATATACTCACTATCTTCACTTTTTCTACATACATTTCCATTCTTCTTTGCAGATCTATGCTTTCCACATTCACTATGCTACCAAAGAAGATGCAACCTCAGTGAAAGAAACAAAAGATGGCAGTCGCTTCATCTTCCAGAAGTTCAGGCAGCGATCTACTTTCACATCAAGAGTATGCTAGGGAAAGAAGGAAGAAGTTACAACAGATGACATTCATGAATCAATAATATCTAGATTAGACTCTTTTGCAAGAGTATGAAATAGATGATAGAAACTAGTAGATAGTTCCTAATAAAACATGGTTTTGGTTATTTGAGGTAAAAGAACCTACTTTTAGAAATATAGCCATTGATTTTTTGTCCACTTTGCAGTTGGAGAAAAGTGGGCAAATATCCACTTTCACATTTCCAGTTTATGGAGAAATTCATGTAATTAAATTGAGTCAAATTTGTTATTTTCTAGGTTTATATAATGAAGACGAACTCAATTTGCCCAACTCCTAGCTTAATGATATAACTGTTGAGAGATTTTAGTTTCGGTTAGTTCATCTTAAGCGAGATCATTTTGTACCTTCAAAGTCACTCACTACAACTTTCTCAACAGTAGAGCATAGGCTACTCCACCATATTCTTGCTCATACTCTCAACTGTAAGAAGACTAACCATAGCAAGATAACTAGTTTTAACATATATTATCTATACAGTATGATTTTTGGGTATTAGATAGATTTGGGAATAGAAATAGAAAATTTTATCTATAGACAAATAGATGATACCGGGACATAGGTTATCTTTTATGGTGGTTATATTATAGCATTATTGAAGGGTATAAGGCTTTTTCGAAAACTGGAGGGGGACCATGGTATTCCATGTAAGCTTATTTCTACTACACCCTTTAGGGGTTAGGGATTGGTTAAGATACATATTAGGCCCCATCCTATTAGTGAGAAGGATATTCCTAACAATCTTCCTACTACTAGAGCGTCTACTTCATATCATCCACTAGCTGGTAGTTTTGAGTAGTTGAGTGCTGAAATTAGAGAAGTCTGAAATGAAATTAGGAAAGAAAGGAAGAAGAATAAGAAGTTATGGACTACTATGTTCAATATGCTAAAGTTTGCTATTTCATATTTCCAACCAACAGCTGCAGAGCAGCTTCATTACGAGACTTCCAGTGTAAAAAGTAGCAACACTGACTGAGACAGTCAGATATTTGTATGCTTTTCTGATTTTTTTTTCGTTATTTTCTTTTGTGTTTATTTATTTTCATTTGTCTTTTATTTTCACTTTGCTATTAGGTTATTTTTGTTTAGTACCCATCTATTTAGGTAACTCTGGATTATGAACTCTATTATGTACTCTTGAGTGTACTTTTATGCTATCTTTGCTATTTCATATTTCTTTTGCGGATGATGAGACAGGTTAGATTTGAATTCTATGCTAGCAATGGTCTTATGCTTAGAATTTTCCTTCTTGTTGAAAATTTGAATCTAGGAGAGTACTAGTTTTTCATTTCTTATTACTGCAAATTTTTATTACCTCTTAAATATTGACTAGAAGACAGTATAGACACCGTCTATTCTAAAGTAGGGGGAAGGAAATATAGGAAATGGATTTTGAATTAAATTGAATATCAATTTTGATGCCGGTTTTTATTTACAAATAATTATACTTTCCTATCAGCTTAAACTTTACTTGTTCTTATGTATCTGGCAATGTTCAAAATTTTGAATTTCTTGTTTAGAATCTAGAGATTATACAAAGAAAAAAATTTGCTGATAGCATTTGATTGTAATTTGAATAATTGACTCACTAAGGTGCCCTACTCACCAATGTTGAGATTTTTATACTCAGTTAAAATTAATTAAGTCAATTCTTTAGGAACCTAATTTACCTAGTTTTTAGCTGTAGAATTTGAAGTTTAAGAGTCAATCGAGTCCTTTAGTGAAAAGTAAACAAGTTCATTTCTATGCAAAGTTAGTTAGTATATGGTCTTTTTAGTTATTCTAACAGTACTTTAACACTTAGTGAAAGAGGTAAGTGAAGCTTTAAACTTAGTGATTCCTATAAAATAAGTCTGAAAAAAATTAGTGAGCATTCAAAAAGTAATGAAATGAGAGCCTTTACTCCAATAATTCAAGAAATTAAGTTAAGAGTATCCTAACTTAAATGTTAGAGTGAGGAAGAGTTTGTAAGGATCTCTTTAAAACCTAATCACTTGGGTGATGAGCTTAAGATATGCCAACTTGATGCACTTACTATAAAGAGAAGGTTGAAAAGGCAAATGTTTAGTATCTAAACTAAAAAGAATAAAATAAGAGAAGAAGAAAAGAAAAAAAATAGGAATGGAAAATGGAAATTTGAATGCAATTCAAGAAATGAATTAAGGCTTGTAAAAAAAAAAAAAAAAGGAAGAAAATCTAAGGATAGAATAGATACCATATGCTTTCATTACTTTGTTAACTTATTTGTCGAAATAATTAAAAGGATAATATGTTTACTAACAGCTGGAAAGACTAAATGGGTGTTTTTCCTTCTAGGACTAAGTATTTATTTTTGAAATAGAAATCCTAGGTTAAACGCTTAGATTAAAATTTGTTTTCTCTAAAATGGCTGGTTAATTTTAATTGTAGTACTCTAATCATGTATTTCAATTTCATTCGAGTGGTGGTTGTTAAAATTAGTGAATCTAAAAGTATGAAATATCAAATGTCTTAGATTAGCAATTGGAAACTTTGTATTTTAAATGAGAGATCTCTTTAGTTCTGTTTATTTTGCTTGAGGACAAGCAAAAGTTCAAGTGTGAGAGAGTTGATAAAAGCATATTTTTATGTTTTAATGTGCAAATTAGATAGAATTATTATTGATTTTATAGAAATCATTAAGAAATGGTACCTAATTATTTTCAATTGGACATTTTAGGAATTAGAGGATTCAAAGTGGAAATACGGATGATTTGGAGGAGTTTTACGCAAATGAACGAAGTCCAAATCAATACGTTGCAATTTGGCATTCGATATCGTCAGCCTATCAACAAACCTACACTTACATCGGCGACCTTTGGAGTCTATACCATCAACCTTGAATCCTATATTATCAGCCTATTAGCCAGCCTTTATTAAAAAGAAGCCTTATATGAGCTAACCCTCGTTTTTCTTATCAATAGCCTTATGTTTCACCATTTGGGAGACTTGTTTTTTTGGTGACACACACTTTCCTTAGACTTAAAAAGTTGTAAAACAGTCATTAGATAGTTCTTGAAGAATTCTTCTAAGGAATCGCTTAGATCATTGAGAAGATTTTGCTTTGGAGACCAATTTTTGGAGTTGCAATTAAAGTTTATCTTTTCCAATTACAGAATTGGTGACATCTATTTTAATTATATTTATGAAATTCTATTAATTATTCATGCTTTCAATTATGAATTTTCTTGCAATTTCAATTAGTAGTTGTACTTTTGTTTCAAATTCCATGGTTGGCTAAATTTATTTGTGAGAATTGATAAAACCTTAGATAGCTAAGATGATGATTGTGTTTGTGCTATAGGATTAATAGATATAAGGATGATTCATGATTGCAATTTCTATGATTTCAATTATAGATTATAATTGTTGGAAACCCTAATGATACAGGAGTTGATATAGGGTTTGTTAGAAATTCTTGGTTAATTTGATTAATTAATGTGGAAGCAGCGTTGATTGAATTAATTAGAAATTATATAGAAATTAATGCGATGTTCGACGTTTGATTATTCACTACGACATTAGGAATATTTGATTTAGGACATTAGACAATCATAGTTTTAGGAGATAAATGATTGTAATTTAAAGTCCATTGTCAATTGGAGATGTGGGAGCTGATTGATTAATTAGGAGTTTAAATCCTTAAGTTTTAAGACATAATAATTTTACTTGAATGACTGTATAGCTAATAATCTATATAACATGATAACAATTTGATTTTCATAATCTAAGGTAGATTCTATTTTTCTTACAATTCTCAATTGATTATTTAGTTTTAGAAATTTTATAGTTATTTTCTTTTTGATAGTTTTAGTATAATTATTAGATTAGTTACTTTATTTTTTTATTGCCTGAATTTCAATAAAAACTATTATAGATTTAGTAATATTATAGTCCTTGAGGGATCGACAACCTTACTTGCTCTATATTACTTAATTCCAACCTAGCATACTTGCTGGAGTATTTGCAATTTATTTTAAGCTAATTAGGTCTTTGGCTAGGAAATGGTTGGCATCATCACTACCGAGAACATAGATCATAATATGACAATGTAGGGAGCTTAAGGAGTTTAGCCACCTTCCTTCAATGTAAACTTTCTCATCATCAGTAGGTTGCTAAGAGACAATTCGTCGGGTAAGGGATTGGAGTCCTTGAAGCTTTGCATGAGTAATGGGACCGCTGGTTAGCAATTCATCAATTCCCCGAGGTTGCGGAAGATTTGCCCTCAAATCTTAGTCTCCATCATCATCCGGCATATAGGGAGTCAAATCAGCGATGTTGAAGGAGGTCGATACCCTGAAACCTTTAAGTAGCTTAATCACATAGGCGTTATCATTAATACACCTTTGGATCTTATAGGGTCCATCCGTCCTGGGAGATAGTTTGTTAGTCTTTCTACTAGGGAAGCGTCCCTTGCTAAGATGAACCTAGACAAGGTCCCTAGGGGTATAAATGACTTGCTTCCTTCCGCAATTTCCTACTTCCTTTTGTCAAGCTACAGTTTTGGCTAATTGCTCAGCAATCTTTTGATGTAACCTTTAGAACTCTTCAGCACACTGTAGGTCGGATTGACTTTCCCCTTGTGTAGTCAGGCTGATAATTAAATCTAAGGGTATGTTTGGGTTAAGTCCATAAACAAACTCAAATGGTGATGTTTTGATTGAGCTATGAGTTGAGCGATTGTAAGCAAATTCAATGATGGGTAGACATAAATCTTATTCACAAGAGTTCTTTCCAACAGTGGCGCATAGAAGATTACCAACAATTCTATTAACTACTTTAGTTTGGCCGTTTGTTTGGGGGTAGCAAGAGGTATTAAATAGGAGTTTAGTGTTGAGTTTCCTCTATAGGGTCTTCCAAAAGAAGCTTGTCAATTTTGAATCACGATAGGATACAATACTTCTCGGTACTCCATGTAATTGTACAATTTCCTGCAAAAAGAGGTTATCGACGAATAAAGCATCATTAGTTCTGTAGCAGGGAATGAAGTGGCCTATCTTGCTAAACCGATCGACCACTACCATAATCGAATCATATCTTCTTGGTATGTAGGGAAGGCTGAGCATGAAATCCATACTTAAATCGATCTATAGCCACTCGGGAATTAGTAGGGGTATATATTCTCCATAAGGGTCTCTTTTCCCTTTCTCATACTTACACACCTTGTACCTTTTAAGTATTCAATGTACATCCTTCATCATGCCAGGCCAATAAAAGTGCTCCTTCAATATCTTAATCATCCTCTTTTCTCTAAAATGACTGGCTAAACCCCCAGCATGAACTTCTCGAAACAGTAGCTCCCTTGCAAAACCACTCGGCACATAAATCCACTTACCCTCCATCAAGAACCCCTCACTCAAGTAGAACCCTTCTGCAGCTCCTCTAGCACTGCACTTGGTTATTGAGGGTCCAAAATATGGGTCGTGCTCACATTGATCAGGTAAAGTGCTGAATCTAAGCACCTTAACTTGTAACGTTGACATGAGGGTATGACAATGAGAAAGTGCATTAGCTATTGTATTGGTACTTCCTTTCTTATATCTAATGACATAGCAAAAGGTTTCCAAGAATTCGACCTATTTGGCGTGACGTCAAGAAAGCTTCTGTTGCCCCTGAAGATGCTTAAGAGATTCATGATCTGAATAGATGATGAATTCCTTCGGCAATAGATAAAATTCTAGAGTGTACAAACAAGGGCATAGAATTTCTTATCATACGTTGAGTAATTTAAGGCAACACCTTAGAGTTTTTTGTTGAAGTAGGCAATAGGTCGATGCTGCTATATAAGGACAGCACCAATACCGACACTAGATGCATCACATTCAACCTTGAAAACCTTCTCGAAATCTGATAGGGTAAGTACTGGAGTAAACGTCAACTTAAACTTCACATCTTCAAAACTCCTCTAGGCCTTTTCTATCCATTTAAACTCAATGTTCTTCTTAGTTAATTCAGTCAACGATGTAGTTATGGAGCTAAAGTTCTAGATAAATCTCCGATAGATCAAGGCTAGGCTATGGAAGCTCCGGACTTCGGCAGCACTAGTCAATGTAGGCCAATCATTAATAGCTTTGACTTTTTCCTCATCAACTCAAACTTCACTCCTTGAAACGACATATCCGAGGAATACAATCTCGTTTTGACAAAACGTACCTTTCTTCTAGTTACCGAATAATTTCTCGGTGTGGAGTATGTTAAACACCATTCTCAAATGTTTAACATGTACGAGGAGGTTGGCACTATAGACTAGAATATCATCAAAATAATCCACAACACATTTGCTAATCAACAATCTTAGTGCATGATTCATTAGCCGCATAACCGTACTCGGCACATTAGTTAGTCCAAACGGCATCATCAACCATTCGTATCTGGTGGTAACCTTATCTTAAAGGCTATCTTCCATTCATCCCTAAGTCTCATCCGTATCTGGTGGTAACCACTCTTCAAGCCAATCTTAGAAAAGATGCTAGTGTCGTGTAACTCATCAAGCATATTGTCAAGCCATAGGATTGGGTATTGGTACTTGATAGTGATTTTATTGATAGCTTGGTTATCAATGCACATTCACTATGTTCCATCCTTTTTTGACATGAGTACAGTAGGTACAACACAAGGACTCATGTTCTTACGAACATATCCATGATCTACCGACTCATCCACCTGCTTCTTTAGTTCAACTGCCTGCTCTGGATTGAGCCTATAAGTGGGTCGGTTTAGTAAGGCAAGCCCCTTGGTTAGAGGTTGATGCAATGCTCAATTCCTCTCAAGGGAGGTAAACCTTTTAGTATCTCGTTAGGAAAGAGGTCGGCAAATTCCTAAAGTAGTTGTTGTACTTCGGTAGGTAAGTTCATAGCCTCTTTAACCTTTAAGAATCTCCTGACTAAAAGGAACACATAGTCCTCCGCCTTGACCTCTCATGTAAACTGAGCTTGGGAAATCACCAAGGACTTCCATTATAAAGATCTAGCAATATTTTCCTAGGCTTCTTGCACTTCCTTAGGACTCATAGGTGTCAATATAATTTTCTTCCCATCCTTTTAAAACATGTAGGTGTTTCTATACCCATCGTATAACACTCTCAAGTCAAATAGCCACGGTTGGCTAAGTAATATGTAAGATGCACACATGAGAAGGACATCACATAGCAACTTATACCTATACCTATCACCAATGGTAATCGATACTCTAACTTGCTCGAAGACGTGTAGTCCTCCTCTCTTGTTTAGCTAGTGAATCTTGTATGGCTTAAGGTGTAGAAGAGTTAGCAATTTCATGACCTTAACTACCCTTTGCACAATGACATTGGTACAGCTCCCTCTGTCAATGATCACGACGAATAGCTTGCCATTCACCCGGCAATTCATAGAAAGAGGTTCTCTCTTTGCTCATTCTCGTTAGCTACAAAAGAATTGAGAGATCATCAAATTACAAAGCAATACTTAGCTTTACCCTCAAGAGGTATCTCGGCATTGGGATCTTCCTCAAATTCTTCCAGCATCTGATCGGTTGCCACTTCTTCCTCTCCTTCACATGCACTTTCTACTTCAAACTAGGGCTTGTCTCCCTTTAAGGTCATGACTTGGTGGTTCAGACATTGACTAGTTATATGTCCATAGCCAAGCCATTTAAAACATTTGATTTCTTAAGTTTTCCTCCCTAAACTCTAACCCCGGTCCCTTCGGATCTCAAGCTCCTCAGTCTTGCTCTTACCTCAACCCTCGTCTAGTTGGCTCAACATATGACCTCGATGTTCCACCTCGGAACTGTTTGAAACTCTATCATTCATTGTTTGGCTCAATAGGATGCTCCTGTTTAGGATCAATGTTCGGCTATACGACATTTGGCTAACTTGGTTCTACCGTTGCCTTTCAACTATTTGGGCTACATGGATGGTTTCATCCAAAGTTGTGAGGTTCTATAGCTCTACGATGTTACCAATCTCAACTCGTAGTCGAGAGATGGACCATGTTATAGTTCGGGTCTCAGGTTCGTCAACATCGCATCGTATCATGAGCAACTAAAACTCTCAGACATAGTCGTCTATGGATCTGTTACATTACCTCAAGCCTTAGAGTCATCGGAAAGTATCTTGTTCATAGTGTTCAAGAATGAACCTACTTCTTAGAACTCTCTTCATCTTGTTCCATGTTTGAACCTCATGTCAGGTCCTTAGGTGAATACTCTGTAGCTTCTTCCACCACATTGCTGCATATCTAGAAAATTCTAACGCGGCCACTCTAATGCAGACAACATCTTCATAATCATAGAAGTTAAATATCATTTTGATCTTCCCTTCCCAGTCCAGGTAGTCATTAGCATTACCAGACTTATTAAAGCTCAGAATTTGTACCTTAAGTTGTTCAGTACCTCTTGGTACTCTGAACTCACACTCATCAATCCCAACATACTAGTCTTCTTCTTCTTCTTCTTCATATTCTTCCACTTCATCCAACTCTAACCTTCTCCTTATGACTCTGTCAGCACGTTATGGTAGTGCTTGGTTCATTAGAAAGGCTTCCAAAGCTCACTCGTTCATCTATCTCCTTGCCTTATCTCTCATTTCTCGGCCCTACTCAACTACTCTCTCATACGATCAAATCTCTAAGACCCTGCTTACTAAGACAGCTCAGTTGGCCACAATAGCAGATAGTATGTGGTGTTTGTTAGGTAACTCAATCATGAACATGAGCATCACTCTCGAAATTGTTAATCTCTTCCTATACACTAGGGTTCGACGTTCTCAACATAAAGCTTCAGTAAAGACACTTCACTCAAATGCTTTCAACATACACACAAATATATCGAACAGCAAACTGATTATCACTATACAGCTCTTAGCCTTAACCTTAAGCTCTAATACCAGGAAATTATATGGTGTCATTAGGAGATTTGTTATCACTAGGGCTTACTGTGGTAAATTTAGCTAAAATGGGTCCTCCAAAATATCAAAAAAAGTGAGAGAGAAATGGTCCACAAACGAACAAGAGTAGTTGATGTGAAGTTGCTCAGAGGATGTGACTCACCAACGAATACAGCATAACTTGACACTTTATTTGATATGATGCACAAGTTGATGCAATATACCTAGGAGCTTAGTTATCATTAGGACTTACCAAGGCAGAATTGAACTAAAATGGGTCTTTTGAGGTATCAAAGAGAATTAGACGGAAACAGTCCACAATCGAATAGGAGTAGCTAACGTAAAGCTACTTGGAGGATGTTGTTGAACCTAGGGTTCATTATTTGATTTTGATGAGAACAAAACAAAAAGTGTATATCTAAACATGTTGTTTTTGAAGAGAACAAAAATAAGTGGATGATTAATCTAAGTATTATTTAATTATTTTGAGATAATTGAATAAGTTCAATTAGCTTGTTTAATGATTAAATATATCAATTATCTCTATAAGAAATTTAATCTTTTGAAATGGTGATCAAATGATCTTGAAGTTATATTGCAAAGAGTATTCGTTTGTTGTGTGTTAAAAGAATTTTCAAGTGATATTTGGCCTACCGGGTTGACGGCTCAAGGAAGAACCAGGCCGACTATATAAAGCCTTAGAAAACACAAAGAAAAGCTCACTGACCTGCTAGTTCACTTGTTGGTAGAGTAATTTTTACTAACTTGTCGGTAGTTCAAAGTACTGGCATGTTGATAAGTTAGATTCAACTAGCTCTTGGAACATTGAATACATTGTAACAGGAAGAAATGAACGGGATAATATAAATGTGCAATGACCCGACCAAGGACAGTAGAGAATTGATCTTTTGCTGTAATATTTCAACATTTTCTAATATTCTTGTTGTTTATAATTCTCATTGTCTCTTGTACCATAAATTGCTAATATTTAGAGAGATTTGAAGTGTAGTGCTTGTGAGCTATTACTTGTAAGTATTGAGAGTTAAAAGTACTACACCAATAATTCTTGAGATTGAGTTTTTGTATTGAGAGTTGAGATTGTGATTTGTATTGAGAGTTGTGAGTGTGAAACTTGTGTAATCAAGTTTGTGTTTGTGTAGCTCTTGGAGCTTGGATTGAGAAATCAATAAAGTGGTTTGAAGTTCTCGATTAGAGGCATTGTATGTCTGTAGAGACTAGGAGGCGATTCGAACTCCACATTATATTTAGGCCGGATCTTCTTTATCCCTATCTCTTTTTATTTCTGCACTTATTATTATTCTATTGTTGCTTTGATTACTCTTATTATTGCATTTAGTTGTTTATATCGGAAAAGAATTACAATTTGTCCTTAAACTCAATTAACAAACTCCACTCCCCCTTCCCCCCTAGCCTAGTATTCTTCAATTGGTATCAAAGATAGTCTCTAATCACTTGCTTAACCGCATATTAAAGTAAAGGTCATGGCATTTAATACACTAAGCTTTATGGAAGGGCAAGCTATAAATAGACCACCACTCTTAACCGAAAATAATTATCCTTATTGGAAATGTAGAATGAGTATATTCTTAAAAGCACAAAATAGATTATTATGGCAAGTAATGGATAAAGGACCGTTCAAGATAGAAAGCAAAGTAAAAGATAATTATACCAATAATGATTAGAAATTGTTAGACTTAAATGAAATAGCTATGAACATCTTACATTATGCCATTAATGAAAATGAATTTCATAGAGTTTGTACATGTAAGAGTGCTAAGGAAATTTGGGAAGAATTAAAAGGCACATATGAAGGAACTAGTCGAGTAAGGGATACAAAGATAAGCTTATTATGTGGACAATTTGAAAACTTTAGAATGGATCCAAATGAAACTATTGATAAGATACATAATAAATTCATTAATATCATCAATCCTTTGAGTGTTTTTGGAAAGACATATACTAACCTTGAAATAAATTCCAAAATTCTTAGGTCTTTGCCAAGAGATTAGGAAGCCAAGAGAACCGCAATTGAGGAAGTTTATGATCTTAACACAATGCCAAAAGAGCAACTTCTTGGAACTCTTCAAACTTACAAGATGATTAAAAAGCAAGGAGAGGAATCCAAGAAGAAAACAATTGCTTTAAAAGCAACTAAAGGGAGCTCTAGTAGCGATGAAAGTGAGGATGATGATGATGATGATGTGGCCATGATCACGAGAAATTTTAAGAAATTCATGAAGCTTAATAAGAAATTGGCAAAAGATAAGGATGAAAACATATCTCAATCAAGGAAGGAGAAGAAGGAAGTAATTAAGTGCTATAATTGCCAAAAACCAGGTCACATTCAACAATATTGCCCGGATCTTAAGAAGGCTGAGAAAGGAGCAAGGAAAAAGGCTACAATGACAACTTGGAGTGATTCAAGTGACTTAGAAGGAGAAATGTACTTTATGGTAATGGACAATGAGGTATGTTTTACTTCTAGTGATTCTTCATTTGATGAGCTCAAAAATATGTGTGATGAGTTACTTCAGGAATTTATTAAGGCTCAAAAGAAGAACAAGATGATGAAACAAACGATGATTGAAATAGGAAATGAATTTGATTTATTTAGAAATAAATATAATAAAGTGAATGATGTTAAAGAAAGTTTAAAGGAGGATAATGAGCACTTAAGATTAGAAGTTGATAAATTAAATAGAAATAATGAAGCCTTAAATCTTAGGAATGAGGAGTTGGCTAAGGAAAATGATCAATTGAAAGAAAAGTGCAACTCTCTTGAAACAAAAATTGATAGCATGAAAATTGAGAATAATATGGTTTATAGGCTAAGAGCGCTTCAAATTGAAAATGCTATCTTAAAGTCTAGCCTAGATGGTTTGAAACAAACTATAGCTAAGTTCGTGAATGGAGAAAAGAATTTAGATAAGCTTCTTGGCTCTTAAAAGCAAGGATTGAACAAAACTGGAATTGGCTATAGTAGGGAATATATTTACAAGTCTTACAAAAGTCACTTTGTCAAAGCAACAACTAAGACTTGTAACTAATATGGTAGATATGGCCATATTGCACATATGTGTGCAATACGTCGCAATATCGATTTGAATCATAAAGGTAAAATGGCTTCATTTCCAAAAGGACAAGGATATATTATTGCAACTAACCATAAAAGACCCAAACTCATATGGGTACCAAAGAAGCAATCACATGTTTTTATAGGAACGTCAAGTGGGAGCAACTTAAGAAACTCGAATGGAGAATGCTTAAAGAAAATTCTAAGTACCTCAAACATGGTATTTGATTCAAGAAATTCATTCAAGTAGTCTCCATACAATAACTAACATATTATGTGTACACTTAAAGTTCTCTACATTTGCTTAAGGCTTCCTTGTGTACATATCTACCATCTCTTGATTTTAATGTCAAATGTTAGCTCCCACATGTTTAAATATGCTAATATTTTATGGTTGAATGGTTAGCTTGATTTGATTATGAAGCTATGCATAATTGATATATCCTTAACCATATTTGAGCTTAAATAAGTATTTATGGATTTAACTAGTGTTTTTGCAATTACTAGCTTTGCAAGCTATACTTAAACTCTCATAATGTCATAATACACATATAAATCTTGTTTAGAATGGATAATTGCAAATATCATACTTTTTGTGCACATTTAAAGTTTCTCATGAATACTTAGAATCATGTGCGCACAATTTTGCCATGTTTCGATTTCCGTGTTCAAATCCAATTCCTACATGTTTAATTTTGTCCATAGATTGTAGTTGAATGATTAAGTTGGCCTACTTTTGTTCTTGTGCAAATTTGACTCTTTTAGACTCAAATTAGGCTCTTATTGTTGTTTGGGAAGTCATGTGATCACTTTGTCTATTTGCATGCCATATGTCTTAATCATGCTACCCTTATATCTGTAGACACCATTGAAACTTGTTTAGAATGCCAAATTATCATGAACTTGATTTATTATGTATGTGTGACATTAAGCTCAATTTGTATTTAATAGTTGATTTTAATGATTTTAAGTGGTGATTTTAGGACTTCCAAATCCTTCTCATGATATTTCCCTTCCAACATGCTTGAACATGATGATGAAACTCACTTGAAGTATTTATTTGTGATAACTAAGCCTCATTTCTCAAAATTAGTCATTCATACATTTGCATGGCTTAATAGTGAACTTTCTAGTAACTAATGACTTAATTCTTGTTAAATCTTACTAATGTTACTGAGATATCAACTTTTCACACTCAAATGGACCTAAGAAACATGCTCATATAGATTTCATGCATAAAACATAGCTTTTAGCATGATTTGGGCCCACTTGAAGTCATTTATAAGCAACTAAGTTGATATATGCACAAATGAATTATGCATTGGTTTTCGTACCTAAAACCGGGTCTCACATGTTTATTTTCATCCCTAAATGATGTTCGAGTGGTCAAACTAGCTTAATTTGAATTTCGTACATATTTGACCTCTTTAGACCCTTTTTAGGTTCTAAGTGCATTGTGGAGCATTTCATGACTATTTATGCTTATATAGAGGTTACTTAGCTTGATCATGTATCTTTTATGCCTCTCAATATCTTTTAAAATGTTAGAAGCATGAACTTTTCTTGAAACATTGAGAAAGGATCTCCACTTATTCTCTAGCCACTTACATGATTAAGGAACTTAAGTAGTCATTTCACAATTTATAGAGCCTTAAAGCTATATTTTTTGCCTACTATGCTCAAACATGCATTTGAAATTTGCTTGACTTGTTGGTGTGCAAAAACTCAATGTTTATGCACCTATTTTTCTCATGTATGCACACTTTAACTTTATCATGAATTACTTCGCTCTATGGACTTGATTCGAATGAATCTTGGCCCTCTCATTAAAAATTGAGTTTTTCAAGCCTTAATAGACTTAAATAAACTTGTTTGAATTGTTATGATGTTGCTTGAATCTCTACAAATCAATTTGGATTGGCAAACTTGCTCAATCAAAAGACCCTACTATTTTTCTACAATTTTGCAGACAACTGGCATGTTGGTTAAACAATTCACCGACTTGCTGGTATACTTACGTATTTAACAACTTGTTTTTGCTTCTATTCGCTTAATTGGCAAGTCAGTATACTGCTCTAGTTTTTCATTTATATTCGGTTCTGTTCTTGTAATCGGCAAGCCAATCCATCTTACCACCAACATGCTAGTATACTCCACTCTTGAAGCAATCTATTTTGCTTCTATTCTTTTAGGCAACATGTCGACTCATCTAAATACCGGCAAGCCGGTTCTTCAAATTTCAAGCTCAACTTAAAATCGTGTCACACCATCTCTCCCCTATCCTTCGCCTAAAACCCTTCTTTCTCTTCCCCTAAACCCTAGAATCCTTCTCTCTCTTCAATCTTCCATCTCCAAACTCTCAAAATCATAATTTTTCTTCATCAATCATCTCCAAATCCACACAATCTCTCATTAATCCCTTCACTTATTCAAATTACACTCTCCTCTTCTCCTTCACACGACTTTCTCTCTTTACCAACCCTCGATCCACCATTAAGATCTCACCTTGATGAACTATAGCAACTTCTTGATGAACTATCACTACCCATCATGCCTCATTCCTTCTTTAGCTTAAAGACGATGATCTACAAGTTGCATGAATTACTAACTTCCAATCTATTTTGTATATGCTCTTCATTATGTTTTTCTCATGTTATGAATTTAGCCATTAGCTACTACTATTGTTATTTTCTATTGTCTTGCCTTTGCCATTATCTTGACTTTTATTGCTTATGTTGCTTGTCTATATTGTTTACTACTTGTAGTTCATATATCTCATAGAGTTATTACACTCCCCATAGTTAGCTCACATTTTTTAACATTTGATGTGGCATGGGCTGATTTTGATGAATTCATTATGGAAATTTTATTTGGCATGGTTTTTAGCTTCTTTGATTTCACTTTTGCAAGGGGCATATCCTAAGGCTTAAGTCAAGATTATGCTGAAATTTTGACTTGAATCCTCTTCCCTCTTCACCGCCTGGATCCTCCTCTTTTTTTTTATAAGGCCTGAGGAGGAGAAATATTCAAGTTATTAGAATATCAAAATGTATATTATATCAAATTGATAATAGTTACTCAAAAGATGATATTGATCCTATAACTTTGGCATATCTTGATTTCGAATTGATAATAGTTACTCAAAAGATGATATGGTTCCTATAACTTTGGCATAGCTTGATTCTTTGAAAGTTTGATATATTCTTTATGTGAAGTTATTAAGAAGAGAGAATTAGTTTCTTAGCACATCAATATACTCTCATTTTGTAAGCACTCACTTGATCTTATTCAATTGTCAAATATCTTGAAAGCGAGTTGAGGGGAGCATTAAATTAAGGGGAGCATTAGATTGAGGGGAAGCATTTAAAGTATAAGAGTTTTGTCCTCATCAAAAAGGGGGAGATTATTGAACTTAGGGTTCATTATTTGATTTTGATGAGAACAAAACAAAAAGTGTATATCTAAACGTGTTGTTTTTTAAGAGAACAAAAACAAATGGATGATTAAACTAAGTATTATTTGATTATTTTGAGATAATTGAATAAGTTCAATTCTTAATGATTAAATATATCAATTATCTCTACAAGAAATTTAATCTTTTGAAATGGTGATCAAATGATCTCGAAGTTATATTGCAAGGAGTATTTGTTTGTTGTGTGTTAAAAGAATTTTTAGGTAATATTCGGCCTACCGGGTTGATGGCTCAAGGAAGAACCAAGCTAACGGTATAAAGCCCTGAAAAATATAAAAAAAAGCTCACTAACTCGGAAGAACTGGCTTACCAGTTCATTTGTCGATAGAGTAATTTTTACTAGCTTGTCGATAGTTCAAAGTACCGACATGCCAGTAAATTAAATTCAACTAACCGTTGGAGCATTGAATGCATTGTAACAGGAAGAAATAAATGGGATAATATAAATGCTCAATGACTCGACCAAGGACAGTAGAGAATTGATCTTTTACTGTAATATTTCAACATTCTCTTATATTCTTGTTGTTAATAATTCTCATTATCTCTTGTACTATAAATTGTTAATATTTAAAGAGATTTGAAGTGTAGTGCTTGTGAGCTATTAGATGCAAGTATTGAGAGTTAAAAGCACTACATTAATAATTCTTGAGATTGAGTTTTTGTATTGAGAGTTGAGATTGTGATTTGTGTTAAGAGTTGTAAGTGTGAAACTTATGTAATCAAGTTTGTGTTTGTATAGCTCTTAGAGCTTAGATTGAGAAATCAATAAAGTGGTGTGAAGTCTTCGATTAAAGGCATTGTATGTCTATAGAGACTAAGGGACGGTTCGAACTCCACGTTATATCCGAGCTTGATCTTCTTTATCCCTATCTCTTTTAATTTCTGCACTTATTATTGTTCTATTGTTGCTTTAATTAATTTTATTATTGCATTTAGTTGTTTATAACGGAAAAGAATTGCAATTTATCCTTAAACTTAATTTTCAGGTGATATTCGGCCTACCGGGTTGATGGCTCAAGGAAGAACCAGGCTGATGGTATAAAGCCCTGAAAAATATAAAGAAAAGCTCACTGACTAGGAAGAACTAGCTTACCAGTTCATTTGTCGATAGAGTAATTTTTACCGACTTATCGGTAGTTCAAAGTACCGGCATGCCAGTAAGTCAAATTCAACTGGCCGTTGGAGCATTAAATGCATTGTAACGGGAAGAAATAAATGAGATAATATAAATGCTCAACAACCCGACCAAGGACAACAGAGAATTGATCTTTTACTGTAATATTTCAACATTCTCTTATAATCTTGTTGTTTATAATTCTCATTATCTCTTGTACTATAAATTGCTAATATTTAGAGAGATTTGAAGTGTAGTGCTTGTGAGCTATTAGATGCAAGTATTGAGAGTTAAAAGCACTACATCAATAATTCTTAAGATTGAGTTTTTGTATTAAGTGTTGAGATTGTGATTTGTGTTAAGAGTTGTGAGTATGAAACTTATGTAATCAAGTTTGTGTTTGTAAAGCTCTTGAAGCTTAGATTGAGAAATCAATAAAGTAGTGTGAAGTCCTTAATTGGAGACATTATGTATCTGTAGAGAATAAGGGACGGTTTGAACTCCACGTTATATCCGAGCTTGATCTTCTTTATCTCTATCTCTTTTAATTTCTGCACTTATTATTGTTCTATTGTTGCTTTAATTAATCTTATTATTGCATTTAGTTGTTTATAACGGAAAAGAATTGCAATTTGTCCTTAAACTCAATTCACCCCCCCCCCCCCCCCCTCTCTTGAGTTTAGGCTAGTGCTCTTCAGATGTGACTCACCAACAAACACAACACGACTTGATACCTCACTTGATATGATGCATAAGTTGATGTCAAGGTCTACCCACTACTAATCTTAAGTTACTTGGCAAGATTAGATAAGAGTTTAAGGGGTATAGACTTGGAGAGGATTGTCTCACAAAAACAGAGTGTTCAGTATTAAAATGTAAGTTATATTTAGCTTACAAGAGAAAAGGACTATTTATAGTAAATCCCTAGGGCAGTATTATAAATAAAGAAATTACAAGAAAGTATTTACAAAAAGGGGATTCTTAGTACATACGAAAAGGGTAAAAAGGACAACAAACCAAAAATGGAAAAATAGTTAAATGTCAAATGAGGTGGACAGTTGGCAATACAACATTGGTCCTATACGAATATTCTTTAAGGTTGAGAACTTACCTGTCGAAGTACTACAACTACTTCAAGAATTTGCTAACCTCTTCCCATCTGAGATGCCGAAAGGATTACCTCCCTTGAGAGGAATTGAGCATTGCATCGTTCTTCAACCTAAAGTAGCCCTACCAAATTGACCCAAGTCTTAAAGGCTATTTTCCATTCATCTCTCAGTCTCATTCATATTTAATGATAGCTACTCTTTAGATCTATCTTCGAAAAGATGCATGCATTATGCAACTCATTGAGCATGTGATCTAACTATGGCATCAGGTATCGGTGCTTAATAGTAATCTTGTTAATGGTAGGAAATTCATGAAGTAGTTACAGCACTTCAACAGGTAAGTTCTTGGCCTCTCAAACCTTTAAGAGTTTCCTGACTAAGTGGGGTACATAGTCCTTGGGTTTAACCTTTCGTGTAAACTGAGCTCGGGAAATCACTAAGGACTTCCATTGTGGAGATCTCGCAAACTTTTCTTGGGCTTCTTGCACTTCCCTAGGACTCATCGACATTAATATAATTTTCTTCCCATCCTTTTAACTATCCCTTATGCAATGACGTTGGTATAACTCCCACCATCAATGATTACAGCGCATAGCTTGCTATTCACCTCTCAATTTGTATGAAAGAGGTTCTCTCTCTACTCATTCTCATTAGCCACAAAAGTATTAAGAGATCTCCAAACAACAAAGCAATACTCGGCACTACCCTCAAGGGGTATCTCGGCTCCCCGATCTTCCTCAAATTCTTTTAGTATCTAATCGGTTGCCACTTCTTCATCTCCTTCACTCACACTTTCTACTTCAAACTAGGGCTTATCTCCCTTGATGGTTATGACTCAGTAGTTCGGACATTGACTAACTACGTGTCCATAGCCAAGACACTTAAAACATTTGATTTCTCAGGTTTTCCATCTTGAACTCTAACCTTGGTCTCCTCAGATCTCAGGTTCCTCAGTCTTGCTCTTACCTTGGCCCTCGTCTGGCCGGCTTGGCATCTGACCTTAGCATTCAACCTCGAATCTATTTGATACCCTATCATTCCCTATTCTACTTAACAATCTAGTCATACTCGACATTCGACTAGCCTGGTTCTGCCATTGTCTTTCAACTCTCTAGGCTACATGGATGGTTTCATCTAGAGTCGTAAGGCTCTATAGTTCCACAATGTAACTAGTCTCAACTTGAAGTCCTAAGATGAACTGTGCTATATTTCAAGTCTTAAGCTTGTCAACATCACATCGTATCACGAGCAAACGAAACTCTTAGACATAGTCATCTACGGATTTGTTACCTTACCTGAAGTCTTAGAGTCGTCAAAAAGTATCTTGCTCATAGTGTTCGGGAACAAATCTACTTCTCAAAACTCTCTTCATCTCGTTCCATGTATGGACTTTGCGTCGAGCCCTCAAACGAACATTTTGGAGCTTCTTTCACCACATTGCCATATACCTAGAAAATTCTAATGCAACTACCCTAATGCAAATAGCATCTTCATAATTGAAGAAGTCGAATATCTTTTCGATCTTCTCTCCTCAATCAAAGTAGTCATCAATACTACCAAACTCGTTGAAGCTAGGAATTTGTACTTTAAGATGCTCGGCACCTCTTAGCACTCTGAACTCACACTCATCCATCCCATCATACCGGTCTTCTTCTTCTTCGTACTCTTCTACTTCATCCAACTCTAACCTTTTTTTTGTGACTTTATTAGCATGTTGCAGTGGTGCTTGGTTCACAAGAAAGGCTTTCAAAGCTCGCTCGTTCATCTGCCTCCTCGGCCTATCTTTCGTTTCTTGGCCTTGCTCAGCAACTCTTTCATGCGATCTAACCTCTAAGACCTTGTTTACTAAGACAGCTAAGTTGGCCATAGTAGCAACGAGATCTTGTATCTGCTCATCAATAGTACGTGGTGTTTATTGGCTAACTCAACTACGACCATGAGCATCACTCTCAACATTGTGAATCTCTCCCTATACACTAAGGTTTGACATTCTTAATATAAGCTTCAACAAGGACACTTCACTCAAATGTTTTCTATGCATAAATAACTCGAACAACAGATACAGTAGACTAACACTACATAGCTCTTAGTCTCAACCTTAAGCTCTAATACCAAGAATATATGGTATACCTAGAAGCTTAGTTATCACTAAGACTTACCGGGGTAGAATTGAACCCCGAGAAACTAATGCACTATCGGCTAGCGGTCCCATTACTTACGTGTGCCTTCGAGGCCTCTAATCTCTCTCCTAGAGAATTCTCTCTCGATAACTTGTTGATGACAAGAAACTCTATGTCGAAGAAAGGTGGTTGAACTCCCTAAGCTCCCTACATTATCATATGTTGATCTGTACACTCAGTAGTAATGATGCCAACCATTTCCTTACCGAAGACCTTGTGCTAAGTACTCCGACCAACTGCAGCTAAGAATCCCTTATCGAGTGATGAAAGACTCACTTAAACGGCCGAGTAGTTTTCTCTCGACATACTACCATCTCTCTTATCCCGACCCCTTAGTAAGTCTAAAATTGAACTGAAATGGGTCCTTCAAAGTATCAAAGAAAATTAGAGGGAAACATTCCCTAATCAAATAGAAGTAGCTAACGTGAAACTACTTAGAAGATGTGACTCACCAACGAACACAATACGACTTGACATCTCACTTGATATGATGCACAAGTTGATGTCAAGGTCTACTCACCACTAATTTTGAGCTACTCGGCAAGATTAGATAAGAGTGTAAGGGGTATGAACTTGAAGAGGATTATCTCAAAAGAACAGAGTGTTCGATATTAAGATGTAAGTTATATTTGGCTTACAAGAGAAAAGGACTATTTATAGTAAATCCTTAGGGCAAAATCACAAATAAAGAAATTACAAGAAAATATTTACAAGAAAGGGATTCCTAGTACATACAAAAAGGGTAAAAAGGATAACAAATCAAAAATGGAAAAGTAGTTAAATGTCAGATGAAGTGAACAGCCAGCAATACAACATTGGTCCTATACAAATATTCTCTAAGCATAGCAAGTGAGAAGGGTCAAAATGTCACAGCATTAAAGGGGTCAGGATGAGAGAGATGGCGGTATACTAAGAGAAAACTACTTGACCATTTAAGTGAGTCTCTCGTTACTTGGCAAGGGATTCTTGACTGCAATTGGTCGGAGTACTCGACACAGGGTCCTCAGTATGAGAATGGTCGACATCATTACTACTGAATATATAGATCAAAGTATGACAATGTAAGGAGCTTAGGGAGTTCAACCACCTTTCTTTGATGTACAGTTTCTTGTCATCAATAGATTGCCGAGAGAGAATGAGAAGGATTGGAGGCCTTGGAGGCATGCATGAGTAATGGGATTGCTAGCCGGAAATGCATCATAAAGTCCACCCACCACTAATTTTGAGCTATTTAGCAAGATTAGATAAGAGTGTATGAAAGATGACTTGGAGAGGGTTGTCTCATAAGAACAGAATATTCAATATTAAAAATGTAAGTTATTTTTGGCTTACAAGAGAAATGGACTATTTATAATAAGTCTTTAAGACAACATTACAAATAAGGATATTACAAGAAAGTATATACAGAAAAGAGATTCCTAGTACATACAAAAAAGGGTCAAAAGGACAAAAGACAAAACTAGAAAAGTGGTACAATGTCAGATGAGGTAGACAGGTGGCAGTGCAACACTAGTCCTATACAAATATTCTCTAAGCACAATAGGTGAAAAGGATCAAGATATTGCAGCAGTAAAGGAGGTGGGATGAGAGAGATGGTAGTCTACTGAAAGAAAACTACTCGACCAATAAGTGAGTCTCTCATCACTTGGCAAGAACCTCTTGGTAGTAGCTAGTCAAATTACTCGGCACTAGGTCCTCGTTAGGAAATGGTTGGCATTATCACTTTCGAGAACATAGATCATGATATGATAATGCAGGGAGCCTAAGGAGTTCAGCTACCTTCCTTTGGTGTGAACTTTCTCGTCATCAACCGGTTGTTGAGAGAGAATTCTTTAGGTAAGGGATTGTAGTCCTTGGAACCGTATATGAGTAATGGGACTACTGGTCGGCAGTTCATCATGACTACACAGTATCCTTTAGTTCAATTTAGAGTAACTCGTTGAGTTGTGGCCATACTATAATTAACTCAACGAATGCTAAGGAAGTAATTGAATCCATTGGGAAGCTCTTGCTATTCTTTATTGGAGTTTCTCGACATCTTGGATCACAACTGCTCAAGATTGAAGTGTACGGCTAGGAGCACGAAGACTCGAAGTGCAATGTGGACTCAACTACATCTCAATGGAGCAAGCTGCTATGAGCTCCATGGGTACAAGCTGTTGTTATATCTTAATCTGCTATCATGAGCTAAAACATTACAGTTTGGCTTGGAAAAGGATAGAACTTGACTTAGTCCATATTAGTCTTCTAGGCATGTAAGCACACGCGACATTTACACACTAAGGAGTAGGTCGGAATTCAAGTGTAGCAAAGTGATGTTATCTCACTGTTGTTAAGGAGCGTACTTGAAATAAAAGTTGAGCTTAGGTAGAGTTACTCTTAGCCAATATTATTTCTCTTGGCCAAGTGTCTTCCTTACTCCTTGACCTTATCTAAGAACAACTTGGCCTTTTGACCCATAGTGTTCGGCATGTCAAAAGCTCGTCCTTCTCTTAGCTAAGATTACAAATAGTTCTACAAGTCAGCAATATACAATGGATAGATGCTCGGCACATGGAGGATGCTACCAAAAGCTCAGTTGCTTGGCACATAGAGGACTATCAAAAATGCTTAGCACAAATTAACTAATATAGCTCAGATGGTAGTAGCTTTGTTCAATTTCTACTCAGTATGGAACTTTATCACCACTCGGACAAAATACATAGAGCTCGGATTATCAATCATCGATTGCTAAGTCTTCTAATCATAAACTTCACCAACATGTCCATTAGGATCATATTCAAAATAACGATCAAACAAAGCAGTTGATCCTTGAGCATAAGGACATATTTCCATTATTGGTAGATTGCACTTTGTATAAGGAATATAAAGAGTAAAATTCCACAAACTTTATGTTAAGCTCTAAACTGGTTAATGAAATCCAAAGGCCATACTACAGTACGTTGGTGAATTCTAGTCAGCAAATTTACCTCACAAGCATCAGCATAAAATGTTCTAAGATATTCCCAATGTTCATTATTCAATGTAGCTTAACAAGGGTATTTTTATTGACCTCCTTTGCTACATAAATTCTACTTGTGCCAGGGTCTCTACCATTGCTTATTACAACTTTCTCAGGATACATGTGATGGTTCGAAGACTACTAAGAATCATTCAACTCCTGATAAGCCAAGTTATTATTTTAAAGTTGTTGTTAATTGTTTGGAGATCGAACTAAGGCTAGGAAAATATGACTAAAGAAAGTAACAAATCAACCTCTTATCTATGCTCTCTATTACATGGTTCATATCTTGTATGCATGGAAATAGGAACAACTTGGCATGAAATGAAATTACACTATAGCCATCCATAACAATAAGTATGTGAGTGTGTGGCATTTAATAACAAACCCCGTCATCCGCCAATACCATATCCACTTTAGCATAATTAAAGAAATCAGGCGATGCACAAAGTTATGGTTATGAACTTGATGGTGACAGTTACGAACCAAAAAAAGATGATGTTACAGTTATACAAACACATAAACTCACTTGAAGGTGATGGTTACAAAGCAGGTGGTAGATGAAATTATTATAGTTACAATTTTTGAAGAAGAAAACCATCATGCTTATCTTCTTTGAACTTCGTAGGCATCCAAAAATAAATGCGTTACAATGGTTGTGCCTTGTAAATTTCTAACAACAAATACTAAAGATAATTAGGTTTTGAAAAAGTATGATTTGACTCATAAGATATATCCAAACAATTCAAGTCTGTAACCATGAATGCTTGCAATTGTAGTTCATTAATAAATTTTGAGCAAGTATAACTAGTTATAGAAAAGAAATCTAATGGAGGACTTATTACGAGATCTAGGAAAATCATTCATGGGATGAAATTCCACTGGATTGCATCATCTAAAAAATTCATTTGAAAACCATGATAATCATTTCTCATAGACAACACAAATTATTAACTATCAGATTTCGTCGCAATGGATAAACACCTATAAAACAAGAAAAAGACTATGAAGGGATGTTGGAGACTGCTCCGACACAACCACTTTAGTGTCTAAGTTAGCCTCTTTATCATGGAATTGTAAAATGTTATAGAGAGTGAGAGAATAGAAAAGGATCTCTTTACTCATGGGTCTTGCCTTGTATTTCTAGTTAGGCAACGGAAGTTGTACTCAGATTGAATTATTGGATTAGATTTAAGTGTTGGGCCAGTTAAATAAGCCCACCAAATAGTTATAAAAAAAAATTGCCTGTCAACACATATAAAGTTACTACCTTTCATTATTTCATTTATACTTTTATGGAGTTATCAACTAAGTTATCAATTGTTTATCTTTCCACAATAATTATGCCTCCTTCACATATAATACATGTAGGAAATTATTAGTTACAACAACTTAAACACTCATTTACTAAACAAATCACAATTAAAGCATGATTGTTATACCATTTAGCATATATGCACCATCTAAGCACCAAATCTTCATTTAATTTAAGATTCATCAATGAAAGCATGGTATCTACATAGTATCATCTCTATATCACAAATTAAACAAAATAAACACACATGTATAAAATGATGGTGGTAGCAAGACTATGGTAAGAGAAAAACTTGAGAATCAAACCTTGTACATCAACTTTTACTTATTCTATCATCTATTTACGTTCTTATTCTATGTATTTATCACTTGATTTACCTCTTAGATAATGAAGACTAACCTTTAACACTCTAAATTAGCTACGATTCCATCAAGAAAACATATGTCCAAAGCATCACATCACTTAAATCCTTCTTCTAGAGATTAGTTAACATCAATCCACTAAAACACGACAATTGCTTTAAGTTTTAATCATATTTCATCACTTAATTCTCCAAAATGAAATAGTACAAGCAGTATGTTTTTATCTTTTCTTGCCATGGTAGTTCATTTCATCTTCAAAAAGCCATTTATCAAGCACCAAACATAAAACCATTCAATGCCTACACTTAAGCTTCCATAATCATAAAAATATTCAAGTTTTTCTAAAGATATTAGCTTACATCTTGAGGTTTCAACACTAAAAATTAATCAAAAAGTTGACCACCACTTCAAGAGAGAAAGGGAAGGTATTTTCTTCAATTTCCAAGCTTGCTTCATGTTAAAAGTTCATTAATTAGTAAAATGTTAGAATATTAATCCCAAATACCTTGCTATTCTTCAAGAAGATTTCAAAAACCTTATGTCCTTCTCTATGATCTCTACATCCCAGCCCTTAATCACACTTCAAGGAGTCCTTTGATCTTTATTTCCTATGCTAAGTACAATAACAAAGTTATTTCAATTATTTAATTAAAGGAACCTAAGGTTTAAGACATAAAGTATTTTCAAGGTTTTACTAGAGTTTTAAGACACTTGGATCTAGTGCCAAGTTTGAACTAGTAAAAGTCTTCACTTGCGACTCTCACGTTTTCGCAATCTATCCACTTTAAGACTTTTGATTTATTTAAGAGTTATTCTAACTTAAATTATGTTTGACATGCCCTAAATCATTGTATTAGCTATTCTAAGTTAAATTTTTTACTTTCTTCTCAAAAATCCGATAAATAAATATTTTGTTCATTTTGAGAAAAATCGTTTTAAAACTTAAGTTTTCCCTTTTTTATTAACCTTAATTATTTTCAAATGAATTCAATAATTGATGTTATGAATTTAGCTTATTTCAATATATTTTCAAAATAATGCCTTCCCATGCATTTTTCTCCAAAGAAATCTACCCTGAATTTACACCCATTTCGTCTTTGGAAGACAACCACCAAGGTAAAACTATGTACGTTTATATTCTTTGGCTTCCAAAGTTTCCCACCAAACAAATCCAGGTGGATGACAAAGACATCTCAAGAACCTCAGCCACACAATTTTTTTTAGTAAAGTTGGTCATTTCTGGCACGGTATACAACATGAAGAACCCGTTGATATGAATTAATACAATTATATAATAAATTAATTATCTGTTAATACTATCCAATGTCTCTCTCTAACACTAATACAAATTTAATGCTGAATGAAAATAGAAGTACCATCTATTAAATATATCCTCTCCATGCCGTCTGTGGGTCCACCAATGATCATTCTGCACCACAAACAAATGTTCATTTTCTGTGCCTTTGTGCGCCTGTGCTTCTTTCCAATGGAAGGCTTGCTATTGACTTTGACGTTGAAACTCATGGGTTTGAATAGACTCTTCTAGGTTCCAATCATTGTCAGGAATGCATGCTCTAAAGTCTAAACTACCGATATTCACCTAAGTTTCCACAGAAAAAAGCGTTAGTACATGTGGGAATGTATTTTATATGTAGGGTGCGGCCAATTTGAATAGACACCTAATCGTTACTATAAGTGCGTTTATCTTTTTACTATTGGCAAAAATATAATGTGCTTTAGCCAACACGTTAGTGTTTTTTTTTTTTTTTTTATAGAAATTCAAAATTTTTACCCTATCCACACTAGTATGGTGCTAGGGTATATTTGACAAAATGGACATTTAGGCCTTGATTGGCTTTCATCTTATCTTACAATTTCATTAATAATCTATTATTAGTAATTTACAAAAAGAGTTTAGATGTAGAACAATTTAATATTATTTCTTTCATTAATTTGAATTGATATTGATATCATAAGAGATAAAAATAGATAGAGAGATAAAAGAGAGAGAGAGATATATATATGACAGTTATGATAGTATGTTATGAATATCTATAGATCTATATATATATATCTTAATGAAATATTTTTATGCCTTTGGTTGGGTTTACATAAATTTATTAAAAAATCATTTTTTCTATTTGATATGAATTTTTTTTTTAAATGTAGCTATACCTAGTCAAAGTATCAAATGTATGCTACCGTAAATAGATTATCACAAACCTTGTAGGTAAAAATAAAAATATAAAATGTAAATAAAGTTTTAATGTTCACGATTACAGCATCTTTAAATCATTTTTATTATTCTTTCACAATGTGTTTTGAAACTTTTTTCCATTAAAGTCTTTGTCATGTTTAAAACATAATTAGAAGGTCAACTTTAATAA
Source organism: Lumnitzera littorea (assembly GCA_024138015.1). Lineage (NCBI taxonomy): Eukaryota > Viridiplantae > Streptophyta > Magnoliopsida > Myrtales > Combretaceae > Lumnitzera > Lumnitzera littorea. The sequence continues at coordinate 84,183,429 of JAMXBB010000009.1, forward strand.
TATAAAAAAGAAATTACTTTTTAAAAGTTGAATGACCTTGCGGAGACTAATCCGAAGAATAATTTCTTCTTTTTTTTTTTTTTCTGGAATAGGCTAGGATTTTCTTATAACACAAAAATATTTTTCCTTTTTTACTCAATAAACTATTTTCAACATAAAAAATAAAAGGAATCGGAGAGATTGTTTTTTCAGAGAATAATATTCCTAAAACAAATCAAACCTATGTTGTTACAATCTCTTGAAATTGTTGTACTATTTTGTGACTGTCGGAGCCTAAACATCACGATCCTTTTCTTTCTTTTCCTTTTTTTTTTTTTTTAACGAAACAAACTTCAATTCATATATCGGCACTATGATGGATATCTTTCAAGCAAAGTAATTTCTGCTTTTCCTTCTCAATTAAGGACATGATGAGGCTTCAAAGTTATGAATCTGTGGGTAGTTATAATGCTTTCGACCCTGTTAGCAAATATAGTGTACGAGGAAACTTTTGATATCTTTTCCTATTTTTCAAAGTTTCCTTTTATAATATTAATATTTACATCACTTACTCTTTGTAATTTTATAATGACATTATTTTACCAGGATTATGAATGACATTTTACTTCAATTCACCCTTTACACTGATATTTGTCACCATGATTATTGCATTTAAGTTACTATTGTTAATATTAGGGTAAATTTTATTTAGGGTACTTGTATTATCATACTTTTTTACTTTAAGTATTTGTGTTATTATTTTTTACATTTAGAATACTTGTGCTTCGAGAAATAATGAAAAAAAAAAAGAAAATTAACATCATTATTTGTTAAGAACCTTAGTTAAAAAAAAAAAAAATTAAAATCAGTTAGAAGAAAGAAGATCATACCAGTTCTTTTATTCACCTGCGGAAACGTAATTGGAAAAAAGTGGGACCAATATCTTGATCTTCTTCAATCGGACTACCTTAAAGGAGATGCTCTTAATGCATTGGGGTTGTACATAAAGAATGTATGTTCATGACCCATGTCAGACTTTATAGAGAAACTTTTGAATTACAATACATTGGAGAACTCGGACATCCGCTGGAGAAGCTTCTTGTGATTTATGAAAGTTATCTGTATGAATGTTAGCTCACAAGCAATCCACGCTCTAAGAATTTATCGGACGAGAAGCTCCAAAACAGCACTCCACAGCAACTCTCCATCATCGGCCAAAGCATTACCCTATCATCTGGAATCAACGAAGTTACTTAGCATCCTACTTCAAGCTGAGGGTCACAATAGCGCTGTCGGATATTAGAGAGTGGGAATCGTTAGAAATCAGTTACAATCGTCATTTCTATCTGATTTGACTTTAGCTTCTTAGTGGTGTTAATTTTTTTCGCTATTTTTCAAAACATTGGTGCCCTAAGCGTAAAAGATAATAACATGGACATGTAAATTAAAAAAACATGGCAACACAAATATCCTGAGTATAATTTACTCTTATTATAAATTACAATTGCTTACATTTTATTTTATATTTTAATGAGATAATTATAATAGAAGGGATCAACATTTGGTGGTAAGTTTAAATAGAGAATCAACGTTTCAAAATAGTTTAAATAAATGATAAATATTTTAAAAAGTTCAAATAAATTATCATTATTTCAAAAAGTGGTTTAAATAAGAGATTCATAATAGTTAATTCATAAAATTATTATAATCACTTTGTGAAATGTTGATAACTTATTTGAACTTTTTAAAATATTTATTCCTTATTTGAATCATTTTATGAAACATTATTTCCTCATTTGAATTTTTTAAAACATTAATCCTTTATTTGAATTTATTCCCAAACATTGATCCCCTCAGTTATAATTCTCTCATATTTTAACAATATTATTTAAGTGAAATCATTAACCAATGTTGTCAAATTCGAATTGAAAGGTTAATTAGAAAATGAGAAGAGATTAAAGGTAAAAAAGGATGAATTGAGATCAAACCATAATTGAATTGGGATAAATAAAAATATTATAAGATATTTTATATTTATTTATAAAGTAATAAAAATTATCTATATCCTTGAGAGTTAAAACTTAAGAGTTTTTTATAATTTATTTATTTTTAGTTCTTTGATCTATATTTATTTTTTTAGTAAATTGCTATATATTCTAGAAAATACAAAAGAAAATAATATATTTTAACTCATAAAAAACTTTATAGATTTTTATACGAATTGAATTTGACTAATCAAATCAACTGAATTAAACCGAGATCGCCACCAATGGGGGTCAAAGGAGTTACTTGAATCGGTTTTATACAAAGGTTAAGTCTAACCGAGTTGGATTGGATTGGATGGATCAACCTAGGTTTGATATTACTTACATCTACTTTGGTGTTTTTAATGTAATATGGTTTAAGGATATTGTTGTAATTTTCTAAGTTAGACAGATTTTTTCCTTTTATGACTAATTTAAAATCGCTTGTAGTTGTAGCCGGTTCGAAAACTTTCTTTAAACACTATTGCCCATTATCTACATTCACCTCTTATATAAGTTAGTTTTTTTTAGACTCCATGGATCCTATTGTCAAAGCAAACTAGTGATAGTATACACTTTTAGAGAAATGAGGGAACATTTTTGAGTTTAAAACCTCATTCATTCATTTATATTTTTAAGAAATGAAAGAAATTTTTTAAGCCAATAATTAGTTACTTAACTTTATCTATATTAACTATTTATTATTTTTATCGGATTAGGTTTTCCATCGAGTTATTTTTGGAATTTGGTAACCTAACTTATCAGTTGCATGGTTTTAATTTAATTCTAAAATCTGATTCTAAATCCTATAAAATTTGATCCTATAAGGTTTTTAATGGATTAGATAGATTGGGTATCTTATTATGACTTACTCCAATTGTATCCCTAGCTATGGATGCTTAAATTAGGTTAGCAAGATAAATAATTGTTAAATTATTCGTAAATTTTGTATTTTTTTTACATCATTAATAAAATTAACTATGAGGTTTTTAAGTGAATAAATTTTGAAAATGAGAGCTTCTTTTGGTTAAAGAAGAAAATTTTCGATAAATACCAAATATTCATAAGCAGTTGATGAATCTCCTTAAATTTCCTCAAAGTAATGCAACAATTCATTTATGTGTATGAATTTTTTATTCCTTCTTAGTTAAATTTTGATTCAAGTGAAATGGATTGTAGCATAATTATTTATAAAAAAAAAAAAAAACTAAAGCAAGAAGAGAGCCATGTTAGAAGAATGTAGGTTCCTTTTCTGGTCTCTGTGTCTCTTTCTCTCTCTCTATACAAATATGGTTTATCAAGATATTTTCACGTGATATAGCTGATACTATGTTACTCTTTAGTTATTTTTACTTTTCTCCAAATTAAGTTCCAGTTCTTCTTTACTTTTGGTTTTTTCTTTTTTTTCAAATTGTAACTAAATTTCACGAATTTGTATAGAAATATTTTAATGTAACTAATAATGGAACAAATGTATTCTTAATAATTTTATTAACCTTGTTATCAATTTGTTCTGACTAAATATTTTCAACGTATAAAGTATAAACGTATACTTTTTGGTATTCCAGAAAACATAAAGAGGAAACTAAAGTATTTTTGTTAGGCCTTAATAAGGTACTGTAATCTTTCCCAACTACCCACAAGTAGCAATTTCTAGAAGGTGAGTTCTCTTCCTTTCAATTATTATTACATTTTTTCATTATTTTTGTAACTTATTCTGAGATCTATAATGAGAAAAATAAATTATAGTTAGTATTGTTATCCTAATTATTTCATAAATGACAAGATTTCAATTGTTTCTATATAATTTTTTTTTATTTGTGTAAACTTTTCTATTTATCCTTCTAATTCTTATGTTTCACCTAATTGAACTTATAATTATTTTTATTTAATATTTCAAATATTCAATGTTTTACTTTAGCACATGCATTGTTGGCGTGTGTTCATTAGTATTTCTTTAAGCAACCGTAATTTTATGCTTAGTAAGTGTCACTTGATCAATCAAATAAGATATGAATATGATTATAATTACCAGTTTATGGTTCATGTTGGTGAAAATCACAATCACGCAAAATTTTTTATAAAGTTGGTCAATTCTCATTACTCAAACATGACAGGCTCGATGCCTGAAAATTTAAGTGAAATCAGTAGATATCATTCATCATTAATCTTCTATTCAATTTACAACACAAGAAGTACCTTTCTTTTTTCTTTTTTCTTTTTTATTCACAAAAGAGAAGCTCCCAAGAAGTTCATTGACACATTAAAAATTTCAGAGTCTCGGGTTTGCATTGGGAAAAAGGGCTAGAGGATAATTAACAAATACGTCACATACACATGACCCGAATCCTCCTATGTATATACAATTACCAACAAATTCACTAGAAAGAATTAATTCTGAATAATCAAGTTGTGAAGATTGGTGACAAGCCAATGCCTGTGCATCTCAATATATTTCTTACCAATATTTTCCACCTGATTTCGTCCTTCTTTGTTTGTTTCCTCAACCTATCCTTGAAATTCCTGCGAAGGCATATAGATTTAATTGAAAAAATGTTTTTATTTGGTGGAATGAATCCAGACACATTTTTGCGGCATTATAACGCTCAAACCATTTTAACTAACCGATAAAAAAGCAATACAATACAATTCTGCTATATAGGTAATTGTAAATATATCCTTTACACACACACACATATATATATATATTATGTGCAGTTAACCTTTATCCTTAAAATTGATTGTCATTTTGCCCTTAATTCTATATACATTTGTTCTTGTTTTAGTATTCTCTCAATATTTTATCTAAGGATAAAATAGCAAAATATGATTTATATAGTTTATTTTTTAAAAATGAAACGTTCACAGCACATAACATAAAAATATGGAGATATATTTATGATTTAGCCTGAATATCATGTCGGTTTTTTTTTTTTTTAATCATTTCCAAACATGCCTCTATAGACCATTGTGCTAGTGTTTTCATTAAGAGCAAGATCACATTATAGGGAGTAATGACGGACCACCGACACATTTTATTTGTTAGAATCCTTAAAATATGTCCTCGCTCACATTGAATGTATATTATTAAGGATAAATGAAACTATGCACATTTTCATCCACTAATGCCGGGACTTTTGTTTTTGACACTGCGTTATTTTAATTAGCAAATATCTATCAGTTTCTATTGGTGAAGAATAATTAATTTAATAAAGTAATATCATTGAATGTTACATTTATTGAAAAAAATTCAAGTTTTTTTAAATACATTAAATAATATTATTGCATTAAGTTATTTATTTGGGGATTATCAGAAACTAACACGTACTGATTATATAATAACAGGTGTGATTAAAACATAGGATTGGAGGTATTAGAAACAAAAGCGTAAATGTAGAAAGTGACAAAAGGTGTAAATACAATTACGTAGAGTCGGATAAAAGTATGTCTTTCACATATTAAACCGAAGAAGAGACTTTGGGTTGGGTTGATTATATACGCACCTGCATAAAGGAACCCTGCAGATACTTGAATCAGCGCATAAACGGGAATGTAATTCCAGGAGTTGCCACATCCTCTTGCAGTGGATGCAAACACCAACAACTCTCATCTTACAACCTGCGAAATGTCGAACGAGCATTTCGAGTCCCTTGCAGGCTTCAAAGCTACAAGGTGGCTGGTCTGCTTTGAAAACTTTGTCGTACGGACCGATCGTTCGACATCCTTCTCGGCATATATGAACTAGAGCTTCCATCGCTTCATACAATTGCAGATATACCTTCCTTTCCTTCAGTTTTCTGATCCTCCCCTTTTGTCTCTGAGAATGAAATGGAACATGTTATGTCAGAGCAGTATACACATCAAGATATTTGGTGAATCAATGTCGACTAAGAATTTTTTGATGAAAGAAGGGTTAAAGCTGCATTTAGATGTGTGTCGTGCACCAGAATGGGGGAAATTATTCTGTAAACCTTACCTTTGTGGACAACATCATGGCAAAGTACGAGTATTTTACAGTCAGACGGTCTATATTGACCGGATCTCTATATTATTATTTCACCTAAACAGGATGGCTTTTTATCATATGGTGCAATCAGTGCATACTTCTAAATAAGAAAAATGTAAAGGAAAAGACATATTTCTGAACAGGGGACGGTATAATTGTCATACGTTTTCTCCTTCATTTATGGAATCCAGTAGCTGTTTTTCTAGCTCTGGATGGCTCTGTCTCATCGCGCTCCATCCATCAGTTGAAGAAACATCCTTGAAATTCTTCACGATCATACGATGGCAAATGAGGCTAAGTCGCGGGGCATCGCAGAGCAGAGCGAGCTGAAGAATGTCGACTACATTCTCTAGATTGAGTAAGCCATGCTCTAGCTTTTCCTCGCACAATCGTTTCAGCCGAGGAACAGCATATACGTGTGATAGTACCATCAAGGGCAGAACATATTCGGCTCCTTCTTCGCTTTCATAGCTGCACAGAGTAACATCATCAGTTAAAAGGATTTTGACAAGGAAGGGGAGAGAGGACAATTTCAAGCTAAAAGTACGTTACCGGGAAGAGTACAAGAACCAAACGAAAACACGAACTGCATCAGGCGGAACTCCATGGATTGAGATAGATCGCCAGCGACCGTGTTCTTTCGATCTCTTCAATAGGCCTCTCATCACAGAAGAAGCCAATCCCTGAGGAAAGAAAGCATGTAAAGTTGGTTAATGTAAAATATCTTCTTCTGATGCAGAACGGGAGCATATCAGATGTGTTTGTTTGTGCAAGGAATGAACCGGTCCCAAGAATCAATTTCTCAAAATTCATAGAGACCTAAAAAGAAAATAGACTTACTAGGATGCTTGCATGTGCATAGAGTAAGCCACCATAATCTGTATAGATTCTCACATCTGCTCCATATCCTTCATCAAATAGTCGTTCCAATATATCCCGAGTTGATGTGGAAACAACGTTATATCCTCTTACAGCAGGTGCATTCTTACGGAGACCATTCTTGTAAAAACTAGCCATCGCGGGACCAGGCAATGGAGGTGGTGTCGGGCAAAGAGCAACACTGGCCTCGCCGGAGTTAACCTCCTTTTCCCCCATTTGATGATGATCGTTCCCACTTCTACAAGATTAATGAGAATCAAGCTCGGTCCTGAACTAATCAAACTTATCGATCTTCAGCTGTGAAAATCAAAATCACCAAGCATCAAATTTGTAATAAGTACATGAGCTAGGACATATGTTCCAAATTTCCGAAGTATTTATTTTCAATTGTTAAAGTTTCATCACCTTTCTACTCTGGTTTCTAGATTGTGATCTAAACTTTATGTCACGGAAATCAGCTTATTAGAATATCAGTGTTCTGCAGTGCCGAGGCAAACCGATGCGCGGATTCCGATTGCTCTCATAGCACAATTAAGCTCCACCGGTACCAAACCTCCAAAAACTAGAGATAATATTTTACAAATCCTCAGTTTCTCCCAAGTCCTTGTCGCCTGACTAGATGTTTCCGAGCTAACAATTTCTTGGAATTTCTCGGCTAAAGAACTAACTATATAGAGGTAGAGAAACTAGGAGAAATTTTGGTCGAAATGAACTCAATTCGGAGTTGAATTCTTCGCTATCACTTTCTTTGGGGACTTATGAAGGGACACACAAATAGCTTGATTGTAACCGGACAAAATGCCAGAACCGTCAAAATGGGAGAGGTGCGGTGCAACCTTAACTTGTCATATTCAGACGCAAACATCAAAACAAAGCACAATGTAGGAGACACCATGGATTTGACACAAAAAAAAAAAATAAATAAAGGAAAAAAATCCTTGGTCCATAATAAAGCAAAGAAAATATCAAGAAACATGGTGGTGAAAACGAAAGCCAAAACCAGACAACATAATTCAAAAGCTAAAAGAAAACATACCCTAAATTATACTTTATGGGCTATAAAGAGAATATCAAAATTCAGATCCTTAATATGCCGTGCGTCACCCCACAATGATTCACTCTCTTTGATCATGAAATTAGGCTAAACGGTTTCTTATTGCTAATACATGGAGACTCCACTTAAAGGGGGTGAGTTCAAATCAACGAGATTTCAAATATCAAATGTGATTGTCATGTTACGCCAATGACTCACCGTGTCCGTCTCTATCTCGAAGATGGAGGGGAGAACACAAGAGAGGAAAGAGAAGATGCACGTCGGATTTTCTTAAGTTTATATGAATCCTTAAAATGATAACACGTGAATTTGATTACTACACTTATCTGTCAGTCTTATCTGTTCCTCTTCTACAACCCATGATCATCGGAAGGTCAGCACTCAGCAAACACCAAGTAGTCACCGTAAACGATGTTTAGGATTATCCATAATAACAAAATGACGCGCCATTTATGATATTAAGCTTATCCTTGTGTATTAACCAAAATTTCAAGTACTTATGCCATCAGGATTGCCGGGGCATGAGGAATATGGTTACCACTGTATTTAGAATGTGACAACTCGTCATACATTCATATCCCTGCATGATTAAGCGAAAGCCTTGAAATCTACTGAATCCACAAAAGAATGTATGGCCAAATTCTTACAGTTGGCATCATCACATATACTCTCAGTAGTCAATAATAGCTCACATTAGCCCAAACTCCAAATAATATACTACATCTCTAACCATCATGGATAGAACTAAAGGACGACCAAAAGGGACCTTAGACACCTCTTCACCCACCACCGAAAAATTAATTATTAGAATTTATTGAAAAAGAAAAAGATAAGTATTATATTTTCATTTTAAAGATAAAAAATTATTATAATGATGGATATAGATAAGTAGTTAAGTATTTATTTTTATAAACATGAAGTCATGGGTTTAATTTCCATGAGAGCTATTTTACTTTTTTAAATTGTATTTATTGTATGTCTCTTAATAAATACTTTTCATTCTCTTTTATTTTTTTTCAACATAATAAATAATAAAATTAAGTTTCTTTTATCATAAAATAATTATTAATTAAATAAATTCTTATTAGATGTTATTTACTATTTTATAATTATACCACAAGTATTAACTACATAGTCAATACAACAAGGGTTTCAGTCTCACTACACAAAATCATGAAAGTTAATGGGAATAATTAACAACTAATTGTCTAGTTACTTGCATTGAATTAGAATTTTTTTTTTTTCCATATATGATTGCTAATTAAATAATTTTGCAAAGTCATCATTTGAAAAGTTATATAATACTAATGTTTATGTTATTATTATATTATTCTTTTTATCTTATTTATAAGTTTTTTTAAATATATGTTTTGTGATCTACTTTTGTGAAGAAATACAATTTACACAAGTTTATATATTAATTTCATTTTTTAGTTGATTGATAGTTAAACTTCATTTAATATTTATATATATTGTCAAAAGGTAAAAAAAATTTATTCCTTGATCTTTTTTTAAGTACAATGATCAACTGTAATTATTTTATAGGAAAGTTTAAATTTTCTTCTATTAAATGTTCGAAAATGTCACAGGTGACTTGTTAATGAAATTATGATGCATTATAATGGTGGCAATGAGTTGATTTTTTTTTTTCCAATAACAATTCTAATGTTGTAAAAAAATAAGATAGGTCCTACCCCCAATGATATGGTTCTATGTCTACCATTGCTAAAAGACATATATATTAACATAAGTTCTCTCAAAAAGTTGTCATAAATTATAATTAAATGTATTGATCATAACAATCGCGAATCTTTCCTCCATTGTAATGGTTGAAATTACTACTATTTTATGTAATCCCATAATATAAAACATATTTAAGGTCATCGTTAGATCCAAATCAACCATAACACTTATACAACAAAGCTTGTTCCACAAGAAGTAAGCTAAAACCCATTACATAATCATCGTAATCACATATGCATACTACACAAATATAGTTCACATATACATCTAATATTAGTGCATCATTTAGTAGATTCTCATATCTTGACATAACACACAACATAGTCTTTACATTTTAAAACTTGAAGAAGCTAATGACTCCTAACACATCTAATAATACGTTTATAACCAAGGTATGGGTACTCCCCATCATCTTAAAACTAAAACCAGAATTGATAAAAATTGTCCCATCATAGAGTCATTGTTGGATAAGCCATTAGTATAATTAGTCCACTACATCTATCTATAAAGGTGTCTTGTATTGCCAATATAACTTAATTACAGTTTCCTTCTAAGAGACTAACCTGTATGAAAGCAACTAACTAATAAATGACTAGCTAATGTAGAACGTGTACACATGGTAGAATGAATGCCTAATCTACACAAACACATCACCTTAAATCGTTTCCCTCGCTAAACGATACATTTACAAACCATTGACCACTACTTCTAGTATCTCACTATTATCAACCTAGCTACAAGTACAAGCAACATACAAGTTAAAGTTTGTTTTAAGTTCACACTTCCTCACGAATTGCTTTTTGTAGACTTACTTTTATAAAAAAAATTACATGGATATTGTTGTACAATTTTTGGATAATTTCCTTTCTGCAAAGTATAAAGAACTAAAGGTTATTGGGGCCAATTCGGTGTTGCCACTCTAATGCTTAAGTCAATAGGTGAGTTTAGGAGAAAATAGAGTAGGTAATTAAGGGTTATTCGATGGTTCTTACAATATTTCTTCTCTATATTTATAGGCAAATGTCGAGTGTCTGAAATAACAGCTAATCACATGATTATTGGGATAAGTGGAGACCCACAATCAAGTATATTCTTGAAATGTAAGAGTAATAGGTGGTTATGTAATGGAATTGTGATAAGAGATAACTGTTTGCGCTACTTAAATTTAAACAAGATATGGTCTTCTTGGTTGGCATCTGCTGAGAGGTGAATTACTCGGTTTCTCATCAACTAAATGGACAAGTGAATGTAACGGATGAAATCCGACTATCAACAGCTACCCCCTAACTCCCATGAGTAAATAGTTTAATATTCTTTGTGGGGTTAAGTGAAAAAATATTTCCCAAAATGCCAAGTAATGTAGGAAGTTCTTTGATTTTCATGTAGAATGACAGATCGTATCCTATCCAAAAGGTTGTAGCTTTTCAATTTTCCACCTATAAGAAGAATAAGTGGTAACACATATGATAGCTATCACCTCAGCCATAATTACTCCGTAGGCACTAATAATTGCTAGAGCCTCGATAACTGTTGAATCTCTATCTTGAAACACATATTAATAATTCATGTCATCATCTAATCAACACATCATTCTTGTTAGAAATGTATTATGATTGCGAAGGTAAATAATTCATATTTAGGAACTTTTTCAATGCTAAAAACAGATTTCATTTCATCTTTATCTACATCCATAAGCTTTCACTCACTTTTAGCATTTTGTCTTCATCTTTAAAATCTTAAAAAAGTTACGTAATGTTTGTTATAGTTAAAATCAGGTGTGGTTGGAAACATAATTTGTCAACTTATTCTTTCAGATTTTAAAGCGATTAAGATCAAGGCTACTTCTCCCCACCTCCCCCAAAAAAGAAATGAGAAGACATGTTCCTTAAGTAGCCCAGCTAATAGTGTAGTAGAGCGATGAGATAAACTTACTTGAATCAACTCTCTTGTAGTGGATACCTATCTAAATGACAAAGAAGGAAGATATATGGCTAAGTATTTGTATAATAATGTGATTTATTTCAGCGATTCAGTATATGGAGTGGCTAATGTAGCCAATAGAGGTCTTGTTTCAAAATATAATAAATACTAGCAAGATCTTCCTGAAACATGGAATCTTAGGAGGTCGAGAGAGGTAGAAAGGGTATGCTTTCCAAAGAAGTGCAAGTTTTATATTTATTTGAAATATCTTGACTTTGGGCTACGCTCCTCATTTTCAATTTTTGTTAAGCAGTTTTTTAATTATTTTTGAGTTGCGCCAAGCATGTTCTCACCAAACACTTATTAGCTTCTTTCAGCTTTCAAAATAGTTTGTGAAGAAGTCAAGGTCAAGGCTATGCCTCAATTATTTATGTGCTTCTTTACAATAAGGAAGCAGCCCAATAGTTAGTATTTTGTAGCCGTTAGGTATGGGCGGAAATTCATAGACGAATTAGAGTCTAAGATCCATAAGTGGTACGACAAGTTTGTGTCTATCATTTTAAATGAAGAATTGGATTTGTAGACCCAGTGGACTAAACCTATCTACTCTAAGGATATTGAATTGATGCTGAATGATGCTACTACAGCAAAGAAGATCTAAGAAAGAAGAAAAAACAAAATGTTTTACTGGGACGTTAAGAGAATAATAAGACACTATGAGAAAAAGGGAGCCAATTTTCTTCGATAAGGAAGGTATGATATTGAGTAATTGTCATGCTAAGTACAACTACAAATGGAAAGCCATTCTCGTGACAAAGGGGGAAGAATAGTTACCTTTGAGCCTTGTTCGGCCTAGAACATGTATCTTTCATTCCTCACCTTATTGTTAATGTATCTACTTTGTATTGCAAATATGGGCATTGATGATGTAGATCATATCAAATTGTTGGCCCAAGCTAAGGCAAAGGCCAAAAAATCCAAGGGCAACAAACAAGCAGGCACCAAGGTGACAGTGACTCGATTGGTTCCTCCGAGGAAGCCATATAAGGGAAAGTGGCAAAACAAGTAGCAACCTTGAAAAAGGTATCCTGTCCAGCTAACGAGGGATAAGGGAGCGAGATGCCTAGGGATGCCAAGGTCGTAAAAGTTAAAGTAATCCCTTTAGTTGAAAGTATTCCTCCATCTGTAGAGCTAAGAGATTTTGGCTGAGAAATCGACACTTGCAGTAGAGCTGAAATCACCCATCATGAGGTTATCGAAGGATCGTTGCTTTAAGTGGATGTTGCGTTGAGTACTAACAAAAAAAGTGAGAAGGAGCTCATTCAACAACCTCTTTCTAAGAGATCTAAGACATTGGATGAAAGGATGAAAGAAGTTGTGAAGAACAAACCTCTCGACATCAATAGTGTCAAATTCGTCCTTAGCATTAAGGTTAGTGAATACTTTGTTTCGTGCTAAAGTCACAATATCCTCTACACTAATTCGGCCTTAGGCTACGGGACTAAGTCCCTAGCTTTGATGGAAGGCATCATTCTTCCTAAGGATAAGGAGATTGTGAAGAAGGACTTTGATAGGGTTGGTAGCTATAACAAGGCACATATTGCAGCTAAGTTGTATGATGTAAGTGTTAATTGAATCATTTCACTTATGGCACATACTTTATTATTGATACAATTCTATTTGTATGTAGATTAGTAGCCATGTTCTAATGGCTTCAGATGAGGCCAATAAGGAGATGAAAAACATAATTTTATTGTTCTACCGGGTGATCTAGTGAATTTATTATTTCAATTGTTAACTTATTGTAGAAAATCGAGGATGCATACAACTCCTCTAAGGCTTAAACTATGGCAGTTGAGAGTACAAGAATTAAGGCTGAGATGGAGGCTAGAAAATATTAAGAAGAGTTAGCTACTGAGAAATTGGCACATTCATTAGTGGCTAATGAAGTCTCAAACCTTAAAGCTAAGTGCGAAGAGCAATATGAGGAGGCTCAAGAATTGAAGGAAGAGCTTCGTAAGAAAAGGGAAGAGTGCTGGGGGTTGGGCTAAATGTTCTACTCAATGAGTGATGTGGAGGACAAGCTCGGGATGCAAATAAAAGAGTTAGAGACCAATAACTCTAGACTACAAAGCCATGTTGCCAAATTAGAGGAGGCAACGATGAAAGTGCCTTCTGTTGAGGAAGCATTAGAGATCATGACTCTAAGTTAACAATATAAGAGATTATTGAGAAAGAAGTTATTAGAGGGGATCCAAGTGATGAGAGAAAAATTTTAAATTTTCAACCTGAATATGATCTTTCAAGCCTAGATTTTTGTCAACGATAATGTCAATAGTGATGAAGAAGCCAGCAAAGATATAGGTGTTAAGGTCCATATGTAAGGTGATGACAATAGAGTTTATGTTGAGGGTCCTAGTGATGACATGGACCAGCTTTCTAAAGAGATCCCCTATACGCACAAAGAGAAATCCACCTATTCCAAAATCCTTAACGTTGAAAAAGAGATATGCTCCAATAAGGTCGTATCTTCCAACCAAAGAAATGCCTCCGCACAATCAAAGAACTTGTTGTCTTGAGATTGTTGTATTCTTTTTTATAATGTATGGACAAAGTTCAGTTGAGCGGTCAAACATTTCATATTGTATTAATATTATCCACATTTCTACAATGTGTAATTTAATAGTTTTAGCTCAATTTATTTCACGTGTTTTATTTCTTGGCATGTTTTATTTTACATACCTATTTTCTTTGGCATGTTTGTTTCATATGGTTATGTTTTCTTGGCATGTTATGTTTCACATGCCTATTTTAGGCATGTTTTATTTCGCATGCAATATGTTGGGTGCCTTCTTAAAGGTTATTCGTTAGTCATTTGAGACGTAGATTAATCACCTCATTTGTGCAATAAGATTGCCTATTAGAATAATCACATTCCTTATTCGGTTAAATTATAAAGTTCGTTAACCATGATAGGTTTCAACTTAAAGTACTGGTTCATTTAGTGTAGTTTAGATGATAATCTATTGATCATAAAAAGATCATAAAGGAAAACAATTCAGAATTGGAACTTTAAACGTGATTGCTTTTCAAAATAACTAGGCTATTGCCTTACAAGACAAATGGAAATGCGTCATAACATCAAAGGAATTAATTAAAATAAAGTTTCAAGTTCTCGGCATTCTATGCATGAAAGATTACTGTTCCATCCAACTGCTCTAGTCAATAAGCCCCTTAGTCAACAACTTCTTAAGCCCTAACAAGATCTTCTCAATTTGTGCCAAGTTTCTCTTGTTTCTCTTGCACTCTAATCGCCTCTAATTTTCTACAAACCAAATCTTTAGGTTGAAAAACCTTATGTTTCACCTTTTGATTATAATACCTAATCGCTCTATACTGATATGCTCTAACTCTCCTCCTGCTACATCTCTTATCTCTTCAATTGTATCCAAATTTGTCATTAAATCGACTTGGTTGGTCATCACATTAAAATTTGCATGTGTAGATTCAATAGCTCCAATTCAATCAACAATATTACTTCCATACCAGAGGCTAATCTGAAGGGTATTTCCCTTGTTACGGTTCTATGAGTAGTTTGATATCCGCATAAAACATGTAGTAACTCATTAGCCTATCTTCCCTTGGCTTGATTAACTTTCCTTTTCAGGCTGCCTAAGATGATCTTATTAATAGCTTCCACTTGCCCATTAGTTTGAGGGTGAGCTGTAGATGTGTAATTCAAGTAGATGCAGTATTTCTCACAAAATTCCTAAAATTTGTTATTGTCAAATTGTAGTCTATTATCTGTGATTATCATAAATGGGACCCCAAACCTTGATATAATGAAGTTGAAAACAAAGGCCTCAACCTTTTGTTCGATGATCTTTGCCAATGCTTTGGCCTCTATCCACTTTGTGAAATAATCTATAGTAATAATGATGAATTGCCGTTAGGCTGTAGACTTTAAAAATGGTCTAAGTACGTCTAATCCCCATTGGGCAAAGGCCAAGGACTAATTAAGCAGCATAATTTAATAAAAGGTGCATGACTTGGCACCTCATGCTTTTGGCATTGTGGGCATTGCCGAACATATGTTCTCGTATCATCTTTTATTGTTGGCTAATAATAGTTAAGTTGCCATATACGGATATGCAACATGTGTGCTTTCACATAGTTACTGCATATATCGTCGAATAGCTTAGATAATACCCATGTGCATCGTTCGAAGGAGGGCATCAAAGATAAGGTTAGGAGATATTATGCTTGTATAGCTGATCATCTATCACTGTGTAATTTGCAACTTGATAAATTAACCTTCTAACCTCTTTCCTATCATTAGGGAGGATACAATCCTTCAAATAATCAACAATTGGATTCATGCAAGACTTCTCTTTCGAGCAAGGAGCTAGTTTATAGCTTTGTGGAACAATTGGTGAACTTTTGTGTAGGTAAAACTCTATAAAAAGTTTGTCGCTCAAATTAGGAAATGCTATATTGGCCAGCTTTGATAGCTTGTTGGCGGTGATGTTCTTACTTCTTAGTATTTTGTAAATTGAAAAGGATTGAAATTCTTGTGTAAGCGCTCGTACTATCAACAAGTACTTTCTAATTTCTTCTTCTTTCGCTGCATAACTTTCTTTGATGTGGTTCATAACAAGTTGTGAATTGGAGAAAACTGCAACTTTCTTGGCACCAACTTCCTTTGCTAATCTAAGTCTTGCTATTAAGGCTTCATACCGTGCTTCATTATTACTGGTTAGAAATTTGAATTTCAAGGTATAATTAACCTTGACACTATGGGGTCCTTACAGAATAAGACCTACACCACTTCCTTCTCTAGTCAAAGAACTATTAACATAAAGATTCCATATCGGCTTCTTGACAATTTCCTTGTTGTCTTCTTCACTCATAAACTCAGCCAGAAAATTCACTAACACTTGAGCTTTTAATGCTATTCTGGATTTGTATTGTACGCCATAGGCACTTAGCTCCAAGGCATATTTCATCATCCTTCTTAAAGAATCTAGCTATTGCAATACCTGTAGGTTGATCAGCAAGGACTACAATTTGGTGAGCCTCAGAGTATGTTTTCAACTTCCTTGTCGAGAGAATCATTACTAACACAAATTTCTCAATTTTGGTATATTGATACTTTAGTCTTTGCAAGACATGACTTATGTAATAAATTAGTCGATGCTCCTTATTGTCAATTTAAACTTACACAGAGGAAAGTACTCAGCTACTGATTGACAAGTATAAATATAAGTTCTCTCTTAGAATCGATGTCGAGGGTATTGGTAGTAATGTGAGAAATTCTTTAAGCCTACTAAATGCTCTTTTGTACTCATCTGTCTACTTGAAATCTTTTAGATTCTTTAAAATTTTAAAGAATTGTACACACCTATCTGCACTTCTCAACACAAACCTTTTAAGGGCAGCTATTCGTTAAGTTAGCTTCTGAACCTCCTTAATAGTATGAGGAGACTTCAAGTTTTTGATCGCATTAATCTTCCTTAGATTCGCTTTGATATCGCATTGAGTGACCATGTAACATAAAAACTTTCTCGAAGTAGCACCAAAGACGCACTTCTGTAAATTTAACTTCATATTATATCTCCTATAAGCATTGAATGTCTCTCTAAGATCAGTGAGATATCAATCCTCCATCGTACTTTCACAATCATATCATGGACATACACTTTGACATTTTGATGGATTTGTAGCTTGAATATCATAGTTATAAGCTACTGATAAGTTGCTTCGGCATTTTTTAGCTTGAAGGGCATCATCGTATAATAGTATGTTCCAAAGTTTATGATGAATAATGTGTGAACTTCGTCTTCCTCATCCATTTTAATTTGGTTATAGCAAAAAAAAAAAAAAAACCATGAAAGAGAGTAAAGCATGCCCGGTAGTTGAATCAACCATTTGATCTATTTTCGATAGGGGAAAGCAATGTTTAAGATAGGCCTTGTTCACATCCATGAAGTCTATGCACATGCATCACTTACTGTTAGACTTCTTGACTAATATACATTTAGCTAGCCAAGTCGGATAAGGCTCTTCCTAAATAAATCCTACCTTCAAGAGTTTCTAGATTTCTTCTTCAATGGCTACTTAGCCCTTAGGGGCAAAATGTCTTTTCCTCTATTGAATCACCTTTGCTTTTAGATCGATCTAAAGTTTGTATACCATAATGTCTCTAGGGATACCTAGCATATCTGAAGGGGGCTATGTGAATACGTCAGCATTATCTTATAGAAAGTTGATTAAACTTTGATGGATGTCTGCCAATAAGGGTTTCCTTATCTTGGTCATCTTTTCAAGATCATCTTTGAGTGAAATTTCCTCCGTTTCATCTTCAGCATTATCTATGTTAATTGACTTTTCTTCTGGGTAAGTTTTGACTTGAAAATTTTCTTCTCGCCTTAATGCCCTTATATACAATGACCTTACCAATTATTGATCCCCTTTATACACCCTAACCTTAGTAAGAGTAGGAAATTTAGCCTTGAGGTAGGTGATTGAAGGGATGATGTTGAATAAGTGTTGACATGGTCTTCCCATAATCATATCATATAGGGACCAACATTTGACACCACGGAAGCTCACTTTAACCTCCACGACTTGAACACCATCTCCAATCTGGATTGGTAGAGAAATTACTCTAGTCACCCGAACAGGTTAATTATTGAAGGTATACAAATCATAGCTGCAAGATCTTAGCTGTACCTTGATCTTTGGTCTCATCTGATCAAAAGCATGTTAAAAAATAATGTCTACTAAACTTCCAATGTTAATGAGAATTTTCTTGACCTTGAAGTTGGCAATTTTCGCATTAATCACAAGTACGTCATCATGGAGCCTTTGAATGCCTTCAAAATTTTCTTCTGTGAAGGAAATGGTATTGTTGATTTTGCCCTTCTTACCATAGATATTGCAAACATAATTAATGGTTAATCGAGCTCAAAGAGCTAGATCGGCCTATAATAGTGTTAATTATATCATTGGGTGCTCTACTAGTGCTTTTATCTCTTACATCTTATCTGGGAAAAGCTGGTCAAGTAACATTCTCCTGGTTTTCTCATCTCCTTTGAGATGGTTGCTCAATATTCTTTGCATCATGTGCGAGAAACTTATGCAAATGCCCTCGTTGAACTGCATTCTTAAGTTAGATGCATTCGTTAGTGTTATGGCCTTTGTCGTGTTGGAAATCGTAATATTTGTTGGAATTTCGCCTTGATGGGCTTCCTCTCATCCTTTCTAGCCATTGCAACATGCTTTTTTGTCTGCTCACCTCCATTAATATGTTTGAAATTGGATGAATGATTGGTGTGTAGACTAAATACGCTGAAATTCATGGCCTCTTTTTCTCGATGTTAGGACATTGGTCATCATCCATTTCGAGTTGATCTTTCGTACTTCTCTTCTTATCACCTTTTCTATCTCCTCTATTTTGATCAACTTCTCAATGAGCCTTAATATTGTCTTCTTATTAGATGCAAGATGTGGCTTTGGCTTTGAACTCGGCAAAAGTTCTTAGCTTATTTTTGGTGAGAGACTTGAAAAAATCTTTATGGGGCTTAGCACCATCAATAATGGCATTGAAAGCTATGCTTATGTCCCATTCTAGAATTTGGACCATGTCAACCATAAACCTAGCTAGATAATCTTTGATAGACTTATCTAATCTCTAGTTTATCATGTTAAGGATAGAAGAATCCTTAATAGAAAGCTTACTTGTAAGGAAGTGTTGAAGAAACACTTCTGCTTAGCTTCAAGTTTTTAAACCATGTACTTGCTACAATCCTTAACATTGAGGGAAAAGCTTAGCAAGCCATAGCATTGCTTAAGCCGTGCAACTTAGCCAAGGTGCAGTAATACTTAAGGTGATCTTTAGGGTCTCTTAATCCATCAAATGTTTCAAATTGTAGTAACTTAATGTGCTGTTGTCATGAACTAAGGATGGTCTAGTCGTGGTAGACACCGTATATTGTATGAAAAACCCTTGATTGATGACCCTTCCAATCATGAACTCTTCACATAATATACAAAGTTCTACAACCACTAGTTTCCTAAGAACATACATATCTATATGATATCATCACACAAACATATTTATATAAAATTTAAACTACAACGTTTACAAAACATAGTAATTTATTACATCTAGGTCTATATTGCTGCTAAAATAAAAGTACATAAGTAAGAGTCTACATAATCTATTCTCTCTCAATACACAGGATGGCTCGCTCTTACCCAAGTCCCCAAGCTAACCCGTGGAATCCTTTAGCTAACTTCTATGAACAAGTTATCCTGTAGCAAAAATCTAAGGGGGTGTAAGTCTAAGCTTAGTGAGCAAAACCCTTAGCCATACTACAAGTAAGTTATAAATACATTATATTCACGCATATGAATGAATGGTCAAATAGAATGCTAAACAATATGTATAGTTAACTAGTCCATATACGTAACTCAGATTTAACGCCCTCCGAAGTTAGGGTTGGAATATATACGGCACCAATCAAATCTGGATATTATACTAGAACTTACTTTACTACGGAACTCCACGTTCCGTACTTAAATCAAATAAGTCTTTTATTTTTATAATAACCAAGTTCTAGTATAATCATGAGTGGGCCCCTACAGTCCACACTCACCCTTAAATGGAGGCCTCTAGACTTGACCTTTAACCAAGCGGTTGGCGCTTCTAATGCCCAATATTCCCGTAGGCTAAAGTAAGGTCATTTTGTACGAGTGCACCATATAGAACTAATAAATTAATAATAACAACCCCCGAATGGCCTCTCTTTACCTTCATGTGATGTGATGACTAGAATTGTATCTATGCAATGCATGTTGATACGTGTACCAGTTTCTTCTTATGAGCCGAGTATAATTAAGTCCAATTATGATGTGATCATTCAATAGTACACATAATCATTTTCTATACTACCATACAACAAACAAAGTATTATATGTACTTAAGGTAAATTTACAACTCAGCACGTAATAACATACACAAGCATTTCCCGACCCCACACAATAGTCAATTAAGAATAACATTTAGGTTTACTATCTACAATCACATACAAGCATGGAATCATAGGGTAAATACTCACTCGGTTATAACGACTCACTCTAGTCGTAGTAATCAATCAGGAGATCCTTGCCTACCTCGGGATCACTTGATCATTACAATATAATAACGTTAGTAAGTAATTGAATTAATTAGTAATTCTAAATATTTATTTACTTAATTCTACTTAGATTTCTATTAATTTTTATTCGATTAAACTTTATCACTAATTGTATGTAACTTTTTCGTTTTATTTTCGATATTTATGAATTTATAGTTGTTTTTTATCGTTTTCGGATGCACGTTTACACGGTGATGTTCGTTTTGGACATTAAGACCTGTATTTTATGATATGGACTAAATTTATGGAAATTTTTAATTGTTGAAGCTTAATTATTCTTATTGCTTCTATTTATATCCTATGTTTGTACTTAATGATTTAGTTAGCCCTTAGATTCTTACGCTTAGAGAATTTTACCTTGCTATTACTAATTCATGTACTTAATTAAGTTTAATCCAATTTAGGAAGTATATTAAGGTTTACTAATTCATGTACCTAATTCTTATGTACTTTTCTTATTTCTTATTTTATAAACTTATGCTTATATCATCGCTTACATCATCAATCGCTTATGTCATGGCTTATGTCATCATTTGCTTATGTCATGACTTATGTCATCTTCTAATTGCATCATTACTTACCTTATCCTTTGTTTACATAAGCCTTACTTCATGCCTAAGTGTATTATGTACACTTATGTACATTTATATATATGTTAAGTTTATATTTATACCATTACTCCACTTATATGTATACTAGTATACTCATACATATATTTATACTTATACCATATTTATACTTATATATATATACCCATATATATATATGGTCACATACGTATTTTTATACAAATTTCGTATGCCTAAAATTCCTCTTAAGGCTTCTCTAATTTCAATCTTTTTGTATTTTAAGAGTGTATTTAGTATGGTATAGATATGTATAGTTAGTATATGTCTTAGTTTAGGTTATGTACATAATGAATACTTATGTACAAATGTCTCTATACTTATATTTCTCTAGTATAACCTTATATACATATACTTAAAGACATATACACATGCATCTCCTTCCACTTCACAATGATTTCTACTCTTTTACACCTAAAGATTGAAGCTTTATACCTTCTTCAACATGGATGTACATAATACATAAACTACTCATCTAATCTATCTCTTCACCTAACTAGTAAATAATATAAAGCTATACGTAATAACATAATAACATACCTTAGTTTGTTCTTGAAATATGGATGCGAATTTGGAAAAATTTGGAAAGTGAAAGGGAAAGGGAAGGTTACGGCAATGGAGGTAGGGTAAGGGTTTGATTTTTGTTTTGTTTTATGTTTGAAAAGAAGAAGAAAGTGGGGTCCAGAAGGGGGATAAGATGTGGACAGCAATTAAAGAAAAGAAGGGAAGAAAAAGCTAAAAGAAAAGAAAAGAAAAGAAAAGAAAAGAAATGATTAGATGACTTAGATATTTTCTAAAGTAAAAGTGTCTTTTGTTGACTTTTCTACATGTTGACTTAGTCAACCTTTTGACCTTGGTCAATATGTGTTGACTTGGTTAACTTTCCAAAAGCATATGCCATTTAGTATACATAATGTAGTAATTAAGGAAAATTAAGAGAAAAATTAAGGAAATGAGACATTAGGTGAATTGATTAGTAAAAATAGATGATGAGATTTTACTTTAAGTATTTATATCTTATATACATCATTTGGTAGGCTACTTAGTATAACTAGTATGAAAAGTATCAATTAAGGTATTAAAGTTTACTACATGTAACCTAAGTATCAACTAAACCCCTAACTCTATGTATTACTATCCTAATTATATACTTAGAAGATAAATGTGTTTTATGATGCAATATCTTTGTTTCTAAAGGATTACTTAAGGATTCTAAATATGTATACATGATTGAAAGTTATCTCTAACATTTTACTAATGATTTGGCAAAATATGAAGGTTATATTATCAATTAGGGTTTTAGGATATATTACGATGAATTAGTGCTCGTATGTCTTTAAGGTTATAGTTTTAAGGTTTTTATCACTTTCAGATAAAACCTTTGGTGTTTACATATGTTTAGGGTAGAAAAATTTTATACGCGATTGATTACTTATTTTAGGGTTTTCACTTTCATTAGCCTTGTCAACTCCTAAATTATCTAACATATTTGAGTCTACTTCAGATGCTAGATCGAAAAATTTAGGGGTTTACAACTGTAGTATCACCTCCTCCAAGATCTTGCAGATGAAATGGCTCTCCTTAATTTAAAATTATTTACTTATTGTAACAGGGGTGTTGACATGTGGGGGTCCAACATATTGCACCTGCTATGGTTGCTTTCCCTTATTATTTTTCTTGAGCATAAGGGCTAAGGTCCTACTGTAACTTCAGTTTGCTTTCTCAATAATTCAGGAGAAAAGATTGAGTTGTCACTATTCTTAGCATTCCATAGAGGAGAACAAGGATCTCTTCATGTTTCTTGCTCAATTCATGGTTTTCTTTAGCCAAGTTGAGGTAACGTTGCACTAACTTAACCAAACGTTGTTCTTCCATGTGCGTACTTCCCCCTTCTTAGTGGTAGGATGAAGTATAAGCACTTTCACTTTTTGTTAATCTAGTTCTTGCCATGTAAGTATGTAAAAAAAAAAAAAAGAACTAATGGCGCTAAATGTTGTTGTACGATTTTCAAATAATTCCTTCCTACAAAGTATAAAGAACTAAAGGGTACTGGGGCCAGTCCAATATGGTCACTCTGATGCTTGAGTCAATAAACGGGTTTAGGAGAAAATAGAGTGAGTAGTTAAGGGTTATCCAATAGTTCTTATAGTGTTTCTTCTCTATATTTATAGGCAAATGTTAAGTGTCTGAAACAACAATTAATCACATGATTATTATGATACATGGAGACCTTACAATCAAGTATATTCTTGAAATGTAGGAGTAGTTGGCAATTATATAATGGAACAGTATCAGGAGATAATTGTTCCCACTACCTAAATTCAAACTAGATATGGCCATCTTATTCGGCATTTGTTGAGAGGTGAATTACTCGGCTTCTCATCAACCGAGTGGATGAGTAAATGTAACAGATGAAATTCGACCATCAACAGATACTTACGTACTAATAATACTATTGTTAGAGTCTTCAAGTGTCTTTACTCTTTAAGCATTCCTGATATTGCATTATAAATACTTTTTCCATAGTCTCTTCCTTTGCTATTATGAGAATCACAAGGGCTTTCACTGTCTACATCCACCTTCACATAAGGTTTTTATTTTATGTTATGTTGTGCTTATTAAGTATATCTTCCCTTAATCTTACTTATCATCCTTTTGAAAACAAAATTAAGATATACCTACTGCTTCAAATTTGAATATATCAAATATGTTTGTATCACATTCTCAACATATCCTAGATTCTTTTGCAACACCTTCCATCTCTAAGCAATTTTTCCCCATGTCATAGTCTAATTGTCTAACTTTCACCACTATACACTAGTCTACACCGGTTTAGCTTTAGAAATACTTGTACCATTACTACTCATCTTACTTCTACTATGGATATTAATCTCTATAGAAGTTCCTTAAAATAGTCATGTAGATTAATGACCTACTTTTTTAGTATATCACTGCACTATATCACCACACTCAAATGGTGAATCTTTTTGGGTCTGATATGGTTATTTCTAGTTCCCTTTAAGTCACTTCTCTTATCATTGCTCTACTAAACCAATTAATTGAAACTCACTCTATTCTACTATGTTCCTAGCATATGATTCTTGAGAAATGTCATCATCTAAAACCAACCCCTTTACTTCACTTATCTCTTTTAATTCTACTCTTACATAATAATTAATCATTATCATTTGGAGAAGTTGTTTAGTATCCTAGCTAGGTTGAAACCACCAATGAGAAATATGATGCCCTCCATACAAATGGTACTTTAAATCTTATACCTCCATCTAATGCTAATGTTATTGGTTGCAAATGAGTACGTAAAGTTAAGGTCCATACTGATGGCTCTCTTAAATGATTGAAAGCTCATCTTATGGCATAAGGATATATGCAAAAACAAGGTATTAAATTTATAGAAACTTTCCCTTTAGTGGCTAGAGAAACTACTATCCATACTATTCTCTTAGATATTGTTTAGTTATGTAAAATTTACAAGACTGGATTGAATAAATTTTTTTTGGCCAATGTTCAGTTTACAATTTTAGCTTGGTTACTAGATATAAAAGGGTATCAAGGACTAGGAAAAATGCATAAAATTTATCACATGCAAAACATGGTACAAAACTTAACTTCATTGGATGGAAATATAAGTTTCTTGAAATATAAAAAATATCCTCTCATAAATCACAAACATAATTTAATAATTCATTCAAATTGTACTTTCTAAATAATATAAAAATTTAATTAATAAATATTAGAGAATATTGAGGATAAAAATGTCAAAATAAAATAATAAGTACAGTACTTGTGTGCACTAAACATGGGACATCACAAAAATTTGCATCCAACAATATATAAACCAAATATGGTACAATAGAATTATACCGTCTTATACTCCTTCTACTTGTACTATCTAGTTTTTATTGTCCTATTTAGTTGTAGTAGCAAAACGCTACATTAGTGATGTTATCCCAAAACTATTCCCTTGACTAATTGGATGCTAAAAAAGCTTTCTTCTTAGCTTTCTTTAGAAAGAGGTATATATGAAGCTACTAGCGAGCTTTATTGATGAGAAATATCCACATTATTTTTGTAACCTTAAAAAAACTCTTTGTGGTTTCAAACAAGTTGTTCTTGCTTAGTCCAGAGATTTTAAAACCCTTCTTTTCGAGCTTAGCTTTCAATATAATATTATTGATGTTTCTTCATCTATTCTCTTTCATTTTTATGGAACTTAAGTATTGCTACTATATTTAGATGACATTATCATTACAGGAAGTTCTAATTCACTTGTAAGCTTACTCACTAACATAATCCACTCTAAATTTTTTATGACAAACCTTAGATCACTACATTACATTATAGGTGTTGAAGTTTAATATGGGCATCTTTAGATTGTTGTTGCATCACAACATCTTACTTTTATGCATCTAGATTTGTCATATGTTATTAACCTAGTAGCTTAGTTTCTTATGCACTGGGTCTACCCCATTTACAAATAGTAAAATGCATTCATTGATATGTTCATGGAATAATTCATTATAGGTTACATTTTCCTTTTGTTTCTCAAGATTCATGCTTGTCTATTTTGATGTTAGTTAAGCTAGTTGTTTCTACACTAGTTGCTTAATTGTTGCTTCTTGTGTCTTTCTTATCTCTAATCTATTCTCTTGGCCAACCAACAAACAACATACTATCTCTTGTTCTAGTTCTAAGGATGAACACTAAGTATGGCTCTTGCTCTTGCTAAAATAATTTATCTTTATATACTTCTTCGAGCTATTAGGTATTTCCTTTGAAGACATATACAACTATATTATTATGATCACAGTGCTACATATCTTATCATAAATCCAATTCTCCATGCTTGCATTAAACATACTAAACTTATCACCACTTTCTTTGAGAAAAGCTATAGTGTGGAAAACAATCTATTCCTCATATTTCTTCAGATAGGTAACTTATTGGTATTTTGTTGAACTACTACCCACCTTGAGGTTCTAAGTTATTTGTAATGTTTTTCATATTCATTTACTAGATAATCAAATTGTAGAGGAATATTAAAGAACTATAGTTAACTAGAAATACTTTGCAAGAGCATTGTTTGATTTATTTGTTGTGATAGCCTTCGATTCTAAGCTACTCATTCGGGGCTCATGTTGTGGGAACATACAATCACACCTTTGTATGGCAAAAACACAATGAATGGATATATTCCCAAAGATTCTTGATAGGTATAAATGTACAAATGTGTTACTGTTATTAGAGGATGACCCTTAGGAGTTAATATGGATTATTATGGCTAACTAATGATTCCCTTTCAAAGAGTTTAGTAGGTTGCATAAGTATTTGTAGATTTTGCAATATAAGTATACAATGAACCATTAATGTCCCTTAACTTCGCTCTAAAAATAATTATAATTCGAAAAGAAATTTATTTAATTTTAAAATAAAATATTATAGAGTTTTTCCAAATAATTTAATGATTAAACTCATATTAAAACTTTGGTGAGGTAAATGGATTGACTAATACCATAAAAATCCCTATATCTCAAATGTGTACTTTTGTTTTAAGGTTTAAGTTGTCATTTTATTTGAATTCCTTCCTAATTTTATCAAAATTGGAGAGGGTTATTTTTAGCATGTTTAAGTGAAATATTCTTTTCTAATTTTATCTCTTCACTTTTCCCTTACATTTCTAAACAAGGGAAAAGTAAAATTTTACTTTTAAATTCCTTTCTCCCCCTTCTCTTCCCTCAATTCAAACATAGCATTAGTGGAGTTCCTTAGCACAATTCTTAGACTAAGAAAATCATGATGTGCCTAGAAACTAAGTTATCACTAAACCATCATTCAAACAAAATGACAACATTTTTAGAGTTTTCAGTATATGAGATTTTTAGGGTTTTTGATGGATTCTACGAGGAAATGAATGGTTTCCTTAAAGATATGACTAACTAGATTGAACATAAAGTCTATTTAATATTATGCACAATTAGAAATTAAGGTTTGCTTACCATAATTAGATTAGAAATGTTAAGAGCTAAGAGAGAAAATGATTTTTAAGAGAATATTTATTTATAGTGCATCATTAAGATCTCATAAGTCTATAAGTATTACATAGAGTTAAAAACCAGGTAGACCACTTGGTCTAAACCAAATTGATTCAACCTGACCCCATCATTAAATTGATTCGAGTCACTTATTTGACCCTTATTGATAATGACTTTGGTTCGACTCTATTGACCTGACAGATCTAACACAAATTTTATAAGAACCCATTAAGTTTTTTGAGTTAAAATATATTATTTCACTTGTATTTACAACAATTTGCTAAGAATATAACAATATGCTAAGAAAATAAATGTAGATTAAAGAAAAATAAAAAATAAACTATAAAAAACTCTCAGCTTTTAATTATTAAGTATGTAGATAATTTCTATTACTTTATAAATATATACGAATTATATTATAGAACTTTTATTAATGCCAATTTGATGTCAATGCGACCTCAATTAATCCTCTTAACCCTTAACCTCTTCACATTCCTAGATCAACCTTTTAGCCTGAGTTTGAGAACATTGGTATCATGTATGTACGCACACATACACATATACATACACACATACTCAAACACATACATAACTAGAGTGGCATTTGTTAAATAAGATAAAATATAGGAAGGTCTAGTGGCATTTTCTATAAATAAAGTAGAATGTGAAAACAAGTTGGATGGGATGTTGGAGTGTGAGCCTCTAGCTGGTTAAGTACCTTAATTGCTAAACTAACCAATACAAGTTAAGATGTTTAGGGTGTTCCGAATGATTTTTTCTAAATTAAGTCAAATTTTAATATAAGGTTCAAAAGTTAGACGAAGGTTCTTAGTAGGGTCAATTCCACAAAACAATGTATATATATTATTTAAATTCAATAAAATATACTTTTATTGGGTACATTTGGTAATTACCAAGAACTCAACATTTGAGCCTCGAAACATGATGAACCCTTAGAGATAAATTGTTTGAGGTATACAACTAATATTTAGAGGTCAAATAACATATAACATGATTATAATCTTGTAGTATACATATTATGTACCTGATAAATAAATATATTATAAAGTATACAAAATAATTACTAAAAATTGAAATTAATTAATAGAAAATTATAAAAAATAATATATGAACATGGACAACTTAGAAAATGACATGGCATGAGGCTCTAAGATTTGGAGCACACCATGGTGAGCTATCTAACAAAAACAAACCCAAAGCAAAAGTAGGAAACTTGAATAATGTTGCCAAGTGACACTTAGAAATTTAATTTCACTTTCCCACTGACCCAATTTGATACAAAGCAATTAGAATTCTCTTCTACATCATTTTGGCAACCTAAAAGCACCATAAAACTCTCTGGAAACATAAGAAAATAAATTATACAAAAATAGCAAAAAATTAGAGAACAAAAAAAAAAGGGAATTAAGGCTCCCATAGCTATACATAACTTGATATTGCAGGGCTTGGAAGTTAAGCAACTGGTAGTTAGGCAAGGTGGGCCAACAAAACTAACTGGCTTGACAAACCCAAGTGGCTAGAGGGTAGCTAGAGCACTATGCAATGGTAAGTTGAAGTTGTGTAGCCAATTTTGTTTAATTTTCTAGAAATAGCAAATAAACTTAAACAATTATGAAATTTGGTTTCTTTTGATTATTTTACATCTAATTTCATTGGTAATTTTATTTTGTTAAAATAACATTGATTTAAGGTACCTGCTTAATAATGTACCATATTCCGATGAATTTTGATTAAATTTTTTAAAATATTAAACGATGTTGTTTCAAGTTAAATTTTTTTTTGTAATACTTCTATATTATGTACTAAATTTTGGTAGCAAAAATTTTCAAAAAATATTATGTCTACTTTTTATTATGAATTATTTAGGAATTATTGGTAGTTTTACTACTTTAGTTAAATTAAAGGATTTTATACTAAATAATGTACAAAACCAACTTAGCTTAATTTATAGAGCTTAGTATTATCAATGTATATTCTATACTATGAATTTTGAGAAAAGTATAATTATTTACAAATTTTAGCTATTAATAGATAAAATAGAGCTTAAATACATATTATGGAGTACATCATATAGTATGATATTTAAGGGTTTTGCATAATCAAAATATGATTCCTACTATGTTCTGAATATATTGTGTATTTCATGGATTTTGTGAAGCACAAATACTAAGTAATATATATTTTATGACTACTTGTACATATTTTGCTCCATACATTGATAAAGGGTAAAATTGGTATAACAAGCAATGTAATAAGGGAGGGTTCTAGCTGTTTTTGTATTTGGAGTAATTTACAATGATCTTAGGTTGGTTCATTTGAAAAGTGGAAATTGTATAAATGAATATGATAATCTGGGCAAGTCAGAACCTAATTTAGAACTGGATTCAAAAACTGCTACATTAGGTATTATTATGAAAGTTGAATCTAGATGACCAAACCAAATATAATGTTGGAAGGTTTCAATTGATAAATTGAGGATATAAGTTAACTTTGAGGCATCATTGTACACTAAAAAGGGCTATTGGTTAAGTTAGGATGTAGGGCAGACTTTTGGAGAGCATTAAATAGAGTCAATTATTTTGAAAGTAAAAGTGTTACTAAACAAGTACAATTGAGACCTAGAAGTTTAGTTGATGTTTAGTATTCAAGTTTTTGAAACTTGTAAATCATGTATATATTTGTAATTAATAGCTTACAACTAAACTCCTCTAGGTGTTAATTATATAATGAAGTGTTGTTTTGTTAAAATTGAGCTTATTTATAATAGGTTTACCTATATCATGGTACATTCTATACCATATTGGGATGTGACATGGAGAGGGCCCTTAGGTATAGCAAAACAAGTTGAGCAGAGCAAATGAGTGTATAAGGATGAGTATATCTAGACAACTTATCTTAGATGACTTATTGAGGATGTGTAGCCATAGATGAGTTGACCTGATCAATCTAAGAAGAGGATGTTAGCCTAATGACTTAATGACTTGACTTAGTAGACCTAAGGAGCGAACTAGTTGAGTTAGACAACTAGCAACATATTATGGCTATCCTTTCTATCTATGAAGTTCCCACCAATAGATCGTCATTAGATTCCAGCATATCACCTCTCAGCATGATATATAAAGGGTTTAATGTCGCATTTGATACTTGGTGTGAGCTGTAGCTAAGAACAAACAAGGTTGATCATAAGGATGGGTCCAAGCTTACCAAAAGCTTGAAATGAGTGATGGGGAAGCACCTAAGAGAATAGAAATGAGAGAGGGAATAAGCAAACCTACGACTAGCTTCAAAGGATATGACTTACTAGTAAAACTTCCAAGGATTCATGGCATAGCTCGATATGATGCATGAGTTGGTTTGGTAAGGTTGCTCGCCACCTAGCCTTTCTTAAGAGTTAAGATAAGAGTGAAGTAAGAGTAAACAAGCTAACGAAAGTAATGTTCACAAAAATGAAATATTCGATATATTGATGATGATAATGTCTTTAGCAACTACATGTACAGGGTGTATTTATACCCAAGAAATTAGGATAACTTGCTTAAAAATGGAAAAGACAAAAAGGGGTACTATTCTAAAGAAGTAATGTACAAAGAATACAAAGGGTAAAAATGAATACTTAAGGAAAGATAATGATTAGGGTAGTAGATTCTTCATGTGATCTTAGACATGTAGTAGTAATATATTAGGGATGCCGTTGCAAGATGTGGACAAAATGGTATAACCTAGTTGAGTGGTCAAGTAGGGGTGGTTAAGGGTTCATGCAAGGTTGGTACCTTAGCCTCTCAGCACCAATGTTGCCGAATAAGTGGTTAGTTTGGTTAGGCCGAGCAGGCACGTGGAGTTTAGCTATTATCAAGGAATTCTTCCAGTTGGCGTATGATTTCTAAGAGATGTGTAGTCATACGACTTAGCATTAGGAGTTGGTTGGTAGCCATAATCAGTCTAGCCTTGATAGGAGTCAACTAGAGTAGGAGGATTCGCTATGTTAGACCTTCGATGCCTTAGGCTTAGCCGCGAGTTAGGGGTCCGATAGCTTGATTCCCATAATTCCCTCCTAGTTTATTTGGATTTAGGATCAAATCTGATTGGTCTTCGTCCATTGCTCCATCAAGGTAATAGGAAGTGAGGTTAGCAATATTGAAAGTCTCGAAAACCTTATAGTCTTCTAATAGCTTTAGCTTATAAGTATTGTCATTGACTTTTTGTAGGATTCTAAAATGGCCTTTAGCTTAGGTAGACAATTTGTTCTTTCTCTTATTTGGGAACCTCTTCTTACTCAAGTTTAACCATATTAGATCTTTAGGTTGAAACTATACTGATTTCCTTCCTTAGCTTTTTCTTACATTTTTCTAGCTACTTGGTTGATTTGCTAAGTAACCTTGTTGTAAATGTGTTGTAGGGACTAAGACTGGGCTCGAGCTCTTGCGTCAAGATCCTCTTGCTCAGATAGGGGTATAGGGGTATGGTTGAGAGGTAGTTTAGGGTTAAAATCATAGATGACCTTGAATGGAGTCTATTTAGTAATGTCATTCTTAGTTTAATTATAGGTGAATTCTACCACGGGTAGGCAAACATCCCAATCAGTCAAGTTCTTCTCTACTACAACTTAGAGTAGTGATCTTAAAGTGTGATTGACTAACTTTGTTTGGCCATCAATTTGGGGGTGATAGGAAGTGCTGAATAGCAGTTTAGTCCCCATCTAGCACCACAAGGTTCTCTAGAAATGTTTCAGGAACTTTAGATCTCTGTTTGAGACTACACTTCTTAGTACATCATGTAACTAAACAATTTTCTACAAAAAGAGAGAAGCAATAATCGAAGCATTATTAGTCTTAGAGCAAGGCACAATGTGTGCCATCTTACTAAATCTATCAACGATGACCATTATAGAATCTTTGCTTCAGGCAATTTAGGGTAATCCAAGAACAAAGTCTATGCTCAACTTAGTCTAAGGTCTAGTTGAGATAGGTAAAGGCATTACTTTTCCTTGTTTAGCTTAGCACTTGGCTTTCTTACACATAGCACAGCCTTCAATAATTTACTGCACATCTCATCTCACTTTTTGCCAATAGAATTGTCCATTTTGTAGCTCATATGTCCTTCTTTTCCAAAAATGTCCGGAGAGCCCTCTATTATGGGCTTCCCTAATGAGCAGCTCCTTTGTAGAACAAGTCGCCATACACAACTTTCTACTATGAAACAAGTAACCATCCTCTACATGATAATCATCTACTGTTTTGCCATCAACATAACACCTAAATATGAGCCTAAAATGTAGGTCATGAGAATACTGTTCTTTGATACTTTCAAAGCCAAACAATCTAGTTTGTAGTTTAGTCTAGAGCATATGTTTTCTTCAAAGAGCATCTGCAACTATGTTACTCTTTCCTTGCTTTTATTTTATTACAAAATTGAAACCCTTAAGCAATTCAACCTACCTCGCTTGCTGCTTTGACAACTTTGTTTGACTTTGGAGGTACCTTAAAGACTCATGATCAGTATAGATGACAAACTCTTTAGATAATATATAATGTTGCCATGCTTAGAGTGCTCAAATGAGTGCTAAGAGTTCTTTGTCGTATATGGAGTAGTTCAATTGAGGTCCTCTGAGCTTCTTATTATGGTAGGCAACTGGTTGGCCTTCTTGCATTAGGATGGTGTCTATACCAATGCTTAATGTGTCACATTTCAACTCAAGTATCTTCTCAAAGTTAGGTAAAGCTAGTACTAGTGTGGAAATCGATCTTTCCTTCACTTCAATAAAACTTCTTTCCTCTTTTTCTCCCCATTTGAATTCGATGTTCTTCGTTGTCAGCTCGGCAAAGGGTGTGATAACAGTGCTGAAATTCTTGATAAAGCTTCTATAAAAGGATGTTAGTCCATGGAGACTTCTTACCTCAACACAAGTGGTTAGAATTGGCTACTCAACAATTGCTTAGATCTTCTCATCATCCACTCGCAAGCCTCCTTTACTTACTATGTAGCCTAGGAATACCACTTCCTCTTGGCAAAAATAACACTTCTTCAAATTATTGAACAATCTCTTAGCTCATAGTACATTTAGCACAGTATGGAGATGTTTATGGTGACTCGACTTGTCGACATCATACACTAAGATGTTGTTAAAGTACACCATGATATACTTCCTAATAAGATCTCTTAGCATATGGTTCATAAGTTACATGAAAGTACTCGAAGTATTTGACAAGCCAAAAAATATTACCATCCACTTATATAGTCTATGTTGAGTTTTGAAAGTAGTCTTCCACTCATCTCTCGGTCTCATTCGAATTTGATGGTAGACAAACTTCAGATCAATCTTGCTGAAGATCTTAGCTCCACTTAGTTCATCCCAACCTAGGGATCAGGTATTGGTACTTGATTGTAACTTGTTTACGGTTTAACTATCAATACACATTTACTATGTATCATCCCTTTTTAGCACTAAGAGTACCGGCATAATACAAAGGCTAAGATTCTCCCTTACATAATCCTTTTCTAGTAATTCATTGACTTGTCTTTAAAGCTCAGTAGCTTATTCAAGATTCATTTGATAAGTTAGTTTGTTCAGCAAAGCAATGCTGGGCACTAAGTCAACGCAGTCCTTAATGCCTTTAAACGGTGGTAAACCTTTTGGTAACTATTCAGGAAATAGGTCGGCATATTTATTCAATAGCTCCTTTACTTCCTAGGGTAGTTCACCTCACTCCCTCAACTCTAATAATCGCTTGACCAATGTAAAGGCCAGTACATCAGCTTTAACAGCCTCTTAGATCTCAGCTCTACTTGTCATCAGAGTCTTCTTTGATCCTTTAGCAAGTTTAGCCTACAATTTGCTAACTTGATTTGGCAGCATAGGCTTTAATGTAATCTTCCTTCCATCCTTCTCGAATACATAAGTGTTCCTGTATCCATTATGTATAACCCTTCGATCATAAAGCTAAGGTTGACCTAGCAATACATGTGATGCAGTCATGGGTTGCACATCATAAAGAATCTTATCAAAATAGTTTCCAATTATGATTGGTAGTAGTACTTGTTGAGTGACATTTAGTGCTCCTTTCTCATTCAGCTAATGCAACTTGTACGGCTTCAGATGTACAATAGTTAGCAACTTCAACTTCATAGTTAAATCAACTGATGCTACATTGGTATAGTTACCACTATCTATAATGAGTGTATAGAGTTGATCGATCACCTTGCATGTGATATGGAACAAATTCTCTCTTTACTCTTCCTCGTGTAAGGGTTCCAAACTCATTGTATGTCGGATAATTAAGATCAATTGATTTAAGTCTTTGGCAAACATATCTTCCTCAATCAGGTTAGCATTTACACTAGCTTCTTTGTTCACTTCTTTCTTCTCAAGTTCCTCATCTGTGCTATCTACTTTGACCTTTGGGGCATCTCCCTTGATAATTATAGTCCTTCGGTTTAGATACTAAGCAACCATATGTCTAAACCCTTAGCATTTGAAACATTTGATTTGGCTCATCTTCCTTCTAGATCCCTATCCTTTCTCGTATGTTCGAGTTAGTACATTACTATTAGGTTGGCCCTTTTGTTTGACTTGGGCATCCACCTTCCTAGTCGGCTTAGCACTTAGTTGAGCTCGATAACTTCCCTAACTAAGTTGGCTTGAATGACTAGTTTAGCTCAGTAGAGGTTAGGTTGGCATTCTATTTCTTCTCTATCTCTCAACTCATTGTGCTATTCGTATAGCCTCATCCATTGTAGTGAATTGTTAAAGTTTCATAATGTCTTAGATATCATTTCTCAAACTAGTAAGGAACCTAGAGACTGTTTGCACTGATGGCTCCTCTACTTCATAACGAATCATGAGTATTTGGAATTTTTGAACATATTCATCAATAGTTTGACCTCCTTGTCTCAGCTCTTGAAGTCGAGCAAAAGTGTCTTGCAAATAAGTATCTAGCACAATCCTATTTCTAAGCATTCTTTTCATTTTAAGCTAAGTATTAATCTTTT
Organism: Lumnitzera littorea; assembly: GCA_024138015.1. NCBI lineage: Eukaryota > Viridiplantae > Streptophyta > Magnoliopsida > Myrtales > Combretaceae > Lumnitzera > Lumnitzera littorea. The sequence continues at coordinate 84,218,917 of JAMXBB010000009.1, forward strand.
TGAATCCTTCTCATCTCCTCATGACCTAAAATTTTTTACACCACATGGCGGCATATCTTAAGTACTCAACAGCAACAGTCCTTACTTTCTCATAATTTTCATACTAGTAATAATAAAAAATATGCTCTACCTTTTCTTCCTAATCCAAATAGTCATTCATACTTCCAAAGCCACTAAAACTTGGAATCTGAAGTTTTACGTGGTTGATAGCTCAAGCTCTCTCTTCTTCTTCAACATCATCCATATCTCTTAAGTCAATCCTTTATCTCACTCGTCTACTTACTCTACCTTGAGCTTGTTAAGCTAGGTTCTAACCTCTAAGAGGTCAAGTAGCTTATAGGGTATTATGCATGGCTTCAACAGGTCAATAGGCCAATGCATAAACTGTTAGGATCAAATCTACTAGGAGGTTAGCCATCTCAACAAGCCTCTCTTCTATACTCTTAGGGGAACCATGGGACTGTTAGCCATGGTGGACAACACCATTGTTGTCATCCCCAATATTAGCATTAACACTTGGGTTTGTTATTTTCCTCAGTAAATTTGATTTCAATCTTCAAGTTTAAGCTACAATTGACAAATAAACTGCTAACACTGAATTGGCTTTATTTTTAGATGTTCAAAACAAAGTAGCAAGTAATACTACTATATAGTTCACAAACATAAACTTACTTAGAGAAACCTTTGCTCTAATACTAAGATGGTGTGAGCCGTAGCCAAGAATAGACAAGGCCAATTGTAGGATGGGTCCAGACTTGTTGAAAGCTTAAAATGAATGATGGGGAAGTATGTGAGAGAATAGAAATGAGAGAGGGAATAAGCAAACCTACGAACAGCTTTAAATAATATGATGCACCAGTAGAACTTCCAAGGACTTACGGCACAACTCATACAACTTGATATGATGTACGAGTTGGTCCGATGAGGTTATTTGCCACTTAGCTTTGCTTAAGGGCTCAGATAAGAGTGAAGTGAAAGTAAACAAGCTAATGAGAGTAATGTTCACAAAAATGAAATATTTAGTATATTGAAGATGATAGTGTCTCTTACAACTATATGTATAGGGTATATTTATACTTGAGAAATTAGGGCAACTTGCCTAAAAATAGAAAAAAACAAAAAGGGGTACTATCTTAAAGAAGTAATGTACAAGGAATACAAAGGGTAAAAACAAATATTTAAGGAAAGATAATGATTAAGGTAGCAGATTCTCCATGTAGTCTTGGATACGTAGCAGTAATGTATTGGGGACACCATCAAAAGATGTGGACAAAACAGTATGACCTAGTTGGGTCGTTAAGCAAGGGTGGTTAAGGGTTCGTGTAAGGTCGATACCTTAGCCTCTTGGCACCAATATTGTTGAGTAAGTGGTCGATTTGGTCAAGTTGAGCAGGTACGTAGAGTTTGGTTGTTATTAGTGCATTCTTCTAGTCGGCATATGATTTCCGAGAGATGTGTAGTCATACGATGAAGCATGGTGGATTTTCTTACAAATTAATCTTAGAATTAAGATGGGTACGAATATGGTAGTAACGCTATTCTAAAAACAAAAATTGAAATGTACTTGGTGCTTGTGAGAGTAATGAAGAAGAATGTAATGAAAGAACTGGATTGCTTTGAATATAGAGCTTAAAGTACTGAATATAGCACCTCAACAATGGTCGAATCCAACCAACAATTTAGGGAAAATATTTTTGAAATTTTTCATTCATAATTTTTTATGGAAGATGTATAGTAACTATATAATGGCCTCACCAAGCCTAAGAAGGATCTGGAACACTATACTATTTTTTAGCACGTGCCAACACATGAATTGGCACATGATATTGTATATATATATATTATTTTCTTTTTTTTTTAATAATATAAGTAAATGCTTTTTTTATAATTATTTGTAACATTTTCTATCCTTTAAAAAACCTTTGTCCTCAAGGTTTCGTCTAAATTCCTACTTCTATTTAAATTAACTAAGGAATGAGCCAAATAATTCTCCTAAAAACTACTACTCTCGATAAACAAATTGATTGAAATGCAATGAGAACAAGCCTATGGTTTAAGTCTTGAAAACCAATCAATCATGTCGTTGCATTTGAACTACCATGTTGGATCAATTTTGTTAATTTTGAACTATCCATTAATTGGTTTGCATGTTCCCAATAAGCTTGTATGAATTTGTAGAGGGTAATTATTTTATCACTTGTCTTTTCAATTTTGATTGTGTGAGACCTCATTTTTCCCTCATCTGTTCTCTAATCTTTCAAACCTTCTTCCTTTAAACCCCCCTCTTTCTTCTTTTCATCTTCTTTTTCTCTGTCTATAAATACCAACAAGGCAAATGTAAAATCTATTTTATCTTTCCTTTCAATTACTCGTTTTTCTCCATTTATCGTAAAAGTGAAACCCACCTCCCCTTCCATCTTCTCTATCGACAGTGCATCATCTACTCTCTTTAGAACCCCATTTGTTTCTTCTTGCCAGCACTTGAACCAGGGAATCCTAATGCCTTTCACTTTTTTTCTTTCACACTCCCAAATTCGATGCATCTCATATACCACAAATTGAAACCCTATGAGAGAATGAGGGCTTCTACCTCTTTCCTTTTCTTTTCTCACACACTTACCTCTCTTATTATTCTCATAGTCCATAATTGGAGCCCTTATCGCTTCATCCTCCTTGATGTTCTGAAGTGTACAATCACTATTCTTCATCAGTTCCGCAAAGCCCTCGACTAACTCAGCCTTTACTAGTGTACTACGTTTTGGGTATATAATTTGATTACCCCTCATGCTCTTGTTACTATCTTTACCATTGTCTTTGTTGTTGACCCTACTAGGTATGCATAGGACTTACTACCTCTCGGTTATAGAAATCAAAACTTGAAGTGTCATTCCTAAAGAAGTGTTACCTTTTAATGGAAGGATAGGAGTAGTAATGGCTATTGATGATTCGGAGTCTCTATGATAGTGATCAGCATAGAAACCTTGGAAGTTGCTCATTGAAATGCTCCAATAGGTGTTAGGTAAAATTTCCTAATGAAACGATAAAGTGTTTCCTTTCCTTGTTTTGTACTTGTAACATTTCTTTTTCTTTTTGCTGATGAGTTCTTCATACATTGCTAAGAATTGCAGCATCATGGCATTCTTGGTTTGCTAATAACATTGGTTTGTTTGCAGGTGTAAGTGTGCCACAAAACTGGCATGGATAAAGGTAGATCTAAGCGAAAAACAACTATAACAAATACACACGCAACAACTGTAATACCAAGCTTGCAAAATTTCTTGCTATTGTTGTCTTTTAAGACATGATCTCTATCATCACCAAAGATGATTAGAGTATGGCTCATCTAGTCAATACAAGACTCCTTAAAACTGTTCAATGGAATGCTCAAATGAAGATTTAGAATATTATAGTTAGTAAGCTTCGAGTCTTTCTCATAATCGATTCATTTCTTATTAGTTGCATCACTAACCATTCTTCTCCTTACTAGGATGCACTTAGGATGATTACTTTGCTTGTTCCCTGAAGTTGTCTCAAATACAAATTGACTCCCAATTCTCTCAAGGGCAATTGCCATTGTTACAACAGGGGTTGGTGTTATAGATAAAGAAATACCCTAGTATCCTCCTCTTATTACTGTGGTCTTCTTCCTCTTGTTTTTCACCTTTTCTTTATCCTCTTCTTTGTTACTTATGGTTTCTGGTGAAAGTTGGGTTTTGTAGTCGGTGGTTTTGTGGTTGGGTTGATGGTTATTTGGTTATGTTGGAGCTTTTTGGTGGTGGACATGTTGGCAAATGGGTTGATGTGAATTTAGTAGACTAAATTTTAGATAGAAGTGGTCTAATTGTTTTGGGCTAGGGTGGTTTGAGTGTTGGGGTTGAAAGGGTTTGGTGTATGTGGGGTTAAATTAAGGTGCAGATTAAGAGTGTTTGGACTATAGCTGTAAGTGGATTAGGTTATGGTTTGTCATTTTAGGGTTGTATTTAGACATGGCTTTGGGTGGTAGTAGAGGGGTTGGTTGGGTTCACCTTTGGTTTTGAGGGGTTTGAAGAAATGGTTAGTAGTATAGTTAATGGAGGTGTTGGTATGCAATAAGTTGTTGGGATTATTGCTAAGGTTTTTTATGTTTACATTAGTAGGAGTAATTGGTGGTAGGTTTGGGTTGTTCGGTAGTTGTGTAGTTATGTGGTTGTAGGTGTTTGCAGTTTTTGGGTTTGTGTCAATGGTGGCATTGGATGTTGGTTTAGGTTGTGCTAATGTAAGTTAGCTATGGATTTGTTCTAATTTTTGTTTTTCCATCTTCATTTCCGCAATTCTTTTTGGGTTAAAAGTCGAAATCAAATTAAGAGTACTTACTTGTAATTGCATGATTTCCATCTATTCTTTTTGTTGTTCCATCATGGTTTTCACTAATGACTATTATTGATTTTAACTATCTTTCTTGTTCTTCCCATATATTCTTGAACAACTTTGCAAACTTTGGATTAATGGTAACCATGAAAGAAGAATCATTTAGCTTTGATACCAATTAAAGCATGGTGGATTTTCTTGCAAATTAATCTTAGAATTAGGATGGGTACGAATATGGCAGTAATACTATTGAAAAGTACTTGGTGTTTGTGAGAGTGATGAAGTAGAATGTAATGAAGGAACTTGATTGCTTTGAATACAAAGCTTGAAGTACCGAATATAGCATCTCAACAATAGTTGAATCCAACCAACGATTTAGGGAAAATATTTTTGGGATTTTTCATTCATAATTTTTTATGGAAGATGTACAGTAAATATATAATGACCTCCCTAAGCCTAAGAAGGATCTAGAACACTACTAATTTTTAGCATGTGCCAACACATGAATTGGCATATGATATTATATATATATATATATATTATTTACTATTATTTTCTTTTTGTTTTTAATAATACAAGTAAATACTTTTTTTACAATTACTTGTAACATAAGACTTGGCATTAGGAGTTGGTTGGTAGTTATGATCAGTTCAGCCTTAGTAGGAGTTAGTTAGAGTAGGAGGATTCACTATGGTAGACCTCTGAGGCCTTAGGCTCAGTTGTGAGTTAGGGGTTTAGTAGTTTGATTCCCATCAATACTTGAACTTTTTGTAAATATGCAATTTATTACCTAATTAAAGTTTTCATTATCATTTATATTGCTTGATCTAACTTCATTTGTGTCTGTTTATTAACCTAGCATGAGTTAATATATGGCACCAGCATGAATTGTCATGTGGCACTAACTTATGCCTTAGCTAATGTGGAGTGTTTAAGTCTTATATACATATTAGTTATCTTAAGTAGTCATGTAAAGATTTGTGTTTATGATCATGGTGTAGTCTTTGCTTAAATCATTGATTGGTTTGAACGAAGAAAATATTTTTTTCCTTAAAAAAAAAAGATCTATTCCATGTAATCTGTTAATTGATGCCACGTCAACAAATATAAGCTAATATGAAAAGGATGCCTTGTGGTGACCTAACGTCACTTTAGCAATTGTAAACAATTGCTACGTATGAGTTTAAGCCACTATCATATGTAAACTCATGTCACATCAACAAATGGAAGTTAACGAAATTAGGTTGGTAGTATAAATGATAACGAAAACTTTAATTAGATAGTAAATTGCATATTTAGAAAAAGTTTGTATACCAAATGTGATATCAACCTTATATAATAACAACAAAAGTTTAATACTAGCTAAAAAACATAAGCAAATTAATTAGGCAAGATGCATATAGAGCTAGATAATTTGCCAAGAACCTCAAGATTAATTTGTAGAGTTTTGTTGCTCATGGTGTTGAAGTTTGTTCGACAAAATAAAGCTCATGAAATCATGCTAAAATACTCTAAGTATTAAACTTGATTTTTAAGTGGGCCGAGTTCTTTTATGAACTCAAAAGGCAAGGTGTTTGAGCTTTTTTCTCTCTCTCTCTTTTGTTTTTTGTTTATGGAAAAGGTATATATTTATTTGTCAATGTATGATCATTTCTTGATTTCAATCCTAGACCTTTATTTTTTTTTTCCTATTTGAGACCTCAAGTTTTGAAAAGGAGTCTTGCTATTAAGAGTACTAGTTCTTCCGTTAATAAAAGACACAATATTTTCCTATTAAGCCACATAATTATATTATATAAATGATATAATAAAATATAAAATAAATTTAAAAATATTTGAAAAAGATAGCAATAAATGGTTCAAATTAATGAAATATATATTTTCAGCCACCTAAGTTAAAGCATTGGTTAGCATCATACCCTTCAATCTTAGGTGATTAGAATGCCCACTTGAAGAGTAAGCGGGTCGTGCAAATTGTAAGGATGAGGATGGCTGCCTACTATCCTAGAGGGATTGCTTCACTCCTTATTTATTTTTCTCAAAAAAAAGAAAGAAAGTACACAAATGGCTTGACTTTGATCCGATAATGTTTTTGTGTATTTTTCTTCTCTTTTATTCTTTTATAAAATTGGCACCCACATGATCCTTCAAGTGGTCAACGACCACTACGGTCGCCAAAATTCGGTTGCCTCTAGAATAATATTTTAAGGTAACCCAGCCAGCTTAATGGCAATAATTGACCAGTTGTATTTTTTTCTATTTTTTTCTTTTTCTACAATTTTTTTTCCTTTCCGTTTATTGTCAACTTTTTGAAACTTTTTAATTATTTGATTACTTTATTTATTAATTTTATTATATTACTTATTTAGAATAAATAATTGGCAATGTAAATGCACCACATGGTTTTTTACTGATGGAAAATTAGCACTGTTAATAAAAGGACTCCTTTTGTAAACATTGAGGACTCAATTCCAAAAAAAGAAAAAGAAATAATAAAGTTTAAGATTGATGAAATATACAAACAATGAAATTTGAGAATTAAATTTACATTTTTCCTTTTGTTTATTTGTAAATGTCTAACGTGAAATTTAAAAAGTACTTTAAAAAATCTTTAGAAATTTTTTAGAGGATCTCAAAAGTAAGGTAGAAAAATTTATTAAGAAGAAGAGGTTTTTTGGATACGTTAATGCAATACTTCAAGAATTTTTTTTAGTAATTTATCTACAAAAATGCTCTAAAAGATCCAAAAGTATCTTCATCTCGACTGATATGTACATGTTGGGCAAAAGATTTTTGTGGTTGATTAAATTCCGTGTCGTACGATGGAGGACTATATGCGATTTGATTTGGTTTAATGTTACACAACATGAAATATATAAATGGATGTACTGAAGCCAGCTATTTGTAGGTTGGCTTTTGTTTCTTTCTGAACTTAACACTAGCTAGCCATTGGCCGAAATTCCAGTTTCCCACTTGCCTCTTCTTTAGTTCTTATCACTTTGTCCAGCCACATTCGACTATTGCGTTGAGAAATAGTTGCCTAATAAGAAGCTGAAATTGATCTCAATTATTGATTTTTATCAAGGGTGATACTATATGCACATCTCTATATGACGATTTAAAAATCAGTCTCATGAATATATTTACTTTCAGCAATACAAGAAGAAACTACATCAATACTAAAAAGTGCAAAAAATTGATGGGTACAATGCTCTACTAAAATGTACACAATGCTACCATAAAATACACGACACTACTAGGAAGTGCCAAAAAAACACATTAACATTTTTGTGATACTTATTTTAAGTCACTTAATGATGACTTCCTTTTAAAAACACTCATTTATGAACCTAAGTTTAAAAATTCAAATAGAGTTAAGTTTAGTTTTGGCTCTGATTAAGTAGCTCAATGATCTTATTTCATTTCAAACCTATTTCATTTTATTTCTTTATCTAGAGAAATAAAAGGTCCTGATAGACAACTATTTATGAAGTATGAATAGACTATTTTATACTTTAAAAACTAGTAAAGAACTCATGCAATACATGAATAAAAATTTTATTAACGATTATAATCTTTTTTTTTTTAAATATAACCATAATATATATATTAAAAATTATTTAAGGAATATTAAGTTTTGAAAAAAAATTACTCATTATACATGATTTGTTAATTATTCAACCAAATAAAAAAAACACATATATGAAATGATTACATAAGTAACAAAAAAAAAAAAAAACTCTATATTTATCTTGCACACACTTCATATTAGAGCCCTTTTGTGCTTATCATAAAGTGTTATATAATAACTACATAAGATCTTAAATAATATATATATATATATATATACACACATACATACATGTTTGTGTTTTTTTATATAGTTATATATCAAAGAGGATGTAGTAGTATGCAAGTGTGATGTTTGCTAGTATACTTATTTATTAATAAAAAAAGTGAATAATAATAATAATAATAATTCTCTTGTTATAAAAGGTAAGTGTTTATGAAATTATGTAAAACTAGTGAGGAGCCAGTCTAATGCATGGATAAAATTTGAATAGTGATTATCATTTTTTTTAGAACAAAAAAAAAATGTAACTATAATCTACATGTTAAAAATTATTTATGCAATATTAAGTTTCGAAAACAAATAACTCATTATATATGATTTGTTGATAATTTAGTAGGAAAAAAAAAGATATATGAAATGATTACATGAGTAATAAAAATAAAAAAAAATAAAAAAAACACTTAGTATTTCTCTTGTACAGACTTCATATTAGAGTCCTACACTTACAATGAAGTGTAATGTAACAGTTGCATAAGATTTTAAATAATATATATATATATATATGTGTGTGTGTGTGTGTGTTTCTTTATATAGTTATATATCAAAGAGGTTGTGGTAGTATGTAAGTATGATGTTTGCTAATATACTTATTTATTAATAAAAAAGTGAATAATAATAATAATAATAATATCAAATTATTCTCTTGTTATAAAAGGTAAGTACTTTCAAAATTATGAAAATTTTGAAATATAAAAAGGAAATACATTAATGGTGAAATAAAAAAAATAAGTAGAAAAAAAGGGGGGCTTCAAAAACTATATAATATAATATGAAAATATGATTTGACAAATAAGTTTATGAAAATAACATTATGACATAGTAAAAAGGTAGAATATAGAAAAGGAAATAGCCTCTAAAACTATATAATATATAGTATATAATATGATATGGTAAAACCAATACGCTAAGAATATGCTAAGTATGACTAATTTGATTCATTAAAGAAGTCACTATTTGCCTACAAAATTAGTAAAAGATTATATATTATTTGAGGAACTATAAACACAACACAAAAAAATGTATTGACATAACAATTAGAAAATTTCTTTCTTTATTTTGTTTTAATGAGATGAATCATGGCTTAAATTACTAAAAGAGCAGTCGAAAAATGAAGCAATATAGTTAAAAATAATGCAAGCTTTTAAGATTAAAAAAATTGTAAATGCAAAAAACCACAAAGAACAATACGTAAACTATTTTCTCTTATACTTAAACAAACTCTCTCTTTTATCTCTATCACGCCCCCTCTCTTTTTTTATATATTTGCTATGGTGGTCATCTATTTAGTTTAACAATTGCACAGTACGATAGATTTTCAATTTTTGTTTTCGGGTAATTTTTTACTCAATTTTAGGAAATATCTTCCAAGCATTGGCTTGATATTGAACTTTATTTTTTAAAAATTCTTATTAACTAATTTTAGTATAGATCTTAGTGAAAAATGTCATAAAGTTGCAATATTTACTTTTATAGTAGTGGTTTTCAGTTTGGTTTAACAATTACTAAGACTCATTTCTAATTTATTTATTTATTTTTTTAACTTTATACACTATTTTGTTCTTCTTAACCATTGTTGTAAGCCTTACCAATTCTAGGTAACAATTTAAGTAGTTGGAACGCTCTTTAAATATTTTTGTTGATCAACCAAATTAAGAATCAAGCCAAATATAAAAGTCACACTCATACTAATTGACTTCTCAATTATAATTGAATATGAGAACTATAAAATTTAATATCAATCTTAGAATCTATCTAAAAACCCTAAACCTTAAAACATGGTGAGAACTTCTAAACTTACTATAACCCTAAATGAAAGATTGAAAACTTTAATACTAAATTGAACACTTAAAACCCTATATCAAAAGCCTTAAAACCTAATCGAGCTTGAACTAATCTTAAGACACTTATCACCTACCTTAAAACCAACTTGATGAATGGAAAAATTCAAAAACTAAACTCTAACTTAGTCACTTGAATAAAACAATCAAGTTATGATATTTCAAAAGTGGAAATTGATGGGATGAACAAGCCATCCCTTACCCCTTATGCCACCGGTTTGAAGAGGCTAAGGAAGCCATCACTTCACCCTCTCTTCTCAATGTAAACTCAACTTAATGCCCAACTAAAAGAACCCCCACAAACCAGTCACATCCCTTAATCCATCCCTTACTTGATACATCAACTTGACAAGCCAAAAAGAAGGGAAACTTAGCTCAAATGTAACAAGCCATTAAACTCTACCAAAGTCCCACACCACATCCATTTGATCCCTCTCATTTCACATCCTCTTGTACTTACATTTCAAAAAGAAAAGCCTCCCCCCAAACACCACCCTCATCACCCTTCGAGACGCCCAATCCACATGCCCAACCACTACATTTAGTACCCTTGTTTTGGCTACAAAGGATCACCCCCAAACACCACCCTAAGCTTAGCCAATTAAAGGGATACTAAGACATCAACAATCACCAAGTTCCTAAGATCCAAGAAGCTAAGAAATCACCAAGAGACAAGGGCAAGAACTAAAAGCAAGGAGGTTATATTAGAGGTGCCAAACTTTTCCACAAAGTATGCTTTCATTTCTATGTAACTTTAGAGCACCATGAGTAAAGCTCCCACATCTTACTTTTGTAACTTTATCTTTTATCTTAGAAATCGTTTTGGTTAGGATAAGTAGTAGTACTTCTTGAAGTTTCCTTATAAATGCTAGACTCTAAGTAGTATAAGACATGTCTTCTTTTAGCATGAATGGAATACACATTGAAGTGAAGTCTTGTAACGTAAAACATCAAATAAAAGCTAGCACGAAACCTTTTTAGAAGCTATACATGAAGAGCATAAGAGCTTCCAAGATGATTTCCTCACTTGTAATGAGTAGTTCCTACATCAAAATACCCTTAGATAATAAAAAAGTTAAGATAAGAAGCTTTGGTGAAGAGAATATCACATAAAAGCTTTATATAAGCATTTGCGCCTTAGGATCATGTGTGCTCCACATTTTTCCCTCAACATTATGCTAGATAAATTCACTTACAAAGAGCAAAACAAGAACCAAACAAGTATAAGTTAAGGCGTAAGTAGTGTAAAACCTTAAGTTAGCATTTAAGTTAAGGAAACAAGAAGATAAATTTCAAAAATGAATTTAAAGGCTCATAAACTTAAATCATCAGATCTATAACTAAAGTTAAGTCTACTTAAGCACCCTTAAAAATATAGTAAGTGAAGTAAAAAGATCAACCAAGGCTAAGAGGATGAGTATTAAAGGCTTAGAACTCAACACCGAGCTAAGAACTTAAAAGACAAGCTCAAAACCTATAACTAAACTATAGAAAGTTCTTTGACCAATGAGTATGAGCTAAAACAAGGATGGCATAAGATCCATAAAAGGCCTACATTAAGTTCCCTAAGTGCATCAAAGTGTCGAGTACAAATAATGGAAGAACCGACCTCGTTTTTACCATCAAATTCACTTAAAAATTTAAGGAGAACAAGAAAATAATAAAGACAAAAATATTAAATGAAAAACCGATCATATGAAGGTAATTAAGCCCAAATAGAGGTTCCATGCCCAAGCCTTAGTGATTTTCCTAAGTAAGAGAAACTTGATAACAAAATCAAGCTCAAAAGAGAGCTCAATTAATAGAAACGCCATTGTTCTAGCCCATAACAAAAAATGAGGGGCCTTCCTCTCAATTTTGACCATTCTACATGAAAATATACATGAAAACAATGAAAATTAACTATAACATAATGAGACTTAGATTTAAAACGAAAAAGATATATGTGATTGAAGATTTAACTTATCTAAGGAAAATTTAAGGATAAGTCAATGAATATAACTTTAGTACAATATTAGGGTGATATCATAAAATGAAAAATCCTTTTGTTACTATGTTTATTTTGTTTAGGGAACACTGATCTCGGGGATGACCTACCTCTAAAATAATACAATTAGCAGCTTTGGTAAAGTGAGTGATTCCCGATGACTTCATGCTTGGTTTTGCTTGTAGTTAGTTGCACTAATATAATATTATGTTAAATGGTTGCATGAGGGGTATGGGGAATGCATGTGTGATGACTTATGATTGTAGAATAACTTAATAATAATATATGAATCGGAAGTCCTTGCATGATTGATTTATATATTATTAATATGGTATGAGGAATGTTTGATCACCCAAGTGACTAGATATAAGTATTTATTTGACTATAAATTAAAATGAGTTATGCATGGCACATTGTTGCATTATAACCATACCGACGGGCCTCACAAGAGCAAGGTCTCTTAAAGGGAATAGATTAGGCACATATTCCATATTATTGAGTCCCTATCCTAACCTATGAGCTTATTAGGTACTAAGAGATGCTAACTGTTTAGTTAAGGGTCATGTCTTATAACTTTCACTTAGGGCATATGATGTGGACTGCGAAGGCCACCACATTACTAAATTTGGGAATTTTTGAATTTTAAAAAGGTCATGTTAAATATTAAAGTAAAGTGTATATATAAATATATATATATTTATACAAGTAGATTTGTGTCACATTAGTACAATTACTGATAAAAACCCAGGTGCTAGAACTTGGTTGATAGTTTGCATTGGTTAATAATCTCTATCCCTAACTATAAAGGGCGAAATTTTGAGTTGCATATGTGTTTAACATGCTACTTGTTATATACATTCATATGATTGTTAAATATATTGTTTGTAAGGCGTGTTGGAGGGATTAACTTACTAAGTGTAGGCTTATGCTCTTCTAGATTCCTTTTTTCGTAGGGCCACCTTTTTGCTAAGTTGGGTTGCAAGATGCCTAAGGTTAGTCTTGAGTTGGGATGGACCTATGAGAGAATTGGGGCGAAGGAGGGAATTGCTTTAGTATTGAATAAGACTTTATGATTTCTTTAACTTATGTTGTCAAACCTTCTATATCCATTTGGACTACTCGACTACTAATATTATTATTTTAGGAACAACGTTTTTCGTAGATTAAATTTAATGACTTATCTGATTAAATAGTATAGTTATTTTGCTATGATACTATTTGTTTGTGTGATTGATGGTAACTAGGAGTGGAAGTAGCCTAGTAAATCATATGAAAGGGTGATGATTGATAAGGGGGTTAATCATTGACCTTTGTATAGAGTACGGTGATTTACCACGAGAAAGGTATTGTCTGGTTTGTGATAAATTAAGTGGTATCAGATTGCTAGATTGGAAATAAGAAAGAAATAAAATAAAACCTAACCTTAGACGTTAGGATAACCTACTTGGTAAGGTTGAGAGGGGTAGAACTAAGATAAGTATCATGACTCGGATAGTACCTATATTATGGTAGATTACTAAACATCATACAAAGGTCGATAGTTAACCCCATTGTCAATCATCGCCCTTCTATATGATGTACTGGGCTACTTCCACTCTTAGCTACCATTGGTTACATAAATAAATAGCATCATAACAAAATAGCTATTCTTACTAAATAATCAAATAAGTTATCAAATTAAAAGTACGAAACATGATGTTCCCAAAATAATAGTAGTAGTAATCATGTAGTCTGAATGGCTATAGAAAGTTTAACAACATAATATAAAGAAATTCACAAATTCATAGCCAATACTAAGCAGTTCCCTCCTTCGGTTTAAGTAACTCATAGTCTTGTCTTAACTTGAGACTAACCACGGGAATCTTGTGGCCTGGTTTAGCGAATAGGTGACCTCATTACAAAAGTAATCTAAAGGGGTGTAAGCTTATACTTAGTGAGTTAATCCCATCAATATGCCTTATAAGCAATATATTAACGATCATATGAATGCATGTAACAAGCAATATGCTAAACAATACATGCAATAGCTTAGGAATCGAATGCAATATAGAATTTTGCCCTCTGCAGTTAGGGTTGAAGATTATTAATCAATACAAACCAATAATTGGGCTTTAACACCTAGGTTTTTATTTGAAATTGCACCTATGTGCACAATCTATTTATATACATATACTCATATATTTATAAATTTACTTTACTTTAATAAGGAACATGATCTTTTCAAAATTAAAAAATTTTTGAAGTCCACATCATACGTCCTAAGCAAAAGTCACAAGACATGGCCCTTAGACAAATGGTTAGTCTCTCTCGATGCCAAGTAAGCCTATAAGCTAGGATAGGAAGTCAATGACATGGTATAAACATAACTAATCTCTTTAGGAGCACCTGCTCTTGTGAGCCCCTTCCTACCTTACATGTAAGGTGGCAATCGGTATAGCTATTGATTTATTTTAAATTTATAGTAAAAAAAATAATTACGTCCAGTTACTTAAGTGATCAAGCATCCACACACATGCATTCCCCATACCTCTCATGCAACCAATTAATCATAATATTACTTTAGTACAACTAGACTACAACTAAAAGCAGCCATGAAATCATTAGGAATCACTCTACCATAATTGCTAATTGTAGTATTCTAGAGGTAGGTTGTCCTTGACATCAGTATCCAATGAACAAAGTAAACTTAGTAACATAAGGATTTATTATATGATAATGCTACCCGAAGATTCTACTAAAGTTACACTCTTTGATTTAGTCTTAAATTTTCCCCAGTTAAGCTAAATCTTTAATCGAGTATAACTTTCTTGTTTTAAATCCAATTTTTGTGATCTTATAGTTGATTTTTCATTTTCACATGTAATTTTACATAGTATGGTCATATTTGAGAGCCGAAGCCCACAATTCTAGTTATTAAGCGCTCCTACAAATTGGTTTTCCTTTTAAGCTTGAATTTGTTATTGAGCTTTTTACTATTTAGTGGAATTATTAGGGGTTGGGCTTATAAATTTTTTTTTTTGTCTTAATTACTTTCTTAAGATCAATTTTTCATTTAATATTTATAGCCTTATCACTATTTTGTGCTTATTAAATTTTTAAGTGGGTTTTATGGTCAAAGATAAGCCTAGTTCTTCCATTAGCGATACTTAACACTTTGGTGGGCTTAGGAACCTTAATGTGGACTTTCTATGGGCTTTATAATAACTTTGTTTTAGTTTCAACTTGCTGGTCAAAAGAGTTTTACAAGGCCCGGTTATGAGTTTTGGGCTTGTCTTTTGAGTTTTGAGCTTGGTTTTGAATTTTAGGCCCTTAATACACGTCCTACTAGTCTTAGTTAGTCTTTTCACTTCATTTACTATATTTTTAAGGGTGTTTAAGTAGATTAAACATAAGTTACAAATTTCGTCAAATTGGTTCATGAGCCCCTAAATTCATTTTCTAAACTTAACTCCTTGTTTCTTTAACTTAGGTTTTAAGCTAAGGCTTTACACCACTTACACTCTAACTTATACTTGTTTTTCTCTTTGTAAGTAGATTATTCTAGCAAAATATTAATGGAAAAACACAGAACATGTAAGACCTTAGGCACAAATGATCATGTTAGGCCTTTATGCAATGATCTTTTCACTAGAGCTTCTTATATTGATTTTTCCTATTACCTAAGGTATTTTGATGTATGAGCAACTCGTAAGACATGAATAAAACAATTTGAAAATCCTTGTAGACTACATGTCCAGCTCTTAAAGGAGTTTTACACTAGCTTATATTTATGGTTTCTTCAAGTTACAAGGCTACACTACAAAGTAACATACATTTATGCTAAAAGGAAAAACAAGTTTAAGCTACTTATTATCTATCATTTGCAAGGAAGCTTCAAGAAAAACTATCACTTATCCTAACTAAAAGAAATTCTAAAATACATGATATAGTGACAATAATAAGAAACGAAAACTCTACTCATGGTGCTTTAAAGTTACTTGAAGATAGAATGTACTTTACTAAGTTGAAGAAAGATGGTTGGTGCCCTACTCAGGACCCCTGTTTGCTCCTAGATTTTGCTCCTTTCTCTTGGTGATCCTTGAGCTCCTTGAATCCTAAGAACTTAGTGCTGGTTGGTGTCTATAATGACAATAATAAGAAATGAAAACTCTACTCATGGTGCTTTAAAGTTAATTGAAGATAGAGTATACTTTACTAAGTTGAAGAAAGATGGTTGGTGCCCTACTCAGGACCCCTGTTTGCTCCTAGATTTTGCTCCTTTCTCTTGGTGGTCCTTGAGCTCCTTGAATCCTAAGAACTTAGTGCTGGTTGGTGTTTTAATATCCTTCCAAATGACTAAGCCTAGGGTAGTGTTTGAGGGTATTCTTGTTTGTAGAAGAATAAGGCACTACAATGGGGTGGTTTGGGCGTACGATTAATGTGCATACATGGCCAGTGAAGGTAGTGTTTAGGGGGAGTTTTCTCATGGTTTTTTAAGTGTTGGATGCTTGAGAAATAAAAAAAAAAAATGGAAGAACAAATGGGGTTTAGATAGGTTAAGTGGCCAGTTAGGAGACTAAGGTTTCTTCCTAATATCTTGTCAAATTAATGTGTTGAAGTGAAACAAAAATTTAAGGGATGTGACTTGATTTGTGGGAGCTTTTTAGGTCCCCACTAAATGTAAGTTTACAAGTGAAAAAAAGTGAGATGATGGTTACCATGCTTCCATGTAAAACTGGTGATGTAGGGTTTTTGGTGGGTTGGGGCTATGGAGGGTAGGTGTATGGTTTGTTGTCTCTTCAACTTTACTTTTGGGTTAATCCATTTACTTTTTCTATAAATACTACAACTTGTCTAGGGAATTGTGGATTGTCCTATCTAATCACTTGGGAACTTGCTAAGATTACAATTTAACTAGGTTTATATCCTTTGGTTTGGCTTGTTTGAGCATAAATTGGGAGGGAAGAATGGATAAGGATAGCTGGTTCAACTCCTCACTTATGGCTCTCCAATTTTCGCTCTTGAAATGTCATAACTTGATTGTTTTAATCATGTAGCTAAGTTGGAATTTCGTTCTTGAATTTTTCCATTCATCAATTTTTTTTAAAGATATATTATAAGTACCCTTAGATTGGTTCAATCTTGATTAGGTTTAGGCTTTTGATATAGGGTTTTCAAGTGTTCGACTTAGTAGTGCAATTTTTGATCTTTCGTTTAGGGTTTCAATAAGCTTAGAAGTTCTCATTACATTTTAGGGTTTAGGGTTTTAGTAAGTTAAGGGTGGTTATTAAGTTTTAGGGTTTACAAAAGTTTGAGTTAGTATTAGGGCTCTTGGTCTTTTTGTCTTAGGGTTTTCACAAGCTTGAAAGTATTCTACTATACTTAAGGGTTTAGGGGGTTTTGGGTAATTCTAGGATTGATATTGAGTATTATAGTTCTCATGTTTGATTTTAATTATGAAGTCAATTAGTATGAGTATGACTTTTATATTAAGCTTGATTCTTAGTTTGGTTGATTTTTTGGAATATTTAGAGAGCGTTTCTAACTACTTGGATTGCTATCTAAAATTGGTAAGGTTTATATCCTTCCTCCCTTAAAATAAGTTTTGCCCTTAAAACTTAGAGACATACCTAATTGTTTAAACAACTTGGGGTATTTGTGTTTTACTTCTTCTTTAGCTTCCCTAGTAGCTTCTTCCCTCTCATGATTCCTCTAAATTAACTTTTCATACTGAATCTCCTTGCTCTTCAGCTTCTAAACTTTCCGATCTATGATTTAGACTAGATGTTCTCAACATGTCATGTTCTCCTTAAGTCACATTGGTTTTAATTCAGTGATGCAATCTAGGTTAGGGATGTGTTTTCTCAATACAGACATAAAAAACACATTATGTATTTTGGCCATATTTAGAGGTAATGCTAACTGATGCACAAGATTCCCTATCCTTTCGAGAATCTCGAAGGTTTAATATACCTTGGACTTATCTTCCCTTGGGTCCTTATATGATATATGCTCTTGATTGGACTTACTTTTGAATATACGTATTCTCTAATTGTAAACTCTAACTCTTTTCTTTTTAGGTTAGCTCAACTCTTTTGTTTGTCCTAAGCTTCCTTCATCTTTCACTTAATGATGGCTACCTTATTTGCTACTTCTTGAGCTAAGTCTAGCCCTACGGTTGCTTTCTCCACATCATCCCAAAACAGTGGAGATTGACACTTCCTCTCATATAAGGCCTCATATGGTGGCATTTGTATAGAGAAATGGTATTTGCTATTGTATGCAAACTCAGTTAAAGGCAAGTGAGAGTCCTAATTTCCTTTAAACTCAATGATGTGAGCTTGGAGCATGTCTTCCAAGGTCTGAATTGTCCTTTAAAAGTTTTAGGGGGTCAAAAAGCTCATTTTAAAAGTTTAGGGTTGAATCTATACCAAAATGAAAATTTAGGTGATTAAAAAACTCATTTTGAAAGTTTGAGAGATGAATTCGTACCAAAGTGAAAGTTAACTTGACATCTCTACATAAAACTACATTACATATATATATATATATATATATATATATACATACATATATATATATCAGCTAGTCGACCTCTTCAAAGCATAGATCGACTGTACAGAGCTTAAACTAGTCTCCTTGGAGCCTAAGCCAAGCTCTCCATTACTTGGTCAACCTCATCATGACTAAGCTATGCTACTAGTATCAAGGATGACCTTACCCATGCTTAGATCGATCTTCCTTATAGATGTTATTACTCTATTACCACTTTACTATGATTCCTCAATGGAGTTGTTAATATGTATATGAGTCTTACTGACATTGCTACGAAGCATCATTAGTCTTAGAACAGGGCACAAAGTGTGTCATCTTACTAAAATGGTCCATAACCACCATGATGGAGTCCTTCCCTCAAGACATCCTTGGTAGACCTAACATAAAGTTTATGCTCAGCTCAAACCATGGTTTGGCTGAGAGGTAAGAGAAAGATTAAGAAGGTGGATGGGTGAGCAATAAGTACCAAAGCCACATAATATGAACCAAGCTCGACCCCAACGCGTTGGAACAACTTAATTTGGATAATAGAGATATTATTAGGAAAGTTGCTGCATCTTTAGGAAATTTGATAAATTATTGTAATGATAATGTGATTCTAATTAGCTATTGTAAAACTTCTATAGAAGCTTCTATAAATAATTTTTGAACACTCCAATACACATGTTAACAAACAATGAACCATTTTGTTATCATTAAAACCAAAGTAAGAGAGAACTTAACATTCTCCCCCTTTTTGATGATAACAAAAAATTAATTGCCCATTTGTTTAGGGGTGATATGTTGTACTAAACTTTAACTTTATCCTTAATACCTTCAATAGAATTCCCTAAAATTTAGATACAAACTTAGGGCCTCTATTTGACACTATCCCAACTAGCACTCCATGTAAGCATATTATTCTCCTCAAATATATCCGAGCTAGTCCCTTTAGTGAATAGGTCATGTTGATGGGTAGGAAATGTGCTGACTTAGTGAGTCGATCCATTACTACCCATATGGTGTCATGACTGGCTATTGTCTTTGGTAGTCCATACATAAAGTCCATGGTGATCTAGTTCACTTCCATTTGGGTATTAATAAAGGCTATAATAACCCCCCTGGTCACTAATGTTTTGCTTTAACTCTTTGACATGTATCACACTTGAGCACATAGTTCGCCACATCTTGCTTCATTCTGCTCCACCAAAAATTTTTCTTAGGATCCTGGTACATCTTAGTTCCTCTAGGATATACCATATATCTAGAATAGTGAGCTTCCTTTAAAACTTCTTTCCAGAGTTTAGGACTATCTGGAACACATATTCTCCTTTTCATTTGGATCATACCATCCGTATCTTAACTAAAATCAATGTGCCTCCCAAATACCATTTGCTTCTTCAACTATAGTAGGGAAGGATCAGTCACCTGTGCTTCCCTTGTCCTTTCTTGTAACATCAACTCTAAGACTAAGTTTGATAGTGCAACGTTTGCTTCGTGCCGTAAGAATTCCAAGTTCATCCTTTCAAATTCCTTAATTAATTCTTTTTGTCCTATGAGAAGAGAGGCAACCTCAACATGTTTTTTCTTACTCAAGGCATCTACAATGGCGTTTACTCTTCTCGAGCAATAATTGATGCTAAGGTCATAATCCTTAATCAGCTCTAACCATTGTCGCTATCTCGTATTCAGCTCCTTTTAGGTGAATAAATATTTCAAACTCTTATGGTAGGTGTAGATTTAACACCTTACACCATATAAGTAATGCCTCCATAACTTTAGTGCAAATACTATAGCCATTAACTCTAAGTCATGGGTAGGATAGTTTTGCTTATGAGGTCTCAATTGTCGCGATGCACAAGCAATTACCTTATATACCCAAGATTGTTCTTCGAAGCATCACTATATATTGAAAAGGGCTCTTCATTGTTAGGTAAGACCAAAATTGGTGTCGTTACCAATCGCTTTTTCAGTTCTTAAAACTTTCCTCCGTTTTCTCTTTCCATTCAAACTTCTTATTCTTTTGTGTCAATTGGGTGAGGGGTTTAGGTATCTTTGAGAAGTCTTTCACAAACTTTCTATAATACCAGCTAAACTGAGAAAACTTTGTATCTCATTAACGTTTTCAGGCCTCTTCCAATTAATGATAGCCTTTATTTTCTCTAAGTCTACTGATATCCCACCTCTTGAAACTACATGCTTAAGAAAAGATATCTCCTTTAACCAAAAGTTACACTTTAACAACTTAGCATAAAGGTTGTTCTCCCTTAAAGTCTATAACACTTATCTCAAATGTTCTTGGTGTTGTGTTAGGGATACTATCACGACCTAATAGTATTATTGTCATGGTAGATTGTCGTGAACCGTACAAAGATCTACAATGAATCTCCTTGTTGATCATAGGCCTTTCATATGATACACAAGGCTCTTTCTACTCTATGTTACTAATAGGCTTGTAGACATGTAATATCAAGCATAATAGCTGAAAATTACTAGTTAATTATGAAAAGTAATGGAGTTAAAGCATGAAACGTAGAATTCAACAACAAAATATTACGATACATATAAGTCTACATTAAGTCCATCTATCTATAGAATTATGCTAATAAAAAGAAATATTAGTTCTTGGCCAATATCATAAATTCCCTCTTCGCTCTCTAAATCATATAGCCCTGTCTTGACATGAGAGTAACCTTGGGTATTCCTTAGCCTGGATTGATGGAGAAGCAATTTTGCATCAAAAGAAATCTATTAGGGTGTAAGCTTACACTTAGTGAGCTAAACCCTCCATCATGCCACACAAACAATTTATTAAATGCACAAATCATGTGAATGTATGAAACACTTAAAATGCCAAACAATACATGTAGTGACCTAGAAGCTGCATGCAACTTAGAATTATACCCCCTATCGTCAGGGTTAGAGATAATTAATTGATACATATCATTAACCAAGTTATAGCACATAGGTTTTTATTTTACTAGCACCAACGTACTCAAATCAACTCAAACATATGTATATAAGTGTATGTGTGTATGTATATACATATGTAATATATGCAAACTTTACTTCTCATATGGACAATATACTTTCCTTTTTCATAAACGAAAAAAAAAATCAAGGTCAAAATTCTTAAGGCTAGCGATGTGGTAGCCTCCACAATCTATAATCACATGTCTTAAGTGGAAGTCACAAGATACGACCCTTTGCTAATGTTTAGCATCTCCTAGTACTTAGTAAGCTTGAAAGCTCAGGATAGAGACTCAATAATACATATAAATGGCATAACCATTGCCTAATCCTTATAAGAGCCTACGCTCCTATGAGTCCCTTCTCACTTTTCGCAAGAGGTGACCGTTGGTATAGTTGTGGTTCAATCATGAGAAATGCATGGCTCATTGAATCCCTTAATTGAATAACTACTTAATCCAGTTTTCATTATGATCAAACCATTGCATTCCATAACAACCATACAAATCTATCATCACAAATAGCTTTGTTTATTATCTAATTAGTAGATCATGGAGTTCAACCACAATATCACACACATGCATTTCTCATGTCTCACATGCATTCAAGTTTAGTATAAATTTAAGTGCATCTATACTACAAACAAAACCAAGCATGAAGTCATCAAGATTTACTCACTTAGCTATAGCGGATTAATCGTAATAGTCCGAAGGTAAGTCTTCTCCAACGGTAGGGTCCCTTGAATATCACATATATAATATTATAAAAATTTGAAATAAAATTGAAAGACTAACCTAAAATCTTTTAAGTTACATTTTTAACTTAATTCTTATATTTTTCCTGGTTGTACTAAAACATTGATCGTGTATAACTTTCTCGTTTTAAATTCGATTTTTATAATCTTATAGTTGATTTCCATCGTTTTTTTTATGTACTTTAACATGGTATGATTAAATTTATGATACGAGACCCAAAATTCTATCCATGGGTCAGGGTAGTAGCATTCCTCATGGCTTGGTTTTCTTTTGGGCTTAATTTGATTGTTAGGCCTTTTGTTATCTTGTGTAATCTTTTAGGCCTAGGCTTGAAACTTTATTCTAAGCTTAAAATATTCATCAAGGTCAAATTTCTATCCATCCCTCATGACCTTGGTGTTTTTAGGTCTTATTTTGAGCTTTAGGCCTTTAACACTTATCATGCTTACCTTGATTGATCTTTTCACTTTGTTTTATTGCATTTTTAAGTGTGTTTTCTTATGGATCCGGATTTGGTTGATTGGGTTTAGGGACTTCTAACTTGTTTCTTCAATTGTTTCATTACTTCGTTAAGTTTAAGTGATAAATAAAGAGCCAACATTACATATATTCTAAGTCCAACTTAACTTCTTCTTGATAGGAAGATTATTTAGCTAAAATACTAAGTAAAATTCATAGGTTACATACTTATCAGAGGTGCTACACCTTATTTCAAATCTTTAAGAGTTGATTTTTACATCAAAACATCTTGTAATGATTTTTCCTTCACCTAAAGCTAGTTTTGTGCATGTGAAACCAAATAGGAGTAAAATTGACAATTAGATACCTTTCAAATGTGCTACGTCCAGCATGGTTGTCCATCATTTAAGTACTTATTTCATGATTTTCTCAAGTCGCAAACATTCATTCTAAGTGACAGGTAAGTGTCTTACATAATACTACATCCAGCATACTCATATTTTAATATTTGTAGACACACCATTTTTATTTATTTTATTTTAGGATAAAGGGTCCTAATTTAGGAAAAATGCAAAAAAGAAAAAGAAAATTAAGAAAACCCAAAAAAGAAAAAAAGAAATTTAAGAAAAATAAAAAAATAGAAAATTAAAGAAAACCTAAAAAATAATAAATTTAGAAAAATACAAAAATAGAAAAATCGGAAAAAGTATAAAAAAGTTACTAAAAATAGGAAAAATTGAAAAACAAAAATAGAAGATTTAGCAAATTTAGAAAATAATTTAGTAGGGTAATAATTTTTAATTTAGATAGAACAAGAAGAGCCAATGGCTAAGGCACAAGCCAATGGCTTAACGGTAAAGCACTTCGACATTTGCGTTAGGTTTAGTTGAAGGTCCTGGGTTTGAATCCTATCAAAGGTATGGAAAGCCTTTTTCTTTTTCGTTTTTTGCAAAGGACACACTACAAACGGCACTGCTACGTGTCAAGGGTTTACTATGCGATGTGCCCTAACACGTAGCACCATTAGATTAGGTCATGGCTAACGTGGCGCCATATGGCATGATACGTAGCATGCCACGTCAACTACCCCTTATTGTGTCAACTATCACATGTCATGTGAGGATATGTAGTATACTATGACTAGACAACACAATTGACATAGTGCCATGTCAGTGCCACATCAGTCACCTTTCTCTTCCTTTCCCTTCTTTTTCCCTTAATTTCCTCCACTTTCTTGACACAAAAACAACTTATACCCCTCACTTTAGATCCATTTTCTACTCAAATTCCACATATATACGCATGATTTCTTAGTCTGATTTTATTCTAGACATGGCCTTCTTTGAATCAAATATAAGAGTAAGACTAGATTCATTCCTTTCAATGCTCAACTCAACTCTCAAAAATGGAAAAAGACTCAAAATCACGAGCGTACATTCATTGCTGGATTGGCTAGTAATGGCCTTTTCCTTCTTTATTCGAGCTTGAAATTATATAAATAGACATCCCTAGTCCTTGTCCAAGCATGAACACTTACTTCCAATCGTTCAAACATATTTACGACTCCTTTCTCTCTCTAATGACACCCCCTCTCTCTCTAGGATAAGCTTTGAATTGAAGCTTTTTGAATACAACTCACATCACAGCCACTATCCTCGAGCCCCAAGCTATCTCCAGCAAGCACCCTCACCTCTTGTTGTAGCCTGAAGCCCTTCCACCATTAAAACTGTAACCGCTACCTTCTACTCCGACAACTGCCACCAATGACCAAGTTAGGCCATGACACTTGTTTTACCCCTGTAATCTCAATCCAAAAAACATGAAACACCATTTTCCCCTTCACTTTAGTAGTCAAATCTAGAGGAGTCAACCTGAGCAATTGTTACTCCTTCCTCTTTGCACAACCTAGGTCTAACCCATTGAAGCTTCGAGATTCAACTCGAAGGCTAAACTTGACTCATGTGCCCATGTCATTCCCTGGTTTGGCCCTCATTTGCTATTCGATTTAGTTACTTTGTTTTTTGATTTTTTTTTCTTATTTTTATTTTTATTTTATATGCAAATGTAAACAAAGAAAAAAAGGAGAAAAAAGGGAAAAAGAAAAAATAAAAAAGGAAGAAAAGAAAAAAAAAAGAAAAAAGAAGAAGAAAAAAAAGAAAAGATTGGCCTATTTTGTTTATTTACTTTTTTAGTTTAATAGAAATAGATAAAATAGAATAAGTGATAAATAAATAAGATAATATAATAAAAATAAAAATAAATAAATATGTTAGTGAATAAAAAATCATTTTGATACTTAGAAAAGTTGGGTTTTCCAATAATAAATAAAAATAAATAAACCCTTTCCAAATTAGAATCCTATTTGGAATTTCTAATTTACGGCAATTTTTTTCCTTAAATAAACCAAATTAGGTTAAAAACATAAATTTGACATATTTTCAAAAATAAAACAAACCCAATACACTAAAATTTTCAAAATAAAGTACAAAAGTCTAATCCCAATTAGTGGGTACGTAGGCACTTGTATGTATAGGGCGATTTAAAACATGGAAAGTTTTGTTTTTTTTTTCCATCTTTATAAATATTTGTGTAAATTAATTAAATTAGTCACATGTGATATGATTAATCGTTTAGAAGTTGTAAAAGGGTATTATTGAAAAGCAAGATTAAATTTGGAAAGTTAAAAGTAGTACCCGTTTAAGATTTAATAGGATAGCCTTCGAATCCAAATTTTTTATTTTGAAAACTGTTCACAAAATTGGTTTAATCAATTGATTGGTAGCTAAGTTATATCCAATTGGTTATAACTTGCTACTTTTTTCCGACTCTGGTCAGTTGGTGAGTCCAATATTTATTCAAAATAAAAAATTGCTTTTCTTTAAACCTTAGTCAAAGGTTAGTACTAAATGGGTAGGGTTTAATATTGATTGGTTTAGAGAAGACTTATTTATAAAAAAACTGGGAGGAATAAACTAGGCTCGACAGCTTTGTGACTCCATTAGGGATCATCAAGAGGGTTAGCCATTCAACTTTCCAAAATTAAAATTGACCTCTAAAAATCACCTTAAGTGCAATTTATTTACTTATTCGTTCTTTATCATTTGTACCAGAATTGTACTAACATTGTTGCAGGTTTAGTTTCAATTATTTAAGAAGGGATTTATTTTATGTATCATGAATGCATGATAGATACGGTCGAACTCGAGCTGTCTTAGGACCCTAGGATGGGGAGTGATGGGAATCAAGCCACAGGACCCTTGACATTAAGCCTAACTTGAGGACTAAAAGGGTTGGTACAACGAGTTCTTATGTTCCAACCAACCCCTAATGAGGCTAAGGCCGAGTACTTTCTTGTTGAGTCACCTTTAATGTCGTTTTGTATGACTGCCCATTATTTTATTGTATGCCAAGTTGATTGTTACGTTATGGTGCTAAGCCGACCTATCATTTGGCATTATCCTTGTTGAGAAGCCAAGAGAGAGAAAATCTAGACTAATTAAGCCACCCCTATTCAAACAAGCCTATTTATCTGCATCTCTTAACAACTTCGCTAATGCAGCATTGCCACGTGTGTAGTATCATATGTACAATCTGTAGCACCAATGATTGTTTTCCTTGCATATTCATTTTTACCCTTTTATATCATGTGCATTGCTTCTTTAGGAAATGTCCTCATTGTCTTTTCCCTTTTAGGCAAGTTACCCTAACTTACGAGTGTAAATACTCTTATACTTATAGCTGTTACTCATTAGAATACCTTTAATACACTTAAGTACTTTCTTTCTTGCGTAAACACTGTTGTTTACTCTTAGCATTACCCTTATCCTTTCCCTTAAGTAAGGTTAGGTGGTGAGTAACCTTATTGGACCAATTTGTGCATCATATCGAATTATGCCGTAAGTCCTCGGAAATTTCATTGGTGTGTTATATCCTCTGGAGTTGTTCGTAGGTTTTGCTTACCATTTTCATTCCTCGTTTTTCACCCTTATGTACTTATTCCCCATTAACCCTTTTTGAGCTTTCTATAAGCTTAGATCTATCCAGCGATTGGATTTTTTTGTTCTTGGTTACAGTTCGTAATAGGAAGCCATTGTGTAAGTTCCGGCTATAGTGGGTAACCACTGTTTAGGGTCGATTGGGTTACCCTACTTAAACTTTGATTTGACCAAGGAACCATTTTTTAGAAACATGTGAGGTTATAGAGTTTAAGGACCTCTAGAACCTACCCTTCTTGCATACATTTTTTGGGGTCAATGAATAACTAAATAAGGTAGCATTGTTATAAAAAAGGAAAAAAAAAAGAAAAAGAAAATATGACAAAACCTAGAGTTTCTTCCCTATATTTTTTCTTAAAATTCGTATACATAGGAAATTTTTTGCAATTTCTTTCGATGTAAATGGTATTTCCTTTGTAATTTATGTTTTCCTTGTAATCTTTTAGAAATGGCTAGCTCATCCAATGTCAAGGTCTTTGCTAAAGAGACTCATGTCCATAAGCGTACAAACCCAAAGCCTATACTCAATCAATGGTTTCAAACCTGCAACCCAAGAGAACAAGAGTTCATTACCAATAAGATTAGGCCCATGCTCTCACTATCTAAGGTAAATGTTAACATCATACTAGTGAGGGCCTCAGTCTATTTTTAGGAGACCAAAGAAGTCGCATTTCATTTTAGGCCACACCTAATCAGCTTAACTTTGGAAGAATACACCCAATTGCTTTAAGCCCCTCCTTTGGATGAAATATACGTTCTAGAACTCATCTTTGGCTCGGCCTACACTTTTTCAAAATTTATGGGAATCCATAAGACCGAAATAAATGAGGCCTTAAATGATTGTAACAAACATGTTATCAAGATACGGGATCTAATCCATTAGTTCTAGAATGAACCTAGCTATAACAAACAGGCTCTGTTCTTGGTAATTGGAGGGAGAATTGAATCATGGCCTATATATTAGCAGTATTTGCCACCATATTATTACCAAATGGGTCTTTTCTTATACACTTTAGGGTGGTGAAATTAGTGGCTCAATTTTAGGAAGGGAAGTCTTATACTCCTGCCATACTTGCCAAACAAATAAAGAACCTTAATTTCCTTAAGAAAAGAGGCTGTGGAGATCTTAGGTCAAGTATGACACTGTTAATGGTATGGTTTGTTAGCCACATCAAATACTTTGGGTTAAACTTGATAAGTAGTGCATTCACCAATAAGATTGATCTTATTGACTCTTTCATTGACAAGATCAAATTACTAGAAGATATCCCTACCCTTCTTTGGATAGAAGTTCTATAAGATTTCCAATAGAAGACATATTGTGGACTACTAGATGGAGCAATTACATTAAGGTCATACTGGTTTGTAAAGATTATCATGCTGTACCATTGATTGGAATAAGTTGGTGTATAAGCTACTATCTAAACAACATGATGAGGTAATTTAGGGGGATCCAGGGCATAGTTCATAGGCCTTCATTAGAGCCATTCACTCTTAACCTCGAAGAGCCTCATTCCACAAAAAAGGTGTCTAAGCTTCCCAAAGTCAAAGCCTGGTGGGATACCAAGACCATAAGCCCTAAAATTGATTTGAGTGAATTCATAGAAGAAGTAGACAAATACCGAATCACTAAAGAGTATTTATATGATCAACTTCACAAGGTAGGCATGATGAAGCATTGGGCAGTAGAAGTCCTTCAACCTTCACCCGCAAATGCTAACTTTGAAACGGTGACCTACATAGACTAAGTGAAAGCTCATGTGGATGTCCTTTACAATGAAAAAGATAGGTGGGAAAACCTCTTTCAGGAGTCTAGGCAAAGATTACACACCTTAGAACACAATTGAAGATGGCCTAGAAGAAAATCTAAGAGTTTGAGGAAGCAACTAAGCGTAGGCAAAAGTAGGGTAAAGTAGTGGCTATTGAACCCAACAACCAGGAGAAGAAAATGTCATCTGGCCCACAAAAGAAAAGAAGATTATTCTAGATGAATTTGTATTTTTCTCTTCTTTTATGTAATAAAACTTCGAGAATTGAAGAATAATAAATAACTTGCCATTTTGTTGGTTAATTGCTGATCGGCTCCTTTTCATCCATGTGGCACACTTGCATTTCATTCATTTATTTCAATTCCATATTTTCAAAAATTAAAATATTCATATGCTAACATGTTAGGAAGTGATCCTAAAATAGGTCACCAAGATAGTGCCTAAGCATCAAACCTTTCAAAGAAGTCTTATTTGAACCTGCTCTCAAACCATGGCCAGCCAAGAAAACGACAACACCAACACTAACAATAGCAGTATCAACCTAGAAGTTATTGACCCCATTGAGCTAAGGTTCCGCTCTTTGGAACGAATGGTAGGGAAGATTGCATATCAACTGAGCTTCTTTGCTAATAACATCACCCTACTAAGGTCTATAGCTCTAGCAAATGAAGAGAATTCCAAAGCATAGTATGGAAAGAACATTGATGCTCTACTTCCTAAAGCAGAAGAAGCCAACTAAGCCTTTGAAACCTTTGAGACAGAAAGGGTCTTTCCAAAGGTCAGCCTAACTTTAGAGCCAAATACTTGTTTTTGATCAACCCAAAGCTTGAAGTTGATCAAGATAGATTGAAAGAGCTTGAGAAGTGATTGACCCAACAAATCACTAAGAAGATGAAAATACTCGAAGGCTCTGATGGATTCGAGCAGGCTAGTATAATGGATTTTTTTGGTTATGACTATTGAAGCTTTATAGAGAAGTTTAAGGTAATTGACTTTGAGAAGTATAATGAAGCTGGGTACCTTAAACTACATACCAGGTTGTACGTACGCAAAATGGGCAAGTATGTGCAATATGAGCAGCTCATGGTCTAAACTTTTCAGGATAGCTTGATAGGCCCTACTTTAACCTGATATGCCTAATTGGACCTAAACTAGATAAACACATAGGAGAAACTAGCTAAGGCATTTTATGAGCAACATGGGTTTAATGTTGAAGTGGCACCAACCATGATGAATTTAGTTGCCCTAAGGAAGAGGCATAATGAATCTTTTAAAGAATACACCCAAAGGTAGAGATCCTTAGTTGCAAGGGTATCTACTCTCATGATTGAGAAAGAGCTAACTTTGACTTTTAGTAACAACCTTAAGAGACCCTATTTCTCCTACTTGATTAGGTAAGCCTCTTCTAATTTTGTAGAAGAAGTAGCAATAGGGTATCGAATTGAAAGTGCCATCTCTTTTAGTAAGTTACAAGAGCCATTAGACAAAAGACCACTCTTTGCTAAGCCTACCACTAGTAAGCCTAGAGAAGCTACTGTTAGCATGGTTAATTTGAATACTAGACCTAACAACCAGGTCTCTTTCAGGGAAAATCCTCCACTAACTTAACAATAGTTTAGAAGCCAACCGCAAATCAGTAGGACCCTAAGGTAGTTCACTAAAATACTTATTCCTTTCAGTTAGGTACTTAAAAAACTAAGAAAGGATAATCTGCTCCATTATGAGGCTCCCAATGAAAGGTACATGCTAAGATTCTTTCATCCCAATGTAAGGTGTCAATATCATCTAGGGTAAGTGGGCCATTCAACAAACTCATGCTAGGGATTAAGAAATAAAATTCAAGACTTAATCGATGAGGATACAATCCAACTAGACTTCGTAAAGGCTCTAGTTCCAAACATTAGCAATAAGTCCTTACCTAATCATGTGCCCATCATGAATATGATATTTGACAACTCATATCTTGCCATCAACATGATCGGTTCCAACCGAGAGCCTACAGTCTATAGGTTTTACAAACAAGAGGAGAAGCAAATTCTACATATCAAAAGTATACCTTCCATGTACCTATAGCCCTTGAAAATTATAAAACTACCCCTCTTAATTACTAGGCAGTAAATCACAGGCAATCGAGCTCACTTATGGGAGGGATTATCCACTCTGGTAGAATTTATGATCCAAAGGAAGACTTGAAAAAGGAGGTTGTGTTGGAAATGCTAAATAATGAACTAGTTGAACATGAAGAAGGATTGTTTACCTTCACCAAAATAATTAAGTCTAGTGGGTATAAAGTAATGGATAAGCTCGCTAAGGCTCCAACACAAATATCCTTCATGAGTTTATTTATGGCATCAAAATTGCATCGGGAAGCTTTGTTCAGAACATGGAGGGAAGTTAAAGTCCTTCTTGAAATACTGGTAGAAAGGATAAGGTTTGTCACCAACTTTATCTTCACTATGGATCAAATTTCTATCTTCGTCGAGGAATTAGGCGAAGAAGGTAACTAGCATACCAAGCCTCTATTTATAATAGTGAGGGTAAACAATATCATCACAACAACAGTCTTCATTGACAATGGATCATCTTTGAATGTTGCCTTCTTATTACCTTAGATCTATTGGGCATCAATATGACTGCTATCAAGCCAAGTTTGACAATAGCTAGGGCTTTCAACGAATTTAGAAGAGAAATTATGGGGGAGATTGACTTATCTATTGATATTGGCCTACAAACATTCAACATCCAATTCTAAGTTTTGGACATCCTAAGGACCTTTAACCTATTATTGGGAAGACCTTGGATACATTCAGTAGGGGTCATACCTTTGAGTCTTCATCAAAAGGTTAAGTTCACCTCCAATGGCCAAGTCATAATGATTCTAGGTGACCAAGATTTTGAAATATATAAGGAAATGGCCATAGCCTATATTGGCATCAAGGAGCAAGGGGACTTTAGGCTCCAAATGTTTGAAGAGGACCAGTTTGGAACCTATAGGCTAGGCTACATCCTAACTCCAATAGAAGAGTTCAAAAATGCAAGTTAGGGGTAGAAAAGGTGATAGGTTATATCATGCCTCAATGACCTTCTCATCGTTGTCAAAAACTTTCATCTTGGCCAATGTCCAGAATTTAGAACCCACCAAAGAGGACACCTTTAGCAAAAATAAAACAGCTGGCCCATCTAACAAGTTCTAGCATTTGAATAATTGGTTCTCTATCCCTATGAATAGCAATAAGTCTTCTCTAGGGTAAAGTATGAATCATGGTTTAGTATTTTATAGAGTTTTGTAATAATTACCTTTGTTCTCCAACATTGTACTGAAAAGAATTTCTTCTAAATAAGAATCAGTTTCCTTTCTCTTCACTTCTTCCTTACTTACACTCTTTCCTTTACCTACTTTTCTTTTTCCTAAATCTAATGCTTAGAATAAAGGCCATGGATACCTTACACAAATAGGTGATGAAAATATTGATATCACTTCCGATTCTACTAGGTTAGTCATCGGGAGTGATACCAATGACCATAGTGACATATAAGAAAGTTGGCAAAAATGGGAAATGAGTAGAATTTCCACTAATGAGCCAATTGAGGTGATTAATGTTAGGATTGATGATAACACCAAAACATTGAAAACTGGAGGGCATTTAAAAGAAGAACAAAAGAATGAAATGACTGTACTACTATCCAAATACTAAGATGTGTTTGCATGGTTTTATGAAGATATGCTTGGATTAGATCCATTAATAATGATCCATCACTTACCTATACGAGAGGATATCGAACCTAAGAAACAAAAGTTAAGAAGGTTTCAACCAGATGTCCTATTGAAGATTAAGGAAGAAGTTAGAAAATTATTGGAGGTCAGTTTTGTAGATACCCAATTTTTGCCCTCTTTATTTTATTTTAATATTTTATTTCCTCAATAGGTCTTAAATTAGGAAAAACACAAAAAAAAGGAAATTAAAGAAAACCCAAAAAATAAAGAAATTTAGAAAAAAATACAAAAATAAGAAATTTGGGAAAAAAAATAGGAACTCTAAAAAGAAACTCCAAAAAAAAAAAGGAAATTTAGAAAATAAAAAAATTGAAAAAAAATAGAAGATTTTAGAAAATAACAATTTAATAGGGTAAATTTTTTAATTTTAAGATAAGTTTAAATGTCGAGCCATTAGGCTTAAGCTTAGATTTAATTTTAACTCGGGTTGACTTACTTCATATGTGCAATTTAATTATACATATGGATAAAGCACAGGCTAATGACCTAATGGATAAACACTTGGACATATGCATTGGGTTTGTTTAGAGGGCTTAGGTTCGAATCTTGGTGAAGGCATGTAAAAGATTTTTTTTTTATCACATTAGGGATTGCCACATGGTAGGATTTGATTACACCACGTGTCTTGACACTTGGCATTATCGGATTAAACGATGTACTGACGTGGCACCACATATCAAGCTACATCAGTTGCTACATGTTATGTGATGATGACACATATCAAGTTGTGGGTAGTTGGGTTAGCTAACATGGTGCCACGTCAGCATTTTCTCTTTCTTTCTTCCTTTTTACTATGATTCCTCCCCCCCTCCCTATCCTTTCTCGATTGAAAAACAACCTACCCCCTTCACTTTGGAGCCAATTTTTGCACTTATTTCACATACGATTTCTTGCTTTGATTTGGTTTACCACATAGCCTACTTCAAATGGGTATTAAGAAGAAGTCTAGATTCAGTCAAGAGCACATTCAAATGGGCTTTCAAAAATTGAAAAAAGGCTAGAAATTTGGAGTCATGCATTTATGTTCAAATTCACCATTAGTAGACCTTCTGAGCTTAGGCCAATTCGAATTGCTATAAATTGGACTCTCCCGATTGCATACCACCATCCACAACAAGCGAAACAACTCATAAGCTCTCTCTCTCTCTTTGTTCACTTTCTCCCTAACACCTACCGAACCCACTCTCTCTCTTCAACTCTCTCTCTCTAGCCACCTTTGAGGAACACCACTACCCTAAACACAACCCCTAAACTCTAAACTCTTCAACACGACAACCCCCATACATTGCCGTGACCGTTAGTAGCCTCTACCTCTAAACCCTAACCAATGGCTGTTACCTTTAGAACTACTACCTCTAACTACCTTAAGCCCAAACTAACCCTATGGTCGAGCTCCTCACTACCCAAAACCCCTACCCAAACATCTCCTTCACCTTCAATTGCCACTATGTCGAAGACCCCAAGACCACTGACGACCGCTGCCTTAAATAACCACTCTAAGCCACGATACTCTCTTTATCCCCACTAATCCCAATCCAAAACTCAAGAAAATGATTCCACCCCCTCGATTTGTTGCTTGAATTGCCCTTTGTCAATGCTACTGTTCTTCTAAATTGCGACTTGAATTCATTGTAGTGACCTAACTCGAATCCAACCTAAGATTCAAGACCTATTCTGATCCGAACCCAAGATTTGCGTACTTATCCTTGGTCCTGCCTTCACTTATAATTTATTTGTTTTGTTGTTCATTTTGTGAATCTTATTATTATTATTATTGTTTATATGTAAATGTAATCAAATCAAATAAAAAAAAGAGTGAGAAGAAGAAAAAAGAAAAAGAAATAGAAAGGAAAAAGATAGTATGCTTTTTATTTATCTATTTATTTTTAATTCAAGAGAAATAGGTAAAATAGAATAAGTAATAAATAAATAAATAATAATAAATAAGACAAATAGAAAAAAGTATATAAAAATAAGTAAAGGAGTTAATCAATAAAATTGTTTTTTAACACTTAGAAAAAGTCATTTTTTTTTTTCAAATAAAACAAAAATGAACCCTTTCCAAATTAAGGCATTTTAGAATTTTCTGAAAAGTCAAAAACCCAATTTAGGACTTTCTTTTAGGAGATTTCTTAAATAAATAAAATTAAGCAAAACATAAACTTGATTGTTTTCAAATTGAAACAAAACCAACCCACTAATGTTTTATAAAAAGAACTACATACGTCTAATGTCGAATAGCTAGTATGTAGGCACCTACGAGATGACGATAAAAATAAGAAAATCTAATTTTCCTTTTTCCTTTTTGCTAGATTACTTTGATTTATCCAATTAGAGTAGCTAATAAATCAAGTTCTGTCTTTTAAAATTAAAAGGTGATTTTTAAGTTTAATTTTAAATTTAGAAAGTTAATGGTACTCGTAAAGGTTTAAAAATCATAACCCTCAAATCTAGATCTTTGGGTTTCCAAAACCGTTTTACAAAATCGGTTTTATTGAAAAACTAGTGACTAAGTTATAACCAATCCACTTAATTCATTATAACTTAACTCTTTTTTCCGACTTCGATTAGGTGGCAACTCCAAAATGTTTTCAAGTTAAGAATCAGTTTTTCTTTAAACCTTAGTCGAGGGTCAATATTAAATGTGTAAGGATTTAATACTGATCGATTTAGAGAAAACTTAATTTTATAAAAGAACCAAGAGGATAAAAAACTAAGCTTTATAACTTTCCAAAATTAAAATTAACCTCTAGAAATCACCATAGTATATAATTTATTTACTTTTTCATTCTTTGTTATTTGTATCATGATTGTGCTAATGTTTTTCCAGGTTTAATTTTATTTATGTTAGGGGGGGAATTTATTTTTTGTACCATGGATGCATAATGGATATGGTCGAACCTAGGCCTTCTTAAGACCTTTAGACGAGGAGCCATTGTGTAAATTATAGGCATAGTAGGGCAACTACCATTCGAGGCCGATTAGGCTACCCCACTTAAACATCAATGTGACCAAGGAACCGTTTTTTTATAAATGCGTGAGGTCATAGAGTTTAAGGGTCTCTAGAACCCACCCTTTTTGCGTACATTCTTCAAAGTTTGGCAAATAATTAATAAGACGACATTGTTATAAAGAAAAAAACAAACCTGAAGCTTCTTTCCCTATTCTTCTCCTAGAATTCACTTTTAGCTTCTATTATTAATTTCATGTCTGTACTATTATCTTACATATCAGATGCATTGGGATATGGGGGGTCATTTGTTGCAGGGTAGATGTAGTCAGACCTAAGCTGTCTTAGGACCCTAGGAGAGGGGCCATTATGTAGGCTTTGAATGCTGTAATGTAATTATTGCTCAGGGTTGATTAGGCTACCTCACTTAAGCTCGATGTGACCAATGAAAGTGGTCTTTAACAAGTGAGGTCACAAAACTTAAGGACGTTTTCAAAACTTACCCTAATTGTATATACTCCCCTCTAAGCTTGGGTTAATACATTACTCCCTTAAATTGCAACCCTACTGTTATTTTCAAAAACTTGATTGCATTAAAACTCTTGAACAATTAGTAGGGTTGCAATTTAAGGGAGTAATGTATTAACCCAAATGATCCCAACACCTACATATTTCCATGTGCTTTCTTTTGTTGCATTGATGATTGACTCTTCTCCATGAAATATGTAGACCTAAGAATAGTGGGAAACAAACAAGATAATAATCAAAGACTGCTAGATGTCTTAAGAATCCATGAGTAGCTACTAAAAGCTGAAGCCACCTACTTGAAGCAAAGGGCTAAGCATGTTAAGGCCTCTAATAGGGCCTTGTTAGCTCAAGTCAAAAAAAGTGAGAGGATCATGAATTGGATTTTAGAAATGCTGGACAAGATTAAAGCCTAAGAGACTCAAAGGAGACAATTCACCCGATTGATGATCTCAATTACCCAAATCTTTCATCATTTGAAAATAGCAAGGATTATAGCTTGTGAAGCCCCTAATCTGAATCATAAACCATGTAGCTTTGACTTAGAAGTACGATGTGACTATCATATGGGTTAGAAGGGGAACTCCATTGAAAAATGATAGAGATTGAAGAATAAGATTCAAGACTTGATTGATCCAAAAGTCATTCAGCCAGAGCTACAATAAGTTAGTCCTTCTTTAAGTCATAAGGATAGTCCAACTGAATCGCCTAGAGCTCCATTTCTTTTGAGCTTACCAATGCCTTTTGATAAGCTCATGGGTTGTTTCATGTAATTGAATGCTTGTTAAAATAGGGACACTTATTGTTTTCAATAGAGTTTACAACAGTTGGAATAGTATAATTGCCTTTTCAATTGATTGCAATGTTATTGGGGGCAAAGAAATTCCTTCTTAAGGAATTGGTAACTCACTTTTAAAAGGTTTAGAACGAAAAGAGACAAATTATTTTCCACACACAAACCTGAAACACTTTGAGAGTTAAATGACATAAAGGTGAGGATACTTTGGAATCATTCCTTAAAAGAGGTCCACTTTAAATGTGATATGCAGATTAAAATGAAGTTAGGCATTCACTTTTGAATCCTAAACATGATCATCTCTCTTGTTAGACGTATTTGAAGAATTTTTCAAATTTAAACTCTATTGAGAATCATCCCATAATGGGACAATTTAGAGGATTAAAATTGGTTTGTGCTTGCTTTAGTGACATCAAAATTCAAAAGCAACTTTCATTTTGGATAAATTATTTTTCTTTTGAAATAAAGAAGAGTCATATCTTTTTTAAACACCTCAAGCTTACACTTACCTCACTTGAGCTCATACAACGAGTTTAAGGCCCTAAATTGCTTAAAAGGCAAAAACTTAGTTGTGAAGACAAACATTCTTGGGGCTAAAAGAAAAGAAAGAATAGTAGGGAAAAATAATAATAACAAAAAAAGAGAAGAGGAAAAGATGAAGAAAAGAAGTTGGAAAATTAGGCCCAAGTGTAAGTCAAAAGCTTTAAGAGATATATCATATCTTAGTAAGGGTAGCCAAATCAAATCAAAGGTCAAAGCCCAAAGATGCAAAGCTCTAAGCTTAGAAACCCAAAAGCTTTATATCTACTTTGAAGCCCCTCTTATGTTGAATCACACCAGGCCTTCCTACTTATAGTGCCACCCTTACAAAGTAAAAAGCTCTTTCGATCCTAAAAAGTAATTTATCTTTAATAAAGGTTGTTTTTGAAATTGGGGCAAGCATATTTCTAATTTTTCCTAAAGTTCTCAACTTGTACACCTGGGATTAGTATTTCTTTCAAAATAGGCTTCTTCATTAGTCCCTTTTGAAACAGTTAGACCAAAAGCCTAAATTCATAATGATAAACCGAAAAGACCTAATAGATTGATCAAGGCGTATCACATGCAAAATGGATTATAATTTTGGAACTGTAATCAAGAGTCTACTCTAGGCTAAGAGTTTGCAAGAAAGTCCTTTTCAACTAAACTAGTTATGAGTCACCTTTTACTTAAAAAATAAGGGTGTTTGAAATCACGAGGCTGCACCAAGCAGCTTGACATCCAGGCTAAGGGGAGCATAAGAGGCCCCATGTGATTATTAAGGAAGGATTCTTTACTTGTTAGCAAACTAAAATGAAAAAATAAAAAATAAAAAAAGAGAAAAAAAAAAGGTAATAAAAAAGAGAAAAAGAAGAGAGAGGGAGAAAGTATCTTTATTCTAAGTTCATATCGGCCTAGGTGGCCAAGTTTACAAACCATTCCAATGTCTTTTTTTTAACGTAAATGGTCTTCACCAAAGGGTTTTCCTCAAATTAAGTAGTGTTTCAAACAAGTTTAATCTTAGTAAGCTCTTAAATGAGCTATCCCACCTTTCACCCATTCGACTCTCTTCAAGGTCTTTAGCAAACCTATAGGGCTCTTCCATTCCTCAATTACCTTTAACGTAGCCATAAGGCCCTTTATTTCACCAAGTTCTTTTAACAAGCCCATAGGGTACTTCTTTTATTTTAAAGATCTTATAGTGAGCCCATAGGATGCTTGATTTCTTTAGGCAAGCCCATCGTAGCCCTTTGCGCAAGAAGTTTCTCTTAGCAAGCCCGTAGGGCACTTCTCTTTATTAGTTTCTTCTGGCTAGCCCATAAGACACTTACCTTCTACATTTAAGTGTTTAGCCAACCTTTGAAGATGCAATCTTAACTCAATCTCTTTTCTAAATTTTTTAAGTGAGCCCATGAGGCATTTCTATTCACCAATTTCTCCATAAGCGAGCCTATCAGGCCCCTCTGTTCACTAATTCCTCTCAAGCAAGCTTGTAAGGCACTTCTCTTCATCGGTTCCTTTTGGCGAGCCCATAGGGCACAACATCAATCTCATTATAGGGTTATTAGTCCTTGAGAAATGCTCTTGCCTAGGTTAGTAAGCCTAATAAGGCGCAACTAAGTCCTTTAGATCGATCCCATCATAGGGTTGCTAATCCCCGAGAGATGCTCCCACCTAGGTTAGTGAGCCCAATAAGGCATGACTAAGTCCTTTAGATCGATCCCATCATAGGATTGCTAGTCCTCGAGAGAGGCTCCTGCTTAGGATAGTAAGCCTAGTGGGGAACAACAAGGTCCTTTAGATCAATCCCATCATAGGGTTGCTAGCCCTTGAGAGATGCTCCCACCTAGGTTAGTGAGCCTAGTGAGGTATGACTAGGTCCATTAGATCAATCCCATCATAGGGTTGCTAGTCTCTAAGAGACACTCCTACTTAGGTTAGTGAGTTTAGTGAGGCATAACTAGGTCTTTTAGATTGATCCCAGCTTAGGGTTGCTAATCCCCGAAAGATGCTCCCACCTAGGTTAGTGAGCCTAGTGAGGTATGACTAAGTCCATTAGATTAATCCCATCATAGGGTTGCTAGTGTCTAAGAGACACTCTCGCTTAGGTTAGTGAGTTTAGTGAGGCACAACTAGGTCTTTTAGATCGATCCCAACTTAGGGTTACTAGTCCCTGACAGATGCTCCCACCTAGGTTAGTGAGCCTAGTGAGGTATGACTAAGTCCATTAGATCAATCCCATCATAGGGTTGCTAGTCTCTAAGAGACACTCCCGCTTAGGTTAGTGAGTTTAGTGAGGCATAACTAGGTCTTTTAGATCGATCCCGGCTTAGGGTTGCTAGTCCCCGAGAGATGCTTCTGCCTAGGTTAGTAAGCCTAGTGAAGCATGACCAAGTCCTTTAGATTAATCCCAACTTAGGGTTGCTAGTTCTCAAGAGATGCTCCCGCTTAGGTTAGTAAGCCTAGTAAGGTATGACTAGGTTTTATATCAATCCCAATTTAAGGTTGTTAGTCCCTTAGAGATGCTCTCACCTAGTTTAGTAAGCTTAGTGAAGTATGACTAGGTCCTTTAGATCGATCCCAGCTTAGGATTGCTTGTCCTTGAGAGATGTTCCCGCCTAAGTTAGTGGGTCCTTTAGATCAATCTTAGCTTAGGATTAATAATCCCCTAGAGACGCTCTTGTCTAGGTTAGTGAGCTTAGTGAAGCACGACTAGGTTCTCTAATTCAATTCCAAAGTAAGATTGCTTGTCCCTTAGAGACTCTCCTACCTAGGTTAGTGAGACTAGAAAGGCATGACTAGGTTTCATTTCTTTGTAAAATTCCTAGTAGATTGAGTTTAGGATAACTGATTAGTTGTTTTAAAGTTATCCTAAGAGCAAAAATAGTGTCTTTGTCTTTATAGCAAAGTTTTGTTCAAACTTCGCCATAAAAAGGGGCAGCCATAGATAATGAATTGCCGACCAACAGTCCCATTACTTGCACACGGCTCCAAGGCCACCAATCCCTCACCCGGTGAATTCTTTCTCAGCAACCTACTGATGATAAGAAAGTTTATGTTGAAAAAATGTGGCTGAACTCCTTAAGCTCCCCTAATTATCATACGTTAATCTGTACACTCAG
This sequence comes from Lumnitzera littorea, assembly GCA_024138015.1. Lineage (NCBI taxonomy): Eukaryota > Viridiplantae > Streptophyta > Magnoliopsida > Myrtales > Combretaceae > Lumnitzera > Lumnitzera littorea. The sequence goes on from JAMXBB010000009.1 coordinate 84,259,090, forward strand.
TAGTGATGATGCCGACCATTCCCTTGTTGAGGACCCTGTGCCGAGTAATCCGACCAACCTTTGCCGAGACGTTCCTGTTGAGTGATGAGAGACTCACTTAAATGGCTGAATAGTTTTCTCTCAACATGCCACCATCTCTCTCATCCTGGCGCCTTTATTAGTGCAACTTTTGACTCCTCTCGCCCACTATACTAAAAGAATATTCATATGGGATCAATGTTGCACTGCCACCTGTCTACCTCGCCTAACATTTTACTACTTTTCCATTTTTGGTCTTTTGTCCTTTTTACCCTTTTTGGTATGTACTAGGAATCTTCTTTTTGTATATACTTTCTTGTAATTTCATTATTGGTAATGCTACTCTAGGGATTTACTATAAATAGTCTCTTTTTTTTTGTAAGCTATAGATAACTTACACTTTAATATTGAACATTTTATCCTTGTGAGACAACCCTTTCTAAGTCCATATTTCATACACTTTTATCTAATCTTGCTGAGTAGCTCAGGATTAGTGGTGGGTGGACCTTAACATCAACTTATGCATCATATCAAGTATAGTGTCAAGTTGTGTTGTGTTCATTAGTGAGTCACATCCTTCGAGCAGCTTCACATCAGCTACTCTTGTTTAGTTGTGGACCATTTCTCTCTAATTTTCTTCAATATCTCGAAGGACCCATTTCAGTTCAAATCCACTTCGGTAAGTCCTTGTGACAACTAAGCTCCTAAGCATACCATATATTCTTGGAATCAAAGCTTAAGGTTGAGGTTGAGACCTAGAGTTGTGTAGTAATAGTCAGTCCGCTGTTTGAGATACTGTATGTGATTGTTGCCATCTATGTGAAGTGTAGTTATTGAAATTTTTTGTTAGAATGTCGAACCCTAGTATACAGGGAGAGATTCACGATGTCGAAAGTGATGCTCTTGGTCATGGTTAAGTTACCCAACAAATACTACGTATTACTAATGAGTAGATATAAGATCTAACTACTATTGTGGCTAATTTAGCTATCTCAATAAATAGGGTCCTAGAGAATGGACTATGTAAGAGAGTTGTTGAGTAAGGTTGAGAAATGCAAGATAATTCGAGGAGGTAGATTAATGAGAGAGCTCTAGAAACCTTTCCAGTGAACTATGTACCACTGCGATGTGAAGATAGAGTCACGAGGAGAAGGTTAGAGTTGGATAAAGTGGAAGAGTATGAAGAAGAAGAAGACCAATATGTTGGAATTGATGAGCAAGAGTTCAGAGCGACAAGAGGTGCTGAACATCTTAAGGTATAGATTCTGAACTTCAACGGGTCTGGTAGTGCTGATGATTACCTGGATTGGGAAGAGAAGATAAAAAAGATATTTGACTTTTATGATTATGAAGATGTTATCCACATTAGAGTGGTCGTGTTAGAGTTTTCTAAGTATACGGCAATATGGTGGAAGAAGCTATAGAATGTTCACCTGAGGACCCAACGTGAGGTTCGAACATGGAACGAAATGAAGAGAGTTTTAAGGAATAAGTTTGTTCTCAAACAATACGAACAAGATACTTTCCAACGACTCCAAGACATAAGGTAAGGTAACAGGTCCATAGATGATTATGTTCGAGAGTTTCAGTTGCTCATGATACGATGTGATGTTGATAAGCTTGAGACCCAAACTATAGCATGGTTCATCTTAAAACTTTGAGCTAAGATTGGTCATGTTGTAGAATTGTAAAACCTCATAACTTTGGATGAAACCATCTGTGTAGCCTAGAGAGTTGAAAGGCAATGGCGGAACCAAGCTAGCTGAATGCCGAGTAATCGAACCATGGTGCCAAATAAGATTGGCCTACTGAGTAGACCAAGAAATGACAAGGTGTCAAACAATTTCGAGATGGAACACTGAGGTAACGTACCAAGTCGATCAAACGAGGGTTAAGGTAAGAGCAAGGCTGAGGAACCTAAGATCTGAAGAGACTAAGGTTAGAGTTCAGGTAGGAAAACCCAAGAAATTAAATGTTTTAAATACCTTAGCTATAGACATGTGGCTAGTTAATGTCCGAATTGCTGAGTCATGACCATAAAGGGAGACAAGCCCTAGTTTGAAGTAGAAAGTGTGAGTGAAGGAGAGGAAGAAGTAGCAACCGATCAAACATTGGGAGAATTTGAGGAAGATCAGGAGGTAGAGATACCCCTTGAGGGCTGAGCCAAGTATTGCTTTGTTGTTTAGTGATCTCTCAGTACTTTTGTAGCTAATGAAAATGAGCAAAGAGATAACTTCTTTCATACGAATTGCCAGGTGAATGGCAAGCTATGCGCTGTGATAATTGACAGAGGGATCTGTACCAACGTCATCACGTAAGGGGTAGTAAAGGACATGAAATTGCCGACTCTCCCATACCCTAAGCCGTATAAGATCTACTGGCTGAATGAGAAAGGAAGATTACACGTTTTCGGGCAAGTCAGAGTGCTGATTACTATTGATGATAGGTATAAGGACGAGGTGATGTGTGATGTCCTCCCTATGTGTGCATCTCACATATTACTTAGTCAACCGTGGTTACTTGACTTGAGAGTGTTATATGATGGGTGTAAAAACACCTATATGTTTCAAAAGGATAGGAAGAAAGTTATATTGACACCAATGAGTCCTAAGGAAGTGCAAGAAGCCTAGGAAAAGGTTGCTAAATCTTCGTAATGGAAGTCATTAGTGATTTCCCAAGCTTAATTTGCATGAGAGGTTAAGGCTAAAGACTATGTACTCCTTTCAGTTTGGAGAATCTTAGAGATTAGAGAGGCCAAGAAGTTACCTACTGAAGTGTAGCAGCTACTTTGGGAATTTGTTGACCTCTACCCTGTAGAGATGCCGAAAGAATTACCTCCCTTGAGAGGAATTGAGCATTGCATCAATCTTTAACCTGGAGCAGCCCTGCCGAATCAACTTACCTATAGACTCAATCCTAAACAGGCAATTAAGCTAAAAAAGCAAGTCGATGAGTTAGTAGATCACAGATATGTCTGTAAGAGCACGAGCTCATGTGTCGTCCCAGCTATGCTAATACCAAAGAAAGATGGATCATGGAAGATGTAGATTGATATCCGTGCCATCAATAAGATTATTGTTAAATACCGATACCCGATCCCAGGGTTGGATGACATGTTCGATGAGTTACATGGTATGCACATCTTTTTGAAGATAGATCTAAAGAGTAGGTATTATCGAATATGAATGAGACTGGGAGATGAATGGAAAACAACCTTTAAGACTTAGGATGGTCTATTTGAGTAGATGGTTATGCTGTTTAGTTTAACTAATGCACCAAGTACATTCATGCAGCTCATGAATCATGTACTTAGAACATTGATAGGCAAATATGTTATGGTTTATTTTGACAATATTTTGGTCTAAAATACCGACCTTCTCGATCATGTCGAACATTTGAGAATGGTGTTTAACATACTTTACACCTAGAAATTGTTTAGCAACCTAAAGAAATGCGTATTATATCAAAGTAAGGTTATATTCCTCGGTTATGTCATTTTTGGGAGTGGAGTTCGAGTTGATGAGGAAAAGGTTACAGCTATTAATGAGTAGTCTACGCTGACTAGCATAGCCAAGGTTAGGAGCTTCTACGGCCTAGCCTCGTTCTATCGAATATTTATCCGGAACTTCAGCTCCTTAACTGTGCCATTGATTGAATTCACTAAGAAGAGCGTTGAGTTTAAATGGACAGAAAAGGCTTAGAGGAGTTTTGAAGATGTGAAGCGTAAGTTGATGTCTGCTCTAATACTTGCCCTACTAGATTTCAAGAAGGTTTTTGAGGTTGAACGTGATGTATCTAGTGTTGGCATTGGTGCTGTCCTTATGTAGGAGTGCCGACCTATTACTTACTTTAGCAAAAAACTTCGAGGTGCTGCCTTGAATTACTATACCTACGACAAGGAGTTCTATGCCCTTGTCCAAACACTTCAGAACTAGCAATATTATCTATTACCGAGAGAATTCATCATCCATTTAGATCATGAATCTCTCAAGCATATTTACGGGCAATAAAAGCTTTCTTGATGTCACGCTAAGTAGGTCAAGTTATTGGAGACCTTTTGCTATGTCATTAGGTATAAGAAGGGAAGCACCAACAAAGTGGTTGATGCACTCTCTCATCATCATACCTTCATTACGATGTTGTAAGCTAAAGTGCTTAGATTTGGCCTTTTACTTGATCGATATGAGCATGACCCACATTTTAGGCCTTTAGTAGCCAAGTGTAGTGATAGAGGAGCTATAGATAGATTATACTTGAGTGAGGGGTTCTTAATGAAGGGAAACTAGATTTGCTTGCTAAGTGGTTTTGCAAGGGAGTTACTTGTTCAAGAAACTCATGCCGAGGGTCTAGCTAACCATTTTAGGGAAAAGAGGATGATTAAGATATTGAAGGAGCACTTTTACTAGCTTGGGATGATGAAGGATGTGCACTAAATACTTGAGAGGTGCAAGGTGTGTAAGTATGCAAAAGGGAAGAGAGAACCCTATGGAGTGTATACACCCCTACCAATTCCTAAGCGACCGTAGATCGATTTAAGTATAGATTTCATGCTCGGCCTTCCCCATATGTAGAGAAGATATGATTCGATCATGGTGGTGGTCGATCGGTTCAGCAAGATGAGTCACTTCATCCCCTGCCACAGAACTAATGATGCTCTAATCATTGCTAACCTCTTTTTGTAAGAAATTATACGATTGCATGGAGTGCCAAGGAGTATTGTGTTTGACTATGATTCTAAATTCACGAGCTTCTTTTAAAAGACCTTATGGAGGAAACTTGGCACCAAGCTCTTGTTCAGTACCTCTTACCACCTCCAAACAGACAACCAAACTGAAGTAGTCAACAGAATCATTGTTAATCTCCTGTGCTTCACTATTGGAAAGAACTCTCATGATTGGGATTTATGCCTGCCCATCATTGAATTTGCCTACAACTGCTCCACTCACAGCTCTATTAGAACATCGCTATTTGAGATTGTTTATGGACTTACCCTAAACCTACCTTTAGACTTAGTTAACAGTTTGACTACACAAGGGGAGAGTCAATCCGACCTATAGCATGCCAAGGAATTTCATAGGTTGCATCAAAGGATTGTTGAGGAACTGGCCAAAACTATGGCTCGACAAAAGGAAGTAGGAAGCTGCGAAAGGAAATGAATTGTTAATGCCCCTAGGGACCTTGTCTGGATCCATCTTAGCAAGGAATGCTTCCCTAGTAAGATGGCCCCTACCGGATCCTAAGGCGCATTAATAATAATACCTACAAGATTGAGCTACCAAAAGTTCTCAACGTGTTTGCCACATTCAACATCGCCAACTTAACTCCATATGTGCCCGAAGATGACGAAGATCAAGATTTGAGGGCAAATCTTCAACAACTTTGGGGAATTGATGAACTACCAACCAACGGTCTCATTATTCGAGCATGACTTTGAGGCCTCCAATCCCTCACCCAGCAAATTCTCTTTGGCAACCTATCGATGATGAGAAAGTTTATGTCGAAGGAATGTGGCTGAACTCCTTGAGCTCCCCTAATTGTCATACGTTGATTTATATACTCGGTAGTGATGATATCAACCATTCCCTTGCTAAGGACCCTATGCCGAGTAACGGGACCGTTGGTCGACAGTTTATTAGTGGAAACCTAATTTTCCCCTCTTTATTTTATTTTATTTCCCAATAGGTCATAAATTAGGAAAAACACAAAAAATAGGAAATTAAATAAAACCTAAAAAATAAGAAAAAGCACAAAAAATAAGAAATTTGGAAAATATCAAAAAATAGGAACTTTAGAAAGAAACCCAAAAGCTAAGAAATTTAGTAAATAAAAAAATTGAAAAAATTTAGGAAAACAAAATATTGTAAAATTGAAAAAAGTAGAAAATTTTAGAAAATAACAATTTAATAGTGTAGATTTTTTAATTTTAAAATAAGTTTAGCAGTCGGGTCGTTGAGCTTGGGTTTAGATTTGAATCTAGCTTAAGCTAGCTTAGTTTATAAGTGCAATTTAATTACACATATGAACAAGACATAGGCTAATGACCTAACGGATAAATACTTGGACATATGCATCGAGTTTAGTTAAAGGTCTTGAGTTCGAATATTGGTGAAGGCATATAAAATCCATTTTTTTTTTATCACATCAGGGACTACCACGTATTAGGATTTGATTACGCCATGTGACATTGTTGGATTAGACGATGCGTTGACGTGGTGCTACATTAGCATTTTCTCTCTCTTTCTTCCTCTTTCTAGTGATTCACACACTCGCCACCACCACCCCCCCACTCCTCCTTCCTTCTCGGTTGAAAAATAGCCTACTCCCTTCACTTTGGAGCCAATTTTTGTACATATTTCACATACAGACGTACAATTTCTTACCTTGATTTTGTTCACCACATAGCTTACATCAAATGGGTGTTAGGAACAAGTCTAGATTCAATCAAGAACACATTCAAATCGGCTTTCAAAAATAAAAAAACAGTTGGAAATTCGGAGTTACATGTTTATGTTCAAATTCACCATTGGTGGACTTTTTGAGCTTAGGCCAATTCGAATTGCTATAAATTAAACTCTCCCGATCACACACCACCATCTACAATAAGAGAAACAACTCATAAGCTCTCTTTCTCTCTCTCTCTCTCTCTCTCTAACACTAACCGAACCTACATACACTCTCTCTAGCTACCTTTGAGGAACACTACTACCTTAAGCGCCACCCCCATACTCTAAACTCTTCAACATGACAACCCCCATACACTACTATGACCGTTAGTAGCCTCTACCTCCAAACCCTAACCTACAACTGCCACCTCCAAAAGCACTACCTTTGACCACCTGAGGCCCAAACTAACCTTACAGTTGAGCTTCTCACCACCTAAAACCCCTACCTATACATCTCCTTCGCCTCCAGTTGCCACCACACCAAAGACCCCAAGACTACCGATGGCCATTACCTTAAACAACCACCAAACGACCACCCCAAGACACGACACTCTCTTTAACCCCACTAATCCCAATTTGAAACTTATGAAAACAATTCCACCCCCTCGATTAACCACTTGAATCACCTTGAATTACCCTGTACCAATGCTACTGTTCTTCCAAATTGCAATTCGAATTCATTGGAGTAACCCGACTCAGATTCGACCTAAGATTCGAGACCCGCTCTAATCTAAACCTAAGATCTACGTGCCTATCCCTAGTCCTACCTTCACTTGTAATTTTATTTGGTTTGTTGTTCATTTTGTGAATCTTATTATTATTATTATTATTATTACTTATATGTAAATGTAATCAAATCAAATAAAAAAAAGAGAGAAGAAGAAAAATGAAAAGGAAATAGAAAATAAAAAAAAAGAAAAAAATAGTATGCTTTTTATTCATCTATTTATTTAGTTATTTTTAGTTTAATAGAAATAGGTAAAATAGAATAAGTAATAAATAAATGAAAAATAATACATAAGACAAATAAAAAAAAGTATATAAAAATAAGTAAAGCAATTAATCAATAAAATTGTTTTTTTAACACTTAGAAAAAGTTGTTTTTTTCTTTCAAATAAAATAAAAAAAAAAAAACCATTTCCAAATTAGGGTGTTTTAGAATTTTCCAAAAAGTAAAAAACCCAATTTAGGACCTTCTTTTAGGAATTTTCTTAAATAAATCAAATTGAGTAAAACGTAAAGTTGATTGTTTTCAAATTGAAACAAAACCAACCTACTAAAATTTTATAAAAAGAATTACGTACGTTTGATCCCGAATTGCGAGTATGTAGGTACCTACGAGGTGATGATAAAATTAAGAAAATCTAATTTTCCTTTTTCCTAGATTACTTCGATTCATCCAATTAGCATAATTAATTAACCGAGTTTTTTCTTTTAAAATTAAAAGGTGATTTTTAAATTTGAAAAGTTAATCATACCAGTAAGGAATTAAAAATCATAAGCCCTGGGTCTAGATCTTCGGGTTTATAAAACCGTTTTACAAAATCAGTTTTTATTGAAAGATCAATAGCTAAGTTATAACCAGTCCACCTAATTGGTTATAACTTAACTTTTTTCCTTGACTTCAATTGAGTGGCAACTCTAGAATATTTTCAAGTTAAGAAATAGTTTTTACCAACATATTCTAAGAAAGATGTAATTAACAAAATCACTTGTTAATTGTTGGTAAATGTCATATGTAGTCAATATTAAAATGCTCATTCAATAAACAAATTATTTATAAGTACCAATTTGGACAAAATTTCTCTCTCAAGAAAAAAGAAACTAATAATTTTGTTTAATAAGTAAAGGTGCACATGTGATATGTGTACAAAAAGTACATAAAGTGATAGAGTAGAGTTTACAACATATCAAATACAATAAATGCAATCCCTTATTTTAAGAGCATAATTTCATTTTATATTTTATTTACGATTATTGCACAATTGTGTCATGATTATTTTGAAGCCAAATTCACTAAAAAATCCTTATTTTATTTTAACATGTAAAAATCAATAAGCACTTTAAGGAGCAAATATTAAATAAGAAATTATCAATGGTTAAAAGTAAGTAGTTAAAATGAAGCACAAAATGTTGAAAAAAGAAAAATACCAATAAAATGCAAAAACTAACAAAAACATTTACCCAAATCTATAATAGAAAGTTAAAATAAATTTTTGTAGAAAAGGAAAATAATGAGAAGAAATAAACAATAAATAGTTCTTTGCAATTAAGTGCTATAATTACATAAAACCTTCAAAACCTTAATTTTTTAGCAATTACAACACAAAGAATGTAGAACATAAGCATTTTTCATTATCTAAATACAATGAAATCTAAAAACCCTAAGTCTCAAACATTTATTAGAAAGATAAAGAAATTTAAATATATTAAGAAAATATGTACAATTTTTTCTATGATTATGCTACTTTCATTTCTCAGTAAATTTGTTATTTAAACAATTTATTAAGAGGTTTTAATGGCATTTGCTTAATGAAAGAAAGAAATGAAACAACATATCTATTATCTTACTTATCAAACCTAAAGAATCATATTTAAATGTGAAATATATTATCCCATGCTCAAAACTTAAAATTATTAATATCTTATTTTAACATAACTGCATTCAAACTACTAATGAAAAAGAATATTACATAAACCTCCTTTACATGATCAAAATTCATCTTTAACAAATAGCAATTATAACATAAAAACAAATATATGAAATGGTAATTGGAGAATATCCATATAACAAAAAATATCAGAATACATTTCAATCCTACTAACATAAAAAGAATATCTATTTTATAAAAAAAATTAACTCTTTAACAAAATTAGCCTTCATGTACATGATTTTCTTTGACTCTATATTTAAATCTATAAGCTATCACAATCACAATTTGCTCCCAATATAAGAGATTGAATCATCTTCAAGATCAAATTATTATACTCTCTAACTTTTCTCTTGATTGATAAACCAAGATTTCATCCATTGCAAAAAATGGCTTCACATGGGGTTTGATCTTAGAGGACAAGAATCAAACCCTAAAATGGTTTCCATGGGGGATTTTTTATTGTTTTTTAGTTGTCCATAGATTATTAAAGTTCTTTTTTGGTTGTTATAGATTATATAAGGGGAAATAGGTAGATATGTATGGTATGATGAAATAAATTTAAAGAATAATTTGTGTTGAATATAAATATATTTTAATAATTGCTAAATCATTGTATCATAACCAAAAAGAAAATAGAAAAAAAAATATTAATTTGTAAAAACTAAATGGCATTTTCAAATAACAATTTCGGGAAAGCTAATAATGAAAGGCATTATGATCCTAAAATTTTATATGGAAAGAGCTTCTAAAACTATTTATTACTAGTCAAAGAGCCTGCATAATGCCCGGGTAAAAATTAAAATAATGATTAGCAATGCGCGGTTAAAAATCTAAATAATGATTTAAATTTTTTAATGTTTTATTTATTATTAAGAAACATGTAAAAAAGTTTTTCACACAATATTAGGTATCATGCCCCTAAATTAGGCCTAGTAGTGGAATCCTTATAAGCCATCATTCAATATGTGCACCCATTGTCTGATAACCATCTTCTGGTCATAGTGTACGAGATTTTAACTACCATACATGTAACCTATTTAGAATATACATTTACACTTGTAAATACTTATACATATATAGGATTTGGAATTAACATATTGGCTTGTCCTTATGAGACTTATAGATAACGATCTATAAATATATATTTAGTATCAGCCATCTAAGACCACAGAGAGTCAATATCCTCTACTAAATAATAAACTAGGGAATCACTCGTACTAATTATCTCAAATTGGATTGAAAATCTAACCACTCCCATACTTATATTAATATACTTAGAACAATACACTTTTCTTTTCAATCTATAACTTATCTATCTTGCTATTATGTCTACGCTTATCCTATAAGACTTTTGAAGAAGATACCAATTTACTCTTCACTCGACATCCTAACCCACTTAATAGTGAGCCAAACAATAGCTTAGTGAGATCAACTCTCAAATCACACTATTAAGTAAAGATCAAGTGAGTTATCAAACTTCAGATGTAATGTAGTAGTGCATCAACTATATGCAAAGCAATAGGTTTACAAGACCTTCCGTATATTTTGTAAGGTTTGAATTTGTACCCTTTGAGACTAAGGGTTTAGAGACCATTCCTATACATCAACCTTAGAGTTCTAAATTCAAAGAATTTATTGGCAAATATTGTAGCCATTGATATTAATCCAACTATGGAACAACAAATTCGTGTTCTCATATTGGAACTACATAACACAACAAAACATTCTAACTCTAAAGCTAGCTAAATTGGCCATTTTTGCGCTCCAATCATAGGGCAACATTTCTCAGTGTAGCAATAGTTTGCAAAGGTTGAAGTAAGGTAACATATGAAGAATCACCTCTATATGGCCTCCTTATTGCATTGCATAGTGTTGATAGCGTTCTTATAGATGTAAGGGATATTGATAGGGATTATGGGTCAATCATGCACTCTTGAGCTCGAGGACTCACTCATATGGTTCACCGAGCTGTTCAAGGGGAGCTAAACTTTGAAGAGCAATGCATTCTCTAGTCCAACCAACTGAGTAACTTTACTCTTCACCTTGTTTAAGAGATTGCTAAGGTGACCAATTAGTTGTTGAGCTAACCCTTAAGTACTAAACCAACATACTATCAACCTGATATATTGCTGAGGCCAAGTTAGAGAGTGAACCAATTGATGGACCACCTCTTGAACCAACCCTTCTTCAGTCTAAAACATCCGAGCTATCGAGTTGTTGCCCTCGACTTCTACTACTTAAAACCTACTATATTCAGTAAGCAGCATCATTGGGACTATAGAATGGACAGTTGCCACACCATATTTTTTTATATCTATATTATTCTTTTGTAACCAAATATTCTTTTTATTCAATTACAACTCTACCCTTGTAAATTATTTCTTTTTTCTTTTCTAGTAGGAATCCTTTTATAATTGACACTAACCTTGGACTTATCCTAATTAGGTCATATAAATACTTGTAAAGTGCAATAGTTGCAACAATTAATACCATTTGACATTTAAACATACTCTTGCGAGCTAATTGTCTTCTACTTACTCTCGTTTACTCTTATCTGAACCATCATAAGCGTAGATTAATGGTGAGTGCCCTTTGGCCATACTTGTGTGTAATATCAAGTGTGATCTAAGCTCATGTGAGGAGTTGATGCATCATACCCATTGTTAGTGCACGGGAACCTTTGCTTAAACCATCAACTACCATTTACTTTTTAACCCATCTCATGGTTTAGAACCATCCCCTTGGTTTATGCGATACTGAACATCATGTGTTCATCTACGTTGTGCCAGTATCAAATATGTTATGCATGATCATGTTATCTTTTTAATGAAGCCATTCTTAGATTCTTTTTATAGGTAGTAAAACAACAAAGCAAACACTCTAATAGTAATAACAATTATAATAAACTAGAAATCAAACATTTCCAATTATGTTTGTCTTAACCGCTAGCATAGCAAATCAAACAAGCAATTCAATCACATACATGGATAACATTTATCCCCACAGACATTGTTTAGCTAAATAATTAATGTGTTAGGTTAAATATCTATGCTATCATGCATATGTAAGTATGAAAATCCTTGAGTATCACTCACATGGGAGCCTTGATTAAGATGATCTTCAAGGGTAGTCTTCCTTTTGCTTGATTAAGTTAGCTAGTAAAAGAGTATAAGTAAGTAAGATTGAATCCTGTAAGAGTACAACTCCTAATCCTAGGTAGCTTCTAAGGCTTTCTTAGTGGCATCTTGTAGCCTTCTTAACTAAATTCATGTTGTCAATTCCTAATTCAACAACCTAATTTGTCTTTGCCATACTTTACTTGTTTCTTGTTAGAATTTCACAAATGAATAGGTGTTTTGAGGCTCTTTCATCTTGTTTTCATTTAATACTAATTTCATTTAGGCTTGAGGTCTAATTAGGCAAATATGAGTAAATAGAGCAGGGTAGATGAGGAAGCAATTCTTTCAAGCTCTTTCTTGTATGACCTTAGACTTACTTATTTCCTTTAGCTCTTGCTTTGTAAAATCACATTACTCTTGATCATATTTGTTTATTGATGTATAAGGTAGAAATGCATTCTTATAATCTCTAAGTTCCTTTAATAAATCATTCAGGGTTGTAATTTTGTTTCTACATTTTCGTGATAGTCTAAGTGTTCTATTTAAGACAAGTGTTGAAGTTTTGCACTTAGAAGCTAATCTTAACAAAATAGATTTTACTTCAAACCGACTAAAAATATAATTTTAGGATATTAAGGGTTTCAAGGGCCTAGTTTCACTCAATTTGAAAGTCTTATGAGGAAAAGTTAATCAAAGTAAAATTATTGATCACAATAGATAAGTAGAAGATAGAATGGTGGGTGTCATTTTGAGGGGTTGGTTTAAGTCTTTAATGGCTAAGTTTTAAGATGAAATGTTACAGAGATAACATTTAAGATGTTAGGGGCTTCTAGCATTTAGTTTCACTAAGTTTGGAAGTTGTTTGAGAAAATAACGACCAAAACCAAATAAGTGGATAGGAAAGATGAGTAGAAGACATATTAGTAGATTTCACCTCGAGAAGCTGGTTTAAGGTCTCAATAGAGTTTTAAGATAAAATCTTACCAACATAAACTTCAAGATGTCGGATCTGCAGGAATTGATTTCACTTAGTTTGGGCATCATATGAGGAAATGGAGATTAAAACAAAATCAAATATTCAAGAAAACATAGTAGAATATTGTTCTGCAAGTTTTAATTAGAGTGATTGTTTTAGGGCCTTAATGACTAAAATTTTACATGAAAATCTAAACTTTGATATGTTATTGACATTTGAAAGGCAAAACCTCATAATTCTAAGTTTTGTATAAGTTGCATAAAATTATGAAATTTTGGTTAAGAGTGGACAACTGATAAATGATAGTGTAAGGATATTCTAATATAAAGGTTCTTCCTAACCCTTACTAGTTAAGTTTTAAGATGACACTTGACTGGGGTAAACTGTAAGATATTGATTAGATTGGAAAAGTAGAAGCTTGGTGTTTTAATATTCCTAGAAGTTGAATTAACAGAGGGTTCTAGGTATATGTGCCACATGGAGTATGTTAAACACTAATCTCAAATGTTCGACATGAATGAGAAGGTCAACATTGTAAACTAGAATATCATCAAAATAAACCACAACGCATTTGCTAATCAATGTTTTGAGTACATGATTCCTGAGACTCATGAATGTACTCAGAGCATTAGTTAAACCAAATGGCATAACCATCCATTCAAATAAACTATCCCGAGTCTTAAAGGCTATTTTCCATTCATCTCCAGGTCTCATTCATATTTGATGGTACCTACTCTTAAGATCTATCTTCGAAAAGATACGTACACCATGCAACTCATCAAGCATGTCATCCAACTGCAGGATCGAGTATCAGTACTTAACAGTTATCTTATTGATGGCACAACTATCAACGTACATCCTCCATGATCCATCTTCTTTGGTACTAGCACGATTGGGATGGCATACGGGCTCATGCTCTCACGGACATATCCGCAATCTACCAACTCATCAATTTGCTTTTTCAGCTCAGCTGCTTGTTCAAGATTGAGTCTATAGGCGGGTAGATTCGGTAGGGTTACTTCAGGTTGAAGATCGATGCAATGCTCAATCCCTCTTAAAGGAGGTAATCCTTTTGGCATCTTAGTTGGGAAGAGGTCAGCAAATTCCTGCAGTAGTTATTGCACTTCTGTAGGCATGTTCTCAGCCTCTTTAACCTCTAAGAGTCTTCTGACTAAGAGGAGTACATAGCCTTCGGCCTTAACCTCTCATGCAAATTGTACTTAGGAAATCACCAACGACTTCCACTACAATGATCTAGCAACCTTTTCTTGGGCTTCTTGCACTTCCTTGGGACTTATAGGTGTCAATATAACTTTCTTCTCATCCTTTTGAAACATGTAGGTGTTTCTATACCCATCGTGTAATACTCTCAAGTCAAATAGCTACGGCCGGCCGAGTAATATATGAGATGTATACATGGGAAGGACATCACACACCACCTCGTCCTTGTACCTATCACCAATAGTAATTAGCACTCTGACTTGCTAGGAAACGTGTAATCCTCCATTCTCATTTAGCCAGTAGATCTTATACGGATTGGGGTATGGGAGAGTCAGCAATTTCATGGCCTTTACTATCCCTTGTGCAATGATGTTGGTACAAATCCCTCCGTTAATGATCACGGTGCATAGCTTGCCATTCACCTCGACAATTCATATGAAAGAGGTTCTTTCTTTGCTCATTTTCATTACCCACGAAAGTACTAAGAGATCACTAAACGACAAAGCAATACTCAGCTTCACCCTCAGGGGGTATCTCAGTCTCCTAATCTTTGTCAAATTCTTCCAACATCTGATCAATTGCCCCTTCTTCCTCTCCTTCACTCGCACTTTCAACTTCAAACTAGGGCTTATCTCCCTTTATTGTCATGACTTGGCGATTCAAACATTGATTAGCCACGTGTCCATAGCCAAGGCATTTAAAACATTTAATTTCTTAGGTTTTCCTCCCTAAACTCTGACCTTAGTCTCTTCGAATCTCAGGCTCCTTGGTCTTGCTCTTACCTCAGCTTTTATTTGATTGGCTTGGCATGTGACCTCGATGTTCCATCTAGGGAATGTTTGACGCCTTGTCATTCCCCCGTTTACTTGGTAGGCCAGTCCTATTCGGTATCATTGTTCGATTACTCGGCATTTGGCCAAGCTGGCTCTGCCATTACCTTTCAACACTTTAGGTTACTTGAATGGTTTCATCCAAAGTTAGGAGGATTTTCAATTCCACAACATGACTAATCTCAGCTCGGAGCCCCGAGATGAACCATGCTATAGTTTGGGTCTTAGGCTCATCAACATCATATTGTATCATGAGCAACTAAAATTCTTGGACATAGTCATCTACAAACCTGTTACCTTACCTTAAGTCTTAGATTCATCAAAAAGTGTCCTATTCATAGTACTTGGGAACGAACCTATTCCTCATAACTCTCTTCATCTCATTCCATGTTTAGACCTCACATCAGGTCTTCAGGTGAACATTCTATAGCTTCTTCTAACACATTGCCGCATATCCAGAAAATTCTAATGCGGCTACCCTAATTAAGACAGCATCTTCATAATCATAAAAGTTAAATATCTTTTCGTTCTTCTCTTCTCAATTTAGGTAGTCATTAGCACTACTAGACCCGTTGAAGTTCAGAATTTGTACCTTAAGATGTTCGACACCCCTTGGTGCTCTAAACTTTTGCTCATCAATGCCAATATCCTGGTTTTCTTCTTCTTCTTTGTACTCTTCCACTTCATCCAACTCTAATCTTCTTCTTACGACTTTGTCGGTATGTTGCAGTGGTGCATGGTTCATTGGAAAGGCTTTAGGAGCTCGCTTATTCATTTGCCTCCTTAGCCTATCTCTCATTTCTCAACCTTGCTCAGCAACTCTCTCACGCTGTCCATTCTCTAAGACCCCATTTACTAAGATAGCTAAATTGGCCACAATTGCGGCAAGATCTTGTATTTGCTCATCAGTAGTGCGTAGTGTTTATAGGGAAACTCGACCACAACCATGAGCATCACTTTCGACATCTTGAATCTCTCCTTGTACACTAAGGTTTGACATTCCTATCACAAAATTTCAATAACTACACTTCATTTGGAGGGCTACAATCACATACAGTATCTCGAACAATAGACTGGCTATTACTATACAGCTTTAGGTCTCAACCTCAACCTCAAGCTTTAATACTAGGAATATATGGTATGCTTAGGAGCTTAGTTATCACTAAGACTTACTAAGACGAAATTGATTGAATGGGTCTTTTGAGATATCAAAGAAAATTAGAGGAAAAGGGTCTATAACTGAATAAGAGTAGCTGATGTGAAGCTGCTCGGAGGATGTGACTCACCAATGAACATAACACGACTTGACACCACACTTGATATGACACACAAGTTGATGTCAAGGTTCACCTGCCACTAATTCTAAGCTACTTGGCAAGATTAGATAAGAGTATAGGAAATATGGACTTGGAGAGGGTTATCTCATAAGAATAGAATATTCAATGTAAAAATGTTGGCTATCTCCGGCTTATAAGAGAAAAGGACTATTTATAGTAAGTCCCTATGGTAGCATTATAAATAATGAAAGGACGAGAAAGTATATACAAAAAGAGAATTCCTAGTACATACCAAAAAGGGTAAAAAGGACAAAAGACCAAAATGAAAAAGTAGTACAATATCAAATGAGGTGGACAAGTGGCAGTGTTACATTGGTCTCATATGAATATTCTCTAAGCACAATAGGCGAGAGGGATCAAAATGTTGCGACATTAAAGGACTGGAGGAGAGAGAGATAGCGGCATTCCAAGAGAAAAACTATTCTGCATTTAAGTGAGTCTCTTGTCACTCGATAGGAACTTCTCAGTAGTGGTTGGTCGGATTACTTGGTACAGGGTCCTTGGTGAGGGAGTGGTTAGCGTCATTACTACTGAGTGTATAGATCAATATACGAAAATTAGGGGACCTCAAGGAGTTCAGTCACATTCCTTCAGTACAAACTTTCTCGTCATCAATAGGTTGTCAAGAGAGAATTCGCTGTATAAGGGATTGGAGTCCTTGAAGCCGCACACAACTAATGGGGCCGTTGGTCGACAATTCATCAATGATACTTGGAGTAAAGGAGGGAATTATTTAGTATTGGCTAAGACTTTATGAATTTCTTTATATTTGGTTACTAGACCTTCAGTAACCATTTAGACTTCTAGTTACTATTACTATTATTTTGGGAACAGCATGTTCTGTACTTTTAATTTGATAACTTATCTAATTTTTTTGTAAAATAGATATTTTTCTACAATGTTATTTGTTTATGTAATCAATGGTAACTAGGAGTGAAAGTAGCTTAATACATCATATGAAAGGGTGATGATTGACAAGGAGATTAATCGTCAACCTTCGTAAGTGTACGATGGTCTACCATGACATAGGTATTGTTTGGGTCATGATAACTTGAAATGAATTAATGATATACAAAGGCAAGATTTTTTGAAATTATATTAAATATGACGATAAATTATAGAATTGTATTAATAATATCATAAAAATGAAATATAAAAATATGAAAGAGTTTTTGAAACTATATATTATAATATGATTAACAAACATGCATTTATGATGTGTGTGCAAAATCAAAAATTAAAATCAGTAAATCAATAAAGTAAATTATGAAACTGATTTTAGAATTAGTAGCAAAAGTTATTGTATGGAAAAAGTTTCTTCCCCCAAACTAACCCCAACCCCCACCCCCCTAAAATGTTGGACATTAATTGGCCTTATATCATTTTTTTTTTTTTGGTAATGACATTTTTACCTTCATTTAGAGATTAACAACGTAATTATAAAGAGATTGGCAATATTACATATTATTTTACTTTTCAAGAATAAATAAATCTAAATTTAAAAGTGTAAGAATGGTTACAAAAAAGTTTATATATAACAAAAATATAAAGGCAAATCTATTATTTATTGTGGAAGCAAAGCATATTTTTTGTAATAGAGCAAATAGTATCACTAAAATTTAAAATAAAAGGGTTGATGGTCTTCATAAGTAAAATGAAGCCACATAATTCAAGAAAATAAACAAAATAGAACTTTATGTCTTAACAGCATCTAACTCATCATGAAAAAATTGTAACCCATTAAGTTAAGATCAATGTTGGGAAAAAAAAAAGTTGACAAAAAAAATTATGAATTATGTATATCAAGTTCTTATCTCTCTTTAATGCTATAAAACATTTCACTTTAAATAACTATTGACATTTAAATTCCATATGCAATATAACCATAAAATATTGATACTCTTTATTGTACCTTTATTTAACACTTGAATTCCCTTAAATTCTGTCACATCCCGGCTTAGCACAGAATGTGCCATTATACAGGAATATTTATAGAAAACTTAACTTAACCTGTATATTCATTAAAAGACAACTTGTTTACATGATAAAGGGGTTGTAACATCAAAGTTCAACTAAATATTCTATTACAACTTATTTGTATAACATAACATTTACATTGAAATGTGAACTAGCTTTTTCTTTTGTTATCTTCACAATAATAAGATTCCCAACTTAGTACAAGTTCCATACAAAAGTTGTCGACATCGACTCATGCTTTCAATATACACCCCCCTTATTGTTGGACCCTTTATAATGCTATTAACTTGAGGATAAAACATTTTATCCCCTTAGATACTAAAGCAAAATGAGAGTGGATAACAAACAATACAATATAGGCAATATCATAATTGAAACATTTCACTTAATTCTAGTAGGTTCAGCTTTAAACATACATTAGCCCAATTAGGCATTTATTGCTAGCAACACAATATGCTATGCTCATGTACGTAGCATGCATTAATATCCATATCTTATGCCCTCTAATATCTACATTCGGTTAGTTGACATAGTCAGGCATCTATAAACAACATCTAGAGACCTAAGGGCAGTAAGAAGCTACCTTAGAGTAGGACCCCTACCAAATTAGACTATATACTATAGTAGTCTACCAATGTAAAAAAGGCAACATAGAGCTACTTAGGAGTAAGACCTCTAACTTTGTTTTACAAACTTTATACTACACATTATAGTTCACTAAATTAGACTATCAAAATAATCAAGATATTCGGGCATTATGAATTTATATGCTTCCAAAAATTGAGTTCATAAAGCTATACTTTTTCCATGATCACTTAAAAGCCTCATTTTGATATGGATTAAAATATAGAAAGATATTATACTAATAAAAATATTTACTTTATTTGTAGGATAAGGATTAAAATATAGAAAGATATATCATACTAATAAAAATGTATACTGTATTTGTAGAATAAAATTATTCCCTTTTATGCTTACATAAGAATAAGAGTTATAGAAAAAATATTATTGAAACCTTAATTTAGATATCTATTTCATATGATAAAATTTAAAATAAGCTTGAAATTACTCAAAGATTTATAAATTGAAACTTTTCCTTACTAGGAAGTGTTTTATATCGATATGACTTAAATAAATTTTATTACTTAATTATTGTTTTTACTTTAATAGGGGTGTTTCAAAATTGCCATGTTAGCCTTTCTAAATTCCCTAGTTTCAAACCAAAAATTATAAATAATAATAATAATTAATTAAGGATTATAATTATAATAAGAATTAGGATAATTAATATTTTATGGTTAATGTTGTAAATTAAAGAAATTATGGAAATTTGGGCCTAAAAATAAAAATACTTAGAAAATATAAAAATTTAGAAATTATTTAGGCCCATTATTAAAATCAAAGTAAAGCTCAATAAATAAACTCTTTAAGAAAAGCCCAAAATAATAATTAGAAGCACTTAGGTTTAAAATAAAGAAATTCGTAACACCCTAGGATCTTAATAAAAAATGTGGGTTTTAACATCTAAAATGGACCACGCTATATAAAAGTACCATTGAAAATGATAAATATCAAATATAAGATCATAAAAATCGATGTTAAAATGAAAAAGTTATACAGAACTAAAAATTTAAAATAAACTGAGAGAGATAGGTAGAATAGCTAAGCTAATTAGCCCTATAAACCAATAAATAGGATAAACCCTTAAAGTAAATAAATAACTACATAAGATACAATTATTTACAAATATACACATAAACTTCCTATGCAGAGAAACCAATAAAATACACATCATAAGGTGTAATATAAGACAAAATCATACGATGTAAAATCATCTAGGAAATTGTAGTTTTGTAAATATGCTATATACACACACACACACACACACACACACCAAAGTTCAAACTTCTTAAGGAAGATATGATTATATGATCAAATCTACAAAATGTAGTGATCATAATGTAGTAATGTGAAACGAAAATAATAATAACAAATAATAATGGTAATAATAATAATAATAACAATAAGAATTGCAATTATAATGGTGATAACACTAATATAAGATCATATACTAAAACATATGTATATGAATGCATATGCGCGTGCTAGGTTCTTATAACAATAAAATACTACGATTGGGTCAAAGTTTTAGTGATTAAGTTATTAAGTTAATAATATAATTTCAAGTCTTATACTTAATTCTAAGAATTCCTATGCCTAACTTATACCATATCTCCTCGTTGCTATTATTTTATTCCACTTCTCACATATATTACAGTTAAATCAAAATATAACAATATAATAATACAAAACTTACAAATAGTAATATAATTTAATTCATATAATATTTACTAACTCGTATATTATTACTCATATGGAAAAACAATACTTCTTATTTACCCCAATGAATAAGTTAAACCATATTTATGCCATGCTTGGATTATAATGGGATATTAGGCAAACTATAATAAATATTTAGTTAACTGTGAAGCCTATCTTTTTCAAATACTTATTGTTCTTATTATCTTTTAAGTGCTTAATTGACAAGTTTTGCAAATTCTAAAGGCCTGTAAAGTGAGTGTTAATCTAGGTGAGGGACTTCTAATGATTTACTATTTACGTATACCTGATACTTGTTTGATTTTTTTTTAGTTGTTATTACTTATGTATCTGAATGACTATTTTGCCCTAAGTGTTATCATTTGTGTGATTGCTTCCTCAAATCAATAAATATAAATATTTGACCAAAATCACCGATTATATTTGTTGCATGTTTATGAATCAATTAGTATACTTATGGAGAATGCTAGCTTTGCCAATTTTTGAGAAAAATATTTTTTGAAACATTTTTCTAGTGTTAAACTAATTCTTGTATAAATTTTGTGAGGGCTCGTAGCACTTGTTGATGATATTTTTATCATTAAGGCAAAACTAATAGAGTATCTCCAATTGACTGATGGTGAGATGACTTGTATAGTTAAGCCTGTAGGGCCTTGGATTGAATTTACAAATGTTAAGCCATGGGGCCTTGGATATGATCCCTTAATGGTGGATGCCCCTAGTTGGGTTACACTTGTTTGGATTTATGTTTCTTTCTTGACTAGGGTAATAGTTGAGTGTTGTTTGGAGAGATGGTGCCTCTAAGTAGCCTCATACGGGTAAGGTGAGGTGCCCCATGTGGGTAAGTACAAGGATCAGTCGATGTGTAGACAACATAAATCTATACCTTTCATGGTCTTGAACTCCTATGGATGTGCTACTTACATTCACCATTGATGCATCCATTTAGTATATAGATAGACTTGCATGTGAAACTAACTTAAACAGTAGTAGTAAGAAATAAACTCATTAAGCTATGGTTTGCTCATTTCCTTATAGCTTCTTTTATAGATCCATTTGAGATGGGACTAAGATGAGCTCTAGTGTATAGTGTAAATCCAAGTTATATAAGAGAAAACTAAATTTAGTTGGGAAATGTATAGCTAGTATAAGAGTATCCTATGTGAAAAGTATTTATATGTTATGGTTCTAGATCATTTAGTAATTGTTGCAATTTATAAAATTGATTTATACTATCTTATTGTTTGGTAAGTAATGTGTCTTTGGGGTCAGATATACGGCGGAGCACCACAACGAACAAACCAAAAGGAAAATAAAAAAGAGACTAGCAAAGTCTAGGTAGCTACTGAATAGATATGATACACCACTCAATCCTACTCGGCCTACAACTTACTGGATATAACACACCCGTCCGAATTGAAGGGTCACTTGTCACTACTCTTTGCTAAAGGGAATAGATAAGAGTTAAATGATAATGAGAATACCAAGGTTGCTTAAAGTGAATAATTTTATATTGAAAGTTAGATGTCTATGTACAAGGAAAGTAGGGATTTATATACTTGCCCACTAGGATTATTTTATGTATATGAAAAGAAAAAAGGGTATTTTATAATTATGTTACATGAATCATGCTAAAAATGGGTAAAAAAGATAAAGAATATTCAGTATGGATAAGAAAGAATCATTTTAGAACATTGTGTTAGAAGACACATGTCACTTAATGGCTATATGTCTGGAGTATGATACAACATGAGCAAAAATAGGAAGTACTAATAGTTAGGGGCCAACTTGATCTGAATCAAGTCGCGAGCCAATCAATTTAGTTAGGAAGTCAGCTGAATTGGAGTCAAGCACTAGTGGATCAGGTTAATAGCTTAACTTGATTGGTTTTAGGCTATCTTTTGGATTAGGACTTTGCCATTGGGCAGGAGCATGTTGGACACACATGAAGATTTGATAGATAGGTCAGTTAGGGGTCAGATTGGAATAAGAGTCCTCATTTCGGCTATGGTTTAGAGTCAGTATTTTTTGTTAGAGCCCTTGAAGTCCTCAAGCTTGGCTTCTTATGATCCGCCTAGGGGGTTGATGCCTATCATCTACTTAAGGGTCGGAAAGATTTATCCTCAAATCATAAGTGGTTTCTACTCGTTCTTCTAGGGCGCTTACAAGGTCTTCTATTGGTTGATGAGGAATCAGATCGAACACATTGAAGGTAGAGGAGACACCATAGTCTTCAGGTAACTCGATCTGGTAGGCATTATGGTTGATCTTCTTCGGGACCTTAAATAGGCTGTCAGGTCAAGGTAATAGTTTGCTTTGTCTTAAGTGTAAAAATCACTCTCGACTAAGGTGAATCTATACTAAGTCTCTTGGTTAGAAAGAAATAGTTTAGCAGCCTCGGTTACTAATCTCTTGCTGCCTCTGGTTAAATTGGCGATCTTCTTTGTTACGAATTGGTGCATTTCATGTAATTCTCAAGCTCGATTAACTCCAGATTGACTCTCTCCAATAGCTGTTAGGGTGTTGATCATGTCCAGGGGAATGGTTGGGTTAAGGACATAGACAACCTCGAATGGGGTCTTCCCTATAGTGCTATGGGTAGTTCAATTGTATGCGAACTTCATGATTGGTAAGTACAGATCCCAATCCCTTAAGTTCTTTCCTACAATAGCCTTGAGCAGATTGCCTAGCATCCTATTCACCACTTTAGTTTGGACATCAGTTTGAGGGTAGCTACTAAAGATGAACAATAATTTAGTCCTGAGTCTCCTTTGAAGAGTTTTCTAGAAATAGCTCAAAAATTTTGTGTCTCAATCTGAGACAATAGTCTTCGATACTCTATGTAGTTGGATAACCTCCTACAAAAATAAATTAGCAATATATAAAGCATCATTAGTCCGATGGCACGGAATGAAGTACACTATCTTATTGAAATGGTCTACTACAACAAAAATAGAATCTTTCCCTCTCGATGTCTAGGGTAACCCTAAGATGAAGTCTATGTTGAGGTCAGCCCATGGTAAGGTAGGCGTTGGTAGAGGCATGTACTCTCCATGAGTTTCTCTCTTCCCCTTAGCATGGTTACATACTTCATAACAACCGACTACCTTATGAATATCCTTAGCTAGACTTGGCCAATCAAAATTCTTTTTTAATTGATTAACTATCTTGACCTCCTTAAAGTGGCCTAAAAGTCTACCACTATGAGCTTCCTGGACTAACAATTCATGTGTGGAGTAGTTTGGAATACATAGCATGTGGTCTTTGAACAAATAGCCATTCTTAAGATAATATTCTCCAACAACTATTCCTTTGCGACACTGGTCAACAATGGAACTGAAGTGAGGGTGATTAGCATACTGCTTAGTGATGAGTAAGAATCTTAATACTTTTGTTTGCAAAGTGGTCAACAAGGTTTTCCATCGTAACAGAGCATCAACAACCACATTTGCACTTCCTTTCTTATGTCAGATGACATATGAGAAACCTTCCATGAACTCTAACCACTTAGGTTATCTCTTCAAAAGCTTGTTCTAACTCTTAAGATGCTTTAATGATTCGTGGTTAGTGTAAATAACAAACTCTCACAGTAGCAAATATTGTTACCAAGCAGTAAGGGCTCGAAAAAGGGAGTACATCTCCTTTTCGTACACAAAATAATTCAAGGCTAGGCTACTCAATTTCTCATTGTGGTAAGCAATGGGCCATCATTCTTGCATTAAGATAGCACTGGTACCAACTCCTGATGCATAGTACTCTAGTTTGAAGGGCTTATCAAAATCTAGTAGTTAAAGGATAGGTGCCAAGGAGAGCTTCTCCTTGATCTCCCTAAAACTTTGCTCAATTCGATCATTCTACCTAAACCCTGCATTCTTCTTTGTTAGCTCGGTCAATGGGGTAGCTATTGCACTTAAGTTCTTAATAAATCGCTGATAACTCTGATTTTAAACATATTTCATATGGTGATTTTATAGCATTTCCCGTACATTTTTGGTTTTCTTTAAAGAAATTGATACTTAATTGAGTAAAATGTTGATTTTAGGGTTTAAACGCATTCTAGGCTCGAAAACGAAGAAAAGGAATCAAGTTTCACTCAATTCCGAGTTCAAACGAAGAAGTTATGAAATTTTGAAGTTATGTAGAAATTTTGCCTTTGTACAGAAAGTTACACGACCTGGAGACACGGCCATGTTCCAGGCCGTGTCTGGTGACGAAAATAAAATCCGTGTAATACACATATATAAGGGGATCTTAGGGTTCAAAAGAGAGAGAGACATTACAGAAACAAAGAGAGACAAGAGACAAGAAGAGACTTAAGGAGAAACAACATCAAGAAGCGATAACGACATCGATTTCAAGATTAAAGATTGTTTATCAAATCAAGAGGGGTTTCCGTGTTTTATTTTATATTATTGATGGAACTCGTTTTTAGATTCATTATGATAGCTTAGAATTCAAGTATTTAGGATTATGGAACCTAGGGTTTCATGTGATTCTTGGATTGAATTATAATTTCAAGAAAGTTTCTATCTTTTCTTGATTCAATTATGTCGTTAATTATTGATTGATAATTCTAGAGTATCAATATATGATATTATGCATGTTGATTGAGAAATTGCATGTGTAATTAGATCTTAACATAATTGAAGAGAATTACATGTATACTTAGAGATAAGATACATGTTTCTTTCGAAAAGTTGATTGTTTGTGTGAGAATTCATTAAACATTAATGCAATTCTAAGTTATATTACTAAGTGAAGAGATTCCGGTAAATAATTTAGGATTAGGGTTAATATGCTTGAGAAAGATATTAGCTTTAATTGTGAATCCCTCCAGTCAAGAATTATAGAAACTGAATTGAATATATTTTAAAAAGGTTACATGTTAAACACTAGGGGAAATAATTCCTAAATACATTATTGCATATTTGAAGTCGTTCATAGTTTATTGCTTTCTAATTTGCGTAATTAAGTCTCGTAATTAGTTTAGTTGTTAATTTCAGTATTTTTAATTCATTCAACTCATCATAATTTTCCGGTTAGATAATAAAGCTAAAGTTAATATTAGTACTCAAAATCTCTGAGGGATCGACTCGGACTCACATCTGCTATATTAAAATTGATAGGTACGCTTGCCTCGTATCAATCGCCTATAGAAAGAAGCTAGGCCATGGAAACTTCGGACTTTCGTGACATTCGTCGGCATTGGCCAATCTAGAATAGCTCAAATCTTCTCCTCATCTACTCAGATTCCTTCCCTTGACACTATAAAACCTATGAAAATCACCTCCTTCTAGCCAAACATGCATTTCTTTACATTCCCATACAATTTCTCAGCTCACAGAATGCCAAATACTTCACAAAGATGATGAACATGGTTGTTCAGGTAGGCACTATACACCAATTGTCATCAAAGTACATGACCATACCTCTTCCAAGAAGAGAGTGCATCACATAGTTCATTAACCTCATGAATGTGCTCGGTGCATTAGTAAGTTCGAATGGCATAACTAACTATTCGTAGAGCCCGTACCTAGTCTTAAAGGCAGTTTTCTATTCATTGCCTGGCCTTATGTAAATTTGGTGGTAGCTGCTTTACAGATCTATATTTGAAAATATCTTTGCACCATGAAGCTCATCCAACATGTCATCGAGCCTTGGTATTAGCTATTTGTACTTGACAGTAATTTGGTTGATTGTTTGGCTGTCGATGCACATGCACCATGAACCATCCTTCTTCAGAACGAGTAGAACCGGTACAGCACATGGGTTCATGCTCTCCTTTACATACCCTCGCTCAATGAGTTCGGCCACCTATCTTTTCAACTCGGTAGCTTGCTTAAGGTTCATCCTGTATACAGGTCGGTTTGGTAGGGTAGCACCTGGCTGTAAATCAATACAATGCTCTATGCCTTGGACTAGTAGTAGTCCTTTAAGCAATTCTTCCAGAAATAGGTAGGAAAACTCATTTAGCAAGCTTCAGATCTCTTCTAGAACATTTTGTATCTCATTCATCTTCATCAGTCTCCTAATCAACAGAAACATTGGTTCATCAACTTTCTCAACAAATCGGAGCTCTTTACGACTCATCATTAGGGCTTTCTTCTTACTAGCCTAAGTGAGTTGATTATGGGTCTCATTTACTTAGGAGGAGGTTAGGGGTTGTAACACTATCTTCCTTCCATCCTTAATAAAGGCATAGGTATTCTCATACCTGTCGTGCATAACACATTAGTTGAATAACCAAGGTCATCTAAGCAGCAAATGTAAAGCTCCCATAGGGACGACATCGCACACTACTTCATCCCAACATACATTTCTGACATTGAACAGCACGATCACTTGTTTAATTACATGCAAAGCTCTCTTATCATGAAGCCAATGCAGTCAATAAGGTCAAGGATTCCTTAAGGTCGGCAAACCTAACCTTTGCATAAAGGATTGTGCAATCACATTAGTACAACTTTCTCCATCCACTATGATTGTACATAGTTAGTCTTTGATGGTACATTTGGTATGGAACAAATTCTCCCTCTTGTCCTCTTCAGAGTTTGGCAAGGAATTCAAGACTCATCTCAAAACTAGGGTCATCACTTCTTCTTAGTCGGCATAGACATAGGTTTCCTCTTCTTCCTTGGCTTCTTCCTTAACTTCTACCTTTCAAACATCCTTCTCCTCTTTGGGCTCATTCTCGTCAATACTATCCACTACATCTCCTTAGAGTACCATGATACATGGGTTAGGACACTCAACAGCCATGTGTTTGAAACCTAAGCATTTAAAGCATTTCACCTCTCTAGACTTCCGTTTGGAGGTCTATCTTTTCTCATACATTCTTAAGGGTGGCCTAGCTTCAGCTCGGCCTAACTATCCTACTCAGCCATGCTGATCTACTCGGCATTCATTAGGTCAATCATTCATTTCCTCAGCTTGGTATGGCCTCCTCGACTTAGCCTGAACTAGTCGATGCAATATGGGAGCTCAAGAGAATGTTTGCCCAGGTCAGCTTAGAACATTTCTCCTTTATGTTTTAATCCTTTGTGCGATCTTGATTGTCTCCTCTAAGTTATAAAACCTCTATACTTCCACGATATTGTGAATCTCATACTTGAGCCTAGAAATGAGCCTCGATATTGTACATGCCTTTGGCTCTTTTACGTTGGCTTGGATCATCAACATCTAGAACTCCCTTACATAATCATCAACAGATCGACTTCCTTAATGCAACTCCTGTAACCTTACAAACATTTCTTATAGATAAGTTTTAGGTACAAATCTACCTCTTAACAACCTTTTCATCTCGTCCTAAATTCTAACACCTCATCTTCCATCCCTTGTTCGGGCTGCATTTAGATTTTTCCACTACATGGTGGCATACCCAATAAACTCCAGTGCTGCGAGTCAAACCTTAACAGCATCCGTATATCCGTAACAGTCAAACACCTTCTCAATCTTCTCTTCCTACTCTAAATATTCATCAACATCTCTACTCCTACTAAAGGGCAGAATTTATACCTTAACATTATCTAGCCCTTAAGAAGCTCGGCATCCTCGTCCTTGTAATGGGTAATAGTCAACTTCCTCTTTGTCTTCCCCAAATTCTTCAACATCCAACTCCTCATCTTCTTCCTCAATCTCCTCCAACTCTAATCTTCATCTAGCAGCTTGGCCTGCTACTCCTCCAACTCGCTATGGTCGAATTGGGCGATTGGTTCGGTTACCTTAACCATAGGTTCTCTTAAAGGCATTCTCTTATGGGTTATGTAGCTGTGCACCTTAGGGTTGTTGCTTATTTACTTGCATTACTGTGACTAGACTCTCAACAAGATTTGTGAGCCTATTAAGTCTATTGTCAATAAACCCTAGGGTATTACTACCATTACAACTGCGACCAGGTTGGGTGTCATTACTCTAGTCACCAAAACACCCTAAATGCTCAAATCTAACATAGTATAATACTTTTCTAAATAGATTAACAACTTACTAACAACCTTAATACCCAATAAT
Organism: Lumnitzera littorea; assembly: GCA_024138015.1. Classification (NCBI taxonomy): domain Eukaryota; kingdom Viridiplantae; phylum Streptophyta; class Magnoliopsida; order Myrtales; family Combretaceae; genus Lumnitzera; species Lumnitzera littorea. Next base: position 84,288,012 of record JAMXBB010000009.1, read on the forward strand.
CACTTAAACAAAATAGAAATAAACTTGCTTTGTTTTCACGATGAAAAATAGAGTAACAATGAAACTATACTTGCTATTACACTAACACACTACAGTGGCTATGGAAGGAACACAGTAGCCACAAATAGTAAGGCAAACCAAGACTTCATTGCAACTTTACACACTCCCTAGCGAAACTATGCTTTGATACCAGCAAAGCTGATATATTAGAGTCGAACACATGGAGGAGCACCACAACGAACAAACCGAAAGGAAAATAGAAAAGAAACTAGCAAAGTCCAAATAGCTACCAAATGGATATGATACACTATTAAATCCTACTTGGCCTACAACCCGTTGGATATGACACACTAGTCTGAATTAAAGGGTCACTCACCACTACTCCTTACTAAAGAGAATAGATAAGAGTTGAATGATAACGAGAACAATAAGGTTACTAAAAGTGAATAATTCTATACTGAAAGTTGGATGACTATGTACAAGGAAAGTGAGGGTCTATATACTTGCCAAAAGGGTATTTTACAATTACGTTACATGAATGTAAAAAGGATGACGAATATTCAATATGAAAAAAAAAAGAATCATTTGGGAATGTTACGTCAAAAGGCACGTGTTACTTGATAATTGTACGTCAATAGTATCATATAACATAGGTAGAAACAAGAAGTGCTAGTAATTAGGGGTCGACCTAATCTAGATCAGGTTAGGAGCTAATCAATCTAGTTAGGAAGTTAGCTGAATTGGAGTTAGGCACTAGTGGATCAGGTCAGGAGCTCAACTCGGCTGGTTTTAGGATATCTTCTAGATTAGGACATTGCCGTTGGGCAGGATCATGTTGGACACACATAAGGATTTGACAGATAGGTTGGTTAAGGGTTGGATTAAAATAGGAGTCCCTATCTCGGCTATGGCTTAGAGTCAATATTTTTCATACGAACCTTTAAAGTCCTCGACCTTAACTTCCTGTTATTGGCCTAAGTGGTTGATTCTATTGATAGTCAATTTTCGCTCAACTAACACTTGTTCTTTCATTGGTTGAGAAGCTGGGTAATCGAATCTCTTAGCATTCACATTCTGTAGAAGACACTTAGCACTTATGCTAAGTAAAAGAAATGCTTCTGGTTTGAATTCAAATCTATAGCGTGAATAGTTATCATAAGCATGGTTATATTTTACAATTGCTTGCTATCCCTACATATTAGGGGAGATGTCAAGTCAAGAGCTCTCCATGTGTCCGAACAGTTACCTCAACAACTGCCTTAGACACAACAACCGTCTATAAATACTGGAAAGAAACTTTGTAAGAGCTCTAGAACACTTCTCATTCTCATACTTACTATACTAAATCACCATTCTGACTTAGGCATCAGAGTAGCCGCACTGGATTGGCTCCTATACTAAGTATTTCACTCTTTTTTGTAAGACTATTTCCTAACCCCAAAATTCACCAACAACAGATTCCTACCAGTAAGAGATACTAATTCTCTGCAGTTCTGATATATTATGGAATATTAGATATTTATAGTTAATTATATTTTATGATAAGTTAATAAAATAAAAATAAAAAACCTTAATAATTAATTATTTAGAGTCTTGTAATCTCTTACTTGTAAGACTGTTTTCATATCGTAGATGCACATGTGATATAAAAATTTTAAGCAATCCTATTAGACGCTCTTTAGGGTCTTGATAGAAGTGATATAAGAGTTTTAAGTTGTCAAAGATAGGAAAAACTTACCAAATGATGAGATGGGGCAGAACTCAAGTAAATTTAGGATTAAGAATTTAAAAGACTTAGACTTCTAGATCATATACTATTTTTAGTATCACCTATATGTATTTGTGATTACATAAGTCCCCTAATTATGCTAACTCAATGAATACACCCTAAAGACTCACACTATATAGGTTTTAGGTATTGAGCCCTAAGATATAAGAAGCAAGTTATTGAAGCGACACAAAAATAAGTATCCATAAATGAGTAATTAAAAATGAGTGTATACTGGAGATTAGGTGTACTAGAATATTTCAACTATAGAATTAGAAGTTAGGATATCTTAGTTAGAGGTTCTAACCCCCAAAGATGTCAATAGCAATTCAAATAGAGAATCCACATCGTATGAGTGGAGATTTGGAGAAATGTTGTGATAGTAAGTTTGTGAATTCGAATTATTTTGGTGAATAGACTATTAAGAATGGACCATGAGTGATATTATATGGATTTTAATCATAATATAACAAGAAGGAAAGTAGGATTGAACATGATATGTAAGAATCAAATAGTGACTAAAAGGTGATCATACCTAGAAAAATGGAAAATTATAATACCATATGGATGGTTGAATTAGATGTTTGATGATTTAAGTAAATGAGTTGGTTAAATGACATTGATTTGAGAAAATATTGTGTCGACAAGGTTATCACTATTGATCTTAACCTTGATTCACTGCTGGCATTGCAAAACTAAATAAGTGAGGGCTAATTTGAGAATATTTTAAGAGCAATGTAACCACATAGGGTGAAGCTTTCTAAGTTCATTAAGGTAAATAAATATTTTGAAGGTAAACCTGATGACCCAATTGAGATAGAAGACTAGTTGAAATGAATTGAGTAATCCTTTAAAATTTATAAGATTCCAGAGGACTTAAAGGTAAACTACAGGACTTTTATGCTACATAAGGATGCAAGGATATGGTGAGACTTAAAGAATAGAGCTATGCCTTGACCTATCACTTAGAATGAGCTTAATAAGGAATTCTTAAATGAATATATTCTAGAAAGCCTACGAAAGAAACTTCAAGATGTCTTGCTCCTTGTGTGGAGAGGAAGTCAGAGCATTAGTGAATATGAATGTGAGCTTAGGAGATTGATGCATCTTGCTTGTCCATAATTAAGAGTTAGTGACCAATTTTGCATACAAGTGTTCATAATTGGACCAGATCAAGAGACTTGAGTTAAATTGAAAGAATTTTAGTTAAAGACATACAATGAAGTTGTTGAAAGAGCAAGAGTGATAGAATATGTGGGAAGGGAGTTCTTGGAAAGGCAAAATGAGCAAAACAAGGAAATCTTTGAGTTAGGTAGAAGTTAATGGATGATGCTAATAAGAATGATAAGTGACTGATTGAGACATTGAGGTCGTAAGTGAATGAAACAATCATAAAGAAGCCAAACCAAATAAGTTGCTAGAAATGCAACCAAGATCATCACCCAAAGAATTGCTCATAGCTAAAAGGAAAATGTTCTTATTATGGAAAGACTGGATATAAAGTAAAATGGTGTTTTAAAAGGAAGAATGTCTTAATGTGTGATAACTATGGACGTTATGGTCATAACATCTCCGAATGCTGTCAAAAGTGAGCAACTTAGGAAGAAATCTAGTGAGTTATCAAGGAACCCTAGAGATTTAATATAATCAGTATGAGAGGGTTATGTCTTTGAAATATATTTTATGGACCTACTATGATGTTTATAGGTATGTGCTAGGTACTAACGGGAAGCTTGTTGATCACATCTGAACTACTTGATTAAAAATAATAAAAGGAGTTTTAGCAAGGAATTATTCTATTCAAGTTTCAAGGATGAAACTTTTTATAGGGAGGAAAGAATGTAAATCTTGCAAATTTATCCTTTTGAGTATAGAGTCAAACATAAGTGTTGTAGAAACTTCTTTGAGTCAACACAACTACAAAAAATTAAAACAAATTAAATTTTAAACTCAAAATCTAAAATGAATATAAAAAACACTAATATACTATTTGAAACTCTAATTACGTAAAAAAAACCCTAAATACTATGTACGCGTAAATATAAGAGAGAAAACCCGAACTTGACAAAAACCCTAAAAGCAAAATCCTAAGCTTATAAAATATACAAATTTATCTTAATGGTGATAAAGCCCTCATTTGGTAAAATTATCAACAAACACATGTGATTGCGTAAAATCACTAACGAACGAATAGAGAAAATTTATAAAGAACAACAAATTAATTAAATAAATTAATAAGATTATAAATATTATCTTATGATTAATTGTGGCATCACATATGTATGTGTGTGTCTATATATATATATATGCATGTGTTAGTTTTATATTAATTTAATTTTACTACATGCTTTATGTTTATGTACTATATAGTATACATTAATTTTATACCCTATATTTTTCCATAGCTACATCATAATTTATCCTAAATATTATCTAAAAGTTGGATAAGTTTTAAGAAATGTCAAAAAGCAATTGGATAAGTTTTCTTTCCTTCTTTTTCTTTCTTGTTTTCTTCTTTTTATCTTCTTACTTTTAGCTGTACAAGTGTCCCATAGTTTATCCCATGTGATGAATTTGGAAAAGATAAAGTCAACTCTTACAACCTTATTTCATTTGCTTTAATAAAGATAAGATTAAACTAAACCAACTTTCTTATTTCTTTTTCCCACTTACCACCTATTGATTCAACCTACACAAACACATATCCAATTTCACTTTTCTTTTTACAACTTCAAGCTTACACTCCATCCTTTTATTCCTCTCTTTGGTTGACAACTTTCATACCCTCCTAACATTCTAAATTCCTCATTTTCCTTCCTATCATTCCATCATCTACCATCTTCATTTCATAGTCTATTATCTTATCATCAATTCCAAGGAAGTTAAGAACTTCAAGAGGGAAATAGGGGAATCATCTTTTTAAAAACTTCAAGACAAGAGTAATTAAAATAATACTTTATGTTATATTTGTTTCTTTCCTTGTAATATAAATTTTTATATATTCTTTCGATTTTGATATGTATTTGTAGTGTTTCTTGTAATAGGAAATATATATAGTAGGAGTAATATGTATTTTTAGTATCTTTCATAATAGAAATTACATGTACATTTATTTGGTTGTATCTACAATTTTTCTTCTTCTTAATTATGTATTATAGAGCTATATGTAAATATATATATATATATATGTTAAACCAACTTAATTATGTACACATATATGGTTTTCTTATGTATATATAGTACATGTAAATATATGTAATATTAAACATACTTACTTCAATATACATATGTATAAAAATATTATGCAATAGTTTAAATATATATAAGTAGTAAGACATGGGAGTGTATGTATGTGTATATATTATTCTATTTTTTTTTTCTAAGATTCAAATAATTATACACATGATATAGTATATATATGTATATACCAAAAGATATATATATGTGTGTATATTAATACTTTATTTCTCAAAAGCATGTCAATAAGTACAAATATATACATGTATATGTACTGGACGTGGTTTATAAAGAAAGATAGAAAATAATTTTCCCAATATTTAATTAATTATGATATTATATATGCATGTATTATTATAAATTAGTAAAAATAAAAAAAATTGGATAAATTAAGTAAATTATATCATGAACCAATAGGAAATTGCCACATTAGCTTTTCTAAATTCCTTGGTTTCAAACCGCAAATAATAATAATAATAATAAATTAATTAATTAATTAAGGATTATAATTATAGTAAGAGTTAGGATAATTAATGTTTTAAGGTTAAAATTGTAAATTAAAGAAATTATGGCAATTTGGGCCTAAAAATAAAAATACTCGAAAAATATAAAAATTTGAAATTATTTAGCCCATTATTAAAATCAAAGTAAAGCTCAATGAAGAAACTCTTTAAGAAAAGCCTAAAATGACAATTGAAAGTACTTGAGCCTAAAATAGAGAAATTCATAACACCTAAGGCTCATAACGGAAAATACGGGTTTTAACATCCAAAACGGATTTTACTACATAAAAATAAGTCCGAAAACAATAAATATCTACAATAAGATCATAAAAATCGAAGTTAAAATAAAAAAGTTATATACAACTAAAGATTTAAGATAAATCAAGAAAGATAGGTAAAATAACTTAGTTAATTTGCCTTATAAACTAATAAATAAGATAAACCCTTAAAGTAAATAAATTACTATATAAGATATAATTATTTACAAATATACACATATACTTCCTGTGGTGAGAAACCGATAAAATGCACATCATAAGGTGCAATATAAGACATAATCGTATGATGTAAAATTATCTGGGTGATTGTAGTTTTGTAAATATGCTATACACACACACACACACTAAAATTCAAACATCTTGAGGAAGATATGCTTATATGATCAAATCTATAAAATGTAAAGATCATAATAATGTAACGTGAAACAACAATAACAATAATGATTAATAATGGTAATAATATTAATAATAACCATAAGAATAATAACAATAAGAATTACAATTATGATGGTGATAACACTAATATGGGATCATACACTAAAACGTATGTATATGAACGCATATGTGCACAATAGGTTCTTATAACAACAAAACACTATGGTTGGATTAAAGTTTTAATGATCCAGTAATGAAGTTAATAATATAATTTCAAGTCTTCTACTTGATTCTATGAATTCCTATGCCTAACTTATACAATATCTCCTCATTGCTACTATTTTATTCCACTTCTTACATATATTACAATTAAATCAAAATATAACAATATAACAATACAAAACTTAAAAATAGTAATATAATTCGAACTCATATAATATTTACTAAGCCATATATTATTACTCATTTGGAAAAACAATGTTTCCTATTTATCCCATTAAATAAGTGAAACCATGTTCATGCCATGCTTAGGTTATAATGGAAAATTAGGCACACTATAATAAACATTTAGTTAAATGTGAAGCCTAACTTTTCCAAATACTTATAAGTCTTGTTACCTTTTAAGTACTTAATTGACAAGTTCTAGAAATTCTAAAGGCCTATAAAGTGAGTATTAATTAAGGTGAGTGAGTTTTAATGGTCTACTATTTGCATATGCATGATACTTGCTTGATATTTTGTTGATTGTTATTACTTGTGTGTTTGAATAATTGTTTTTCCATGAGTGTTATCATCTATGTAATTGCCTCCTTAAATTAGCAAACATAAATATCTTACCAAAATAACCAATTATATTTGTCATATGTCTATAACTCAATTGATATACTTATGGAGAGTGCTAGTTTTGCCAATTTTTGAGAAAAATATTTTTGGAAACATTTTCTAGTCTTAAATAGATTCCTGTATAACTTCAATGAGAGCTTGTAGTACTCGTTGATGATATTGTTATTGTTGAGTCGAAGCTAGCAAAGCTTCTCCAACTGATTTATAGTAAGAAGACTTATACAATTGAGCCCATAGGGCCTTGGATTCGATTTATAGATGTTGAGCTATAAGACCTTAGATATCATCCATTAATGGTGGATGGCCTTGGTTGGGATCTACCTATTTAGATTGGTATTTATTTCTCGACTAGGATAATAGTTGAATATCATCTAGAGCAACGGTGCCCCTATGCAGCCTCATACGAGTAAGGTGAGGTGCCTTGTACAAGTAAGTACTGGGGACTATAGATGTATAGATGACTTAAATCTACACTTTTTATGGTTTTAGGCTCCTATAAATGTATTGCTTGCCTTTATTGTATATGCATCCATTTCATGCCTAAATAGACTTGCTTAAACGGTAGCGGTGAGAAATAAATTTATTGAGTTGTGGTTTGCTCATTTCTCTATAGCTTCTTTTACAAGTCCATTTGAGCTAGGATTAGGATGAGCTCAAGTACAGAGTGCAAATTCAAGTTATGTAAGAGAAAGCTAGATTTAGTTGGAAAATGTATTGCTAGTACAAGAGCACCCCATATGAAAGGTTATGGATCATTTAGTAATGTTGCAATTTATAAAATTGATTTACCCTATCTTATTGTTAGGTACATACCGATTCTTTGCGGTTATGATGGATTATGAAATATTGGATATCTATATTTATTTATATTTTATGATAAATTAATAAAATAAAAATCTAAAACCTTAGTACTTAATTATTTAAAGTCTTATAATCTCTGATTTGTATGGTAATTTTCATATTATGGGTGTACACGTGATATAAAAAATTTAAACAATCCTACTAAGACTCCTTTAGGGTCTTGACATATATAGTGATATGAGTGTTACTCTAAAAAATAAACATTACCTATTAAGGAAGTCATTAATGAGTTTGTTAATTTCTTTTAAATGCTACAAGAAGATAATACTTTTACGAGTCACTTCTAAAAAATTATAAAATTCATTTTGATATAGTATGTGAATCACATTGTAAAGTTGAGATAATAGAGTTACTTCATACAGAGATAAAGCTTTTTTTTTTTTTTTTGGTAAAAAAATCATTTTATCATACATACATGATAGGATTTAAAAGAAATGAAACAAAAAGGTAATATTTATCATTTCATATTTAATGCATACAATATTCTTATTTTCATCCTCATCATGACAATATACCATGTGACAACCACTTATGGTAATAAAAGTTATTTCAGAGCATACTAAAAAAAGTAACTAAACGAAGAGAAGGCACGGTAAATAGTTGTTCTAAAATAAAATGTTTTTGCACATACTTAATAAAAACTAAACAAAAAGAAGGAGAAATTCATTATTATCCTAAAATAAGATTTCATGTCGACACCAAAAAATTAATATATGTAGTATAACTATAAGATGCACCTTTTATCTAAAATATCCAACATGTATGAATCATTTCCATAGAGTAATTTTCCATAGTCTTTTTCTATATATTTATAGGAAAACACCATAATATATATATATATTGGCTTACATTGAGGATTTTATTTAATTCAATAAAAATTTATGGTAATTAAAGGCTTGTCATGTGCATATAGATTATGTAAAATTAGTTTTATTGTAATCAAACATTTTATTACAGTGATAGAATATTGATTAAGTACCAAAAAAAAAAAACATTATAAGATGGAATAACCTTAATGATGAAATCTAATTATTATTAAGAGTTATCTCATATAATATATGAATCATAAAAGAACCAAAATAAAAATAAAATTGAATAGAAGCATTACTAATGGAAGATTGAAATTGAATAGAGCATAAAATTTCATCAGTATTAAAAGTAAAATATCTATAGTAACTCATAGAATTAAAATCACAAAAAAATAAAGGCAACAACAAATTATGGTTTTTCCTTTCTTTTTCTAGTTAAATTATTACAATGTATAACTCTTTTGCATTTATTTTGATACATTAGTGTCCTTAAAAATAGCCATATCTATATGTTCTTCAAATATTAATTAAGTTCATAAATAAAAAAAAATATGGTTTACTTGTTTGTAACAAATTACACAAAATATATCATAAAATTCCTATGGTTTACATCTTGGGAATTTGATTAGATTTTAGACTTCCTATGATAAAGAAGAAAATCTTCAAAATCTTGATGGATCTCTTGTGTCCAAAATTTCCTTCATGCTCTACAAAAGACAATAAATAGAATTTAATTATAAAGAATCTATTAAACATTAAGATAACGAATAAGTAGAAGAATTATAATAATTGCATTTGAATAAGAGAATATCAAATTTGCATTACATATAAAAGTAAATCATATATAATAGGAGTCTTAACGGTCATTCAATTTTATTAGTGGAAATTATGACAATTAAATTTGATAGTCATCAGTATCAATAAAATAATTGAAAATTGATTGAGTTGATAGAACAAATATAAAAATGATAAGGTAGAATAACATGAAAGACAAAATTTGAGTATTATTAAGAATTATCCCATATAACATATGAATTATGGATGCAAATCAAATTTGAATAGAAATAAGTATAATGGCAAATTGAAATTAAATATAGCTTAAAATTTCATCAATACTAAGAGCAAAATATTCATAGTGACTCAAAATTAAAATCAAACAATAAAAGAAAAAAAAAATAAATGATAGTTTTTCTTTTCTTTTTCTAGTTAAATTATTACACAGTACTATTCTTTTGCATTCCTTTTGATACATCAAGGTCCTTAAAAAATAAATAGCAATATCTATATGTTGTTCAAATATGAATTGAGTTCGTAAATAAGAGAAAAAAATAGTTCCCTTATTTGCAATAAAAATTATTAAAAATATATTATAAAATTCCTTTTATTGGCATAATTAAACTTTGATTTGACTTGGGGACTTCCTATCATTAAGAAGAAAATCTTCAAAATCAAGCTAAACATCTTGTTTTCAAAATTTCCATGATGCTTTACAAAAGACAATAATGATACATTAAACATAACATAACGAATAAATAAGAGGATTATGTCAACTGGATTTGAATAAGAGAATATCAAAATGTATTTCTATATAAGAGTAATATGTATATAATAGAAATTTTAATGGTCATTCAATTTTATTAGTGTAAATCATGGAAATTAAATTTGATAATCATTAATATCAATTAATTGCAAAAATTAAGTAAATTTAATAATGATACAAAAGAGAAAGGTAATGGATCAAAAGATAGAAAATAAGTGAATTAGGGAAATTGACCATTATAACCATAGGGAAATAATATATTGTAAAAGTATAAAAAATCAATGATATAAAATATTAATATCATAAAAGGGGTGGTTTGGGAAAATGGGATAAGATAACAAAACTTTTCTTTTTATTTTAATAATATATGCTTTAATAATATAGATATATATTTAAAAAAAAAGTACATGCATATACATCTCCAAAAAAATCATTTTTATGAAATACATTTCTAAGGTTCTTATAGAAAAATTCCTTTAGATTTATATATATATATATATTACTCATGGGACCTACATGAATGAATTAAGGATAAATTATGCTTTAGGTACTTGTGTTTTCACTTTTTAACACTTTGGGTACCTTTGTTATTTTCATTAATACTTAAGTGACCTATGTTTTATTAAATAATGAAAAATAAACTTTATTAAAAAAAAAAAAAGGCATTAGTTTTAAAACGGCACAAAAAACAAAAACCATCTTCTTTCCATCGACAAGTCTAAAACCTCATGGTAAAATAATGAAGCTACAAAGATCTATCTATGTTTAATGTAACATATGCAAATTGATACTAAGATATTTTTTCAGAAGTATTACATTAAGGAAATAAGTTACATGTCTCCATATGAGAATTTAAACCACTATCTTCCTTTCATAGGTCCATGATTTTTTATTCAACCATGCTTGGCCTAAAAATTAATTTGTGCTTGTTTACGGCATGGTGCATAAGCGTCTCATGATTCAAGATTATCCATAGTATGCTCTTGATTATTCTTTTGTTTCTTCAACAATTTTTGTTCCTTGCACCAAGAAATATTATTAGTTATTGTAGCAAACCAAAAGTTAACCCAACAAACCCAAATTGAAGATTTGTTATTTTATTTGATTCGATATTTTGAATCCATCACTAGCTGAATGAACTAAAGTCTATATGGTTCACTTCTGCGCCAATACACAGAAACTTTAAATGAATAGATAAGTTGTTTTGATCTAAACAAGTGGGCAATAGAAAGGGATTATGGAAAGAAGTAAACAATACTAAAAAAATCATAGATGACTTCAAGGAAAGAACCCTGGAATCAAAGCAATAAATTTGTGACTTAGAAAAAGAAGATAAATTACACAACAAAGTTATACCTATTTTTGAGAAGAGTATGACTTTAAGTGCTGATCCTCCTCGTAATCAACACCAGCTTGTTGGAATTGAATTTTAACATTTGATAATGAAATTCAAAGGCTCCGGTTCCTACAATCAACTCATCATGCAATTTCACAACTACAAAATTTTAAGTAGTATCGTACAAGCACTATTTGAGTCTTATATGTTTGGAGCACTCTCACATTGTCTTTTAGATACGTTTTAAACTTATCAATAGAAAGAAGATTGATTTTGTTTCTTGCATCATTTTAAAACTAATGGCTTTTTCTTTTTTAACAGTGTTTGTTTTTCACTATTTAATAAAACATAGGTGACTTAGGTGTTAAAAAAAATAACACAGGTATTCAAGGTGAAAAAAAGTAAAAATATAGGTACCTAAATTGTAATTTACCCATGAATTAAAGAAAGTAATATTACGAAAACAAAACATGGTTTTGGTGCTTTTGTAGATTTATTAACTATTGATACTCGATTCTTGATTGGTTTGAGGCCCATTGCATGAGCAAGCACATCAAGAAACATGCAAGCAAACAGTGAGCTTGTTTCCTATACCACAACCTATTGGGCAAGCTATGCGGCGCCTCGCCCGAATAGAGTGGTGCAACCACTAAGTCTGCACACACCGATCAACCGATACAAGCAAGCTCGCCTTTGTGCCACAACTTGTCTAAGAGGCTACGAAATGTCTTACCCTCAACAAATGACGTCGTCTGCCAAGCTTGCACACCCTCACCACCTTGTGTCAACTTGAGTCTTAACTCACTCTTAACTAAGCATTTGGCGACCCTTGCCTCGATGTCCTAATTTGATCCTTATCTATGGCGCTTATTCTTCGCCATAGCCCATTAACAACCGTTTACCATTTGTAATACCATCGGCACATCCGACAGTCCTTGCCCCTGTAGATGCCTATTCTCTAGATAATAGATATGGTTATTAGGTTGATGATGGCCAACTACCTTTAGAGCCACCTAATCTCTACAATATCACATGCCATTTGCTAGCCATCGATATGAGTGAATCCCAAGTCACTACGTATCTAGGTGATCCCTCATAAAAGGTAACTAGTGCTACGATGTAAGGCAAACTAAATTTTCTCCTCTTACTCCTATATACTAAGGTCACTTTCCTAATTTGAAAAAACACACCTAGATAAGCAAAGTGAGCACCTAGAGAGGAATAGATATCACCACTAAATAGTGGACCCCACGCCTAGAGCTACCAACAAAGGTAAAGCCACCATTGGTCTCGATTTCTCTTTCGAAACTGTTTAATTTAGTAAAACTATCAAATATTCATGAAAAATTATGAAATTTGGTATTCTAAAATATTTTTGTATGGATATTTAAGGAAAAAATATCACTTTGATAAAATTAGAGTTTGGGATATATTACTCTTAAGAAATAACTAAACTCAAGTTAGTTTTCGATAATGAAATAAATGACCCTAATAATATAGTTTTCAACCTAAATTTTTCTTGTATACTGTTGTTGGTGAATTTTGGGGTGAGGAAATAGTCCTGCAAAAGAGAGTAAGATACTTGGTATTGGTGCCAGTCTGATGCGGTCACTTTGATGCCTAAGTTAGAATGGTGATTTAGTATAGTAAAAATATGAATAAAAAGTATTAGAGAGCTCTTACAAAGTTTCTTTTCAGTATTTATAGACGGTTGTTGTGTCTAAGGCAACTGTTGAGGTAACTATTAAGACACGTAGAGACCTCTTAACTTGACATCTCCCATAATATGTAGGGATAGTAAGCAGTTGTACAATATAATTGTGTTTATGATAATTGGTCATGCCATAGATTTGAATTCAAACCAAGAGTATTTCTTGTATACGACATAAGTGCCATGTGTTTTTATAGAGGATGAATGCCGAGAGAGTCGATTACCCAACATCTCGGTTGATGAAAGGACGAGTGTAAGTTGAGCGAAAACTGATTATCAACATACACTATTTAGAATATATATTATGATACAATAAAAAGTTTTTTAACAATTTATTTTCTAAAATTTTATTTAATTTTTAGGTCCTAAAATCGTATATAAAACACAATATTTGGGCTTAATTTTGTAATTTAATGTTAATTTGGTGAAAATTTTGATTTATTTTGTAATTAGGTATTTTATGATGTTAATTGCTAATATAGTATGTATAAATTCTGATTTAGAGAATAATTAAGCATTTTGATATATTATTAGTGGTGAAAGATGATATATATAGTATTAAAAGTGTTAGATAGATGATACAAGTGTATAATATATAATAATACATAATATGTGTATATAGAAATTAAATAGGTAGAAAATATTAGGTAAAAATTTATGGCATTATAATATTAGGAATATTATATAAATCTGATTTGAAATGTGAATTTTAGTAAATATACGAAAAATGTAAATTTCTCTTATATTGAGAGCCATTCTAATAGTTAAACTAGAAATATAATATATCGTACCGACCGAAATATGAGTTAAGAGCTAAATAAGAGATTTAGAATGCTCGAATATAGTTGGATGAATTTTCCATATTGATTAAGAAGGAATTCTTAAGGTTGCATATAAAGACTATAATCAAAAGCTAGATTAGAATCTAATTCAGAAACTAAGTTAGCACCAAGGGAAGAACTAGCAAACTGGAAAGTTAAACAAAAATTAATCAGACACCATAGACTTTCAAATTAAAGATAGCTAAACCTTGTGAAATAGGTTAGAAGACCTTCTTAAGACTTAAGTGCAAAATGAAACCAAGAACCAAATCAGAAGATTGATCCGAGTTTAGGTGTATAAAGTGAATAGGAATAGAATAGTATATAATTTAGAAATCCTAATACCTGTAACATGGGATTAATGGCTGGTTTAAGTTTTGTGAATAAAACTATAATTAGAAGTTACATTAGACATTAAATCAGAAGTTAAAATAAGTCCTAGCTTAACATAAGGATAATTATAAGAGACTTAGACATAAATAATTAAATGAAGAAAGACCCTAAACTAAAGATAATAATCTAAATTATAGAATCAAATCTATATCTAATAGTTATGTGAGAACTAAAATAATATTTGTATTATAGGGATTATCAGTGACAACCTATGCGAGTCGTACCTTTAGTGAGCAAGCAAAAAGTTCAAGTAAGTTGGGACTGATACATTACTATTTTAGGCTAAGATGTATCCATCCTAAGTCTCCTGGATGGAAAGAAATAGTTCAGCAACTTTAGCTACCAATTTCATACCACTTCTAATTGAACTTGGCGATTTTTGTGGTTGCAGACTGGTGTAGCTCATGTAATGCTTGGGTTCGGTTTACTTTGGATTGACTCCCTTCAATAGCTATTAGGGTATCGATCACATCTAGGGAAATGGTAAGGTTAAGGCCATGGACGACCTTGAATGAGGTCTTCCCAGTAGTGCTATGGACAGTTTGGTTGTATGTGAACTCCACAACTGGTAGGCACAGATCCTAATCCCACAAGTTCTTTCTTACTACAGCTTTGAGTAGATTGCTTAGCATCCTATTTACCACTTCAATCTAGCCATCGATCTGAAGGTGGCTACTAGAGCTGAATACAAGTTTGTTTCCAAGTCTTCTCTAAAGTGTCTTCCAAAAATAACTGAAGAATTTTGTATCCTAAACTAAGACAATAGTCTTTAGTATCCTATGTAATCAGATAATCTCCTGCAAAAACAAATTAGTGATATATAGAGCATTGTTAGTTTGGTGGTACGGAATGAAGTGCACCATCTTGCTGAAATGGTTCACTATAACAAAAATAAAATCTCTACCTCTGGATGTCCAAGGCAACCTTAGGACATTATCCATGCTGAGGTTGGCCTAAGGTAAAGTTGGTGTTGGTAGTAACATGTATTGTCCTTGGGGCTCTATCCTCCCCTTTGCATGTTTGCACACTTCATAACTACTAATCACCTTATGGACATCCTTGGCTAAAACTGGCCAGTAAAAGTTCTCCCTCAATAGATTAGCTATCTTGGTCTCCCCAAAATGACCAGATAACCCTCCACTATGAGCTTCCTTGACCAATAACTCATGCGTGGAGCAATTCGGAATACATAGCCTATGTTCCTTAAACAAGTAGCTATCCTTGAGATAATATCCCTTAACAGCAATTCCATCCTTGCATTGTTCTATGATAGGGCTGAAATGAGAATCATGAGCATACTACTCAGTAATTAGTGAGAATCCTAACAATTTTGTCTACAAAGTGGTCAACAAGGTTTACCGTCATGATAAAGCATTGGTGACCACATTTACACTTCTCTTCTTGTGCCGAATGACATACGAGAAACTCTCTATGAACTCTAACCACTTGGCTTGCCTCCTTGTAAGCTTGTTCTAACTACCTAGATGCTTTAGAGACTCATGGTATGTATAAATAACAAACTTTAATAGCAACAAATAATGTTGCCAAACAGTAAGGACTTGATAAAGAGAGTACAACTCTTTCTCATACAAAGAATAGTTTAGGGTAGGACCACTAAGTTTCTCACTATGGTAAGCAACGGGCCATCACTCTTACATCAGGACAGCATTAATTCCAATTCTCGATGCATTGCATTTTAATTCAAAGGGTTTGTTAAAATTTGGCAATAATAGAATAGGGGCCGAAGTAAGCCTTTCCTTGATCTATTTAAAGCTCTATTCAGCTCAGTTGTTCCACCTGAACCCTTTACTCTTCTTGGTCAGCTTGGTTAATGGTGTGGCTAGTGTACTGAAGTTTTTAATAAATCGCCTATAGAAAGAAGCTAGGCCATAAAAACTTTGGACTTTAGTGGCATTCCTTAGCATTAACCATTCTAGAACAGCTTGGATCCCTTCACCTGATACTATAAACCCTAAGAAAATCACCTCTTTCTAGCAAAACATACACTCCTTCACATTCCTATACAACTTCTTAGCTCATAAAATGTCAAGTACTTCATAAAGATGTTGAACATGGTCGTTCAGGCCAATACTGTATTCTAATATATCATCAAAGTATACTACCACATATCTCCTAATTAAAGGCTGCATTACATGGTTCATTAACCTTATGAATGTGCATAATGCATTAGTAAGTCCGAACGGCATAACTAACCATTCATAGAGCTCGTACCTAGTCTTGAAGGTAGTCTTCCATTCATCACTTGGCCTCATATGAATTTGGTGGTAGCCACTTTGCAGATTAATCTCTAAAAAGATCTTTACGCTATGAAGCTCATCTAACATGTCATCAAGCCTCAGTATCGATATCTATACTCGACAATAATTCGATTGATTGTTTGGCTATTGATGTACATGCTCTATGAACCATCCTTCTTTGGAACGAGTAGAGCTAGTACAACATAAGGGCTCATGCTCTCCTTTACATACACTTGCTCAATGAGTTCATCTACCTATCTTTTTAGCTTGGCAGCTTGCTTAAGGTTCATCCTATACACAGGTCGATTCAGTGGGATGGCACTTAGCTATAGATCAATACAGTGCTTTGTGCCTCAGACTAGTGGCAATCCTTTAAGCAGTTCTTTGGAAAACAGGTCGTTAAACTCATTTAGTAAGCTGCAAATCTCTCTTGGAACATTCTATAACTCCCTCATCTCCATCAATCTCCTAACCAACAAGAACATCGGTTCATTAGCTTTCTTAGTAGATTGGAGCTCTCTATGGCTCATCACCAGGGCTTTCTTCTTAGTAGCTCAGGTGAGCTAATTGTGGATTTTATTTACCTGAGATGAGGTTAAGGGTTGTAATACTATCCTCCTTCCATCCTTAACAAAGGCATAGGTGTTTTTATACCCATCGTAAGTAACATGTCGATCGAACAACCAAGGTCATTTAAGCAGCAAACGTGAAGCTCCCATGGAGATGACATTGCACACTACTTTGTCCTTATATACATTTTCAACACTGAATGGCATAGTCACTTGTTCAGTTATGTGCAAAGTACTCTTATCATGAAGCCAATGCAACTTATAAGGTCGGGGATGCCTTGAGGTTGGCAAACCCAACCTCTATATAAAGGATTACGCAACCACATTAGTGTAACTTCCTCCATCCACTATGATCATGCATAATTGACATTTAATGGTACACTTAGTATGGAACAAATTCTTCCTCTAATCCTCCTCAAGATTCAGTAAGGAACTCAGGACTTGTCTCAAGACTAAAGTCATCACTTCTCCCTAGTTAGCATAGATACATGTCTCCTCTTCCTCCTCGAGTTTTGCCTTTCGAACATCCTTCTCCTCTTCAGGCTCACTCTCATATGTGCTATCCATTACATCTCCTCAGAGCACCATGATACGTTGGTTCGGATACTCAACAGCTATGTGTCATAAGCTTAAGCATTTAAATCATTTCACCTCATTAGACTTTCATTCAGAGGTCTGTCCTTTCTCATATATTCTCGGGGATGGCCTAGCCTTGGCTCGACTTGGCTATCTTACTTGGCTATGCTAACTTGCTTAGCTATTGTCAAGTCAGTCATTCTTTTCCTCAGCTCGGTACGGTCTCCTAGGCTCTACTTAAACAGGTTTGCATAGTACTAGGGCTCAGGAGAATGTCGGCCCAAGTCGGCTCGAAACATTTCTCCTCTGCTTTTCAACCCTCTATGCTATCTTAATGGCCTCTTCCAAATTATAAAACCTTTGTACTTCTACAATATTGCAAATCTCATACTCGAGCCTAGAAATGAACCTCAATACTATATGGGTCTCTAGCTCTTCTACGTCAACTTGGATCATTAACATCTAAAACTCTCTCATGTAGTCATCAACAGATCAGCTTCTTTGGTGCAACTCCTACAACTTTGCAAACATATCTTATAAATAAGTCTCGGGCACAAATTTGCCCCTTAACAACCTTTTCATCTCATCTTATGTTCTAATACCTTGTCTTCCATCTCTTGCCCTAGCTATATTCAAATTCTTCCACCATATGGTAGTATACCTAGTAAACTCCAATGTAACAAGTTTGACTTTGACTACATCCTCATACCCATAACATTCAAATACTTTCTCAACCTTCTCTTCCCACTCAAAGTATTCGTCTACATCTCCACTTCCACTGAAGGGCAAGATTTGCACCTTAACATTGTCTAACCCTTTAGGGACTCGACATCCTAGTCCCTATGCTCGATAATTATCAACTTCTTCTTCTTCACTAAACCCTTCAACACCCAGCTCCTCGTCATCTTCCTTAATCTCCTCCAACTCCAATCTTCGTCTAGTTGCTTGGTTTACTACTCCTCTAGCTTATGGCAGTCGAATTGGGCAATTAGTTTGACAGTCTTGGCCCTAGCATCTCTTAAGGGCATCTTTCTATGGGTTTTGTTGTTATACACCTTGGGGTTGTTGTTTGTTAACTCACATTGCAATGACTAGACTCTCAACAAGGTTTGTGAGTCTATTAAGCTTGTCATCGACTAACCCTAGGGTAATACTACCATTAAGACCATGACTAGGTTAAGCACCATTGCTCTGGTCACCAATAATACCCTAAACACTTGAATTAGACATCGTATAGTACTTTTCAAACGAATTAACAACTTGCTAACAACTTCAATACCCGATAGTCACTCAAATAAGGTAGAAACAAATTTGCTCTATTTTTGCAATGAAAAATAAAGTAAAATTGAGTAAAAATAAAACCACTCTTGCTGTCACACCAACATACTACAGTAGCTATGAAAGGAACACAGTAGCCACTAATAGTAAAGCAAGCAAAAACTTCATTGCAACTTCATACACTTCCTCACGGAACAATGCTATCATAACCCAATAGTATTGTTGTTATGGTAGATCATTGTGTATCATATAAAGGTCTACTATTAATCCCTTTATTGATCATAGGCCTTTTATACGACACATATGGCTCCTTTTACTATACATTACCACTAGGCCCATAGATAAGTAATATAGAGTAATTTACTAAAATTAACTTCTATGATGTAAATTAATCAAGTAAACATATGGACTCGTTAAGTTCCACAACAAAAGAATACTACAAACAAATGCAGTTTGTAAAGGAAACTGCATTAGAAACTTCAATCTATAATATGAACAAAAACAAAGATAAATAGTTGTCTACAAAAAACTATTATAAAATCTCTTCTTTACTTCCTAATCGTTCCAACCCGTCTCCAAACAAGACTCACCTCGAGCATTCCTTAGCTCGGATGAATGAAGAGGTTCCTTTACAACAAAAGAAATCTATTGGGGTATAAGCTTAAGCTAAGTTAGAAAAATACCCTTATCAATATCACATGGCAGAAATTTATTAGATGCACAAACATATCAATGCATGAATAATAAGTATGCCAAACAATACATGCATTGGCCTAGAAACTACATATGACTCACCTTGTAAACGGCGTTGGAGATAATTAACCAACCCAAACCAAAATCTAGGTTCTAGCCCTTGGGTTTTATATCATTTGCACTATTGTGCTTAAGTCACAACAAAACCATGTGTAATATACTTTCTTTCCTAAACAACAAATTATATTTTCAAAATTTCAAGTCTAGCGATATAGTGGCCTTCGTAATCCACAAACATACGCCTTAAGCAGAAACTCAAGACACAGCCCTTCACCAAAGGTTGGCATCTCTTAGTGCCTAGTAAGCCCATCAACTTAGGATAGAGACTCAATATAAATGATGACATAGCTAGTGCCCAATCCTACAGGAGGCCCTCTTTCTGTGAGTTCCTTCCCATCTTCTACATGAAGTGTCAATCGGTGTCATCTAAATGCAATTATGGGAAATGCATGATTCATTGAATTTCTTAATCATATAAATGATTAATTCAGTTTTTCATAATGATCAGATAATTTCATTCCATACAATCGTACGTATGAATTATTGCAAGAAATTACTATTATTAAGTGATTAACAAGCCATAGCATTCAATCATGAACTCACACACATGCATTTCCCATATCCCACAAGCATCCAATTTATATATGTAAGTTTAGGTGCATATATTCTACAAGCAAAACCAAGTAAAGAGTCATCAGGAATTCACTCACTCTGCCATGCAAGTCAATCGAAGTAGTTCGAGGGTAGGTCGTCTCTAAATGCTGGGTCCCCTAGACATCGCAATCATAATACTATAAGGATTTGAAATAAAACTTAGAAAACTAAGCTAAAACCTCTTAAGTTATACTATTGACTAGTTTTCGTATTTTTCCCGGTTTCTTACTTAAAGTTCAATTGCATATAACTTTCTTGTTTTAAATTCGATTTTTATGATCTTATAGTCAATCTTCATCGTTTTCGAGTGTAATCTAATGTGGTGAGGTTAGATTTTCAAGCTGAGGGATGCAAATCTACCCAAAGGTCAAAAGAGTAGCGGTCCTCATGATTTGGAGTGCTTTTAGGCTTTGTTTAGTTAATGGGCTTTTTGGTAACTTAGGAAATCCTTTGGGCTTAGGCTTAAGATTTCTTTCTACTCTCAAAATACTCCTTAAGGTTAGATTCACAACTTTGATTTATACTCCTAAGGCTAACAACCACTTCTTGGGCTCTTAAGTGGGCTTATGTTATCAAATGGGCTTGTTTTTTATCTGAATCAAAGATAGTCACTTTCTTGGGCTTAAGGGGTGTCTTGTGGGATCCTTGAGAGTCTTAAAACAACTTTTATTGTTGTGCTAAGTTGCTGGTCAGAAACTTAAGGTAGGTTTAACTTGGTGTTTGAGGCTCGTTTTGGAAGTTTTAAGCTCGATTTTGAGTATTAGGCTTAATATACTTATCGTACTTAACTTAGTTGGTTTTTTTACTTTGTTTACTTACTTTTATCATATTTTTAAGTATCTTTTAGCAAATTTCTAGATCTATTCAGTTTGGTGTAGAGGCTTCCAACTTGGTTTTTCAGCTTGTTTTATCATTTTCTTAAGTTTGAGTATTAGATCATAAACTTAAACTACTTGTATTCAAATCTTAACTTGACTTCCTTTACATAAGATGATTATTTAGCTCATACTTTGCATGAAAATAGTAGAACTCACACTTATCATAACTTTCATATCATGGTTTATGTCTTATAAAGTTGATTTCCTCATAAAATTTCACGTGATGGGTTTTTCCTTTACCTAAGTCTAGATTTAAGTATGTTTAACTTAATAGAAGTGAAAACAACATCCAAATGATGTATAAATCCTCACATCTAGCATGCTTCCCTTTCATTCAAGTTCTCATTTCAAGATTTTTTCAACTTAAAATTTTCCATTCAAAGTGTTAAACAAGTATCTCTACAAAACACCAACTTTACATACTCATATTTCAACTTTCATATAAGGGTTTCATGAGTTTGTTTCTTAGGGTAGTCTTAAGTGTTTCATCAACTTATGATCACACTCATATCTTCAAGAAATTATGGCCTCCAAACAAGAATACTAAACTACTAACACAAGATATACTTACTCATCCACAAAGCAAAAATATGGTGGTTGTGCATTAAGTTTCCACTGAAGCTCTTTGTCTTACTTCCTCCTTCTTGCACCCTTTTTAGAAACTTGAGTTGTGGTCCATTGGAGTAAGGTTTAAGGAGTGTTCTAACAATCCTAAAAGAAGCTTTGAATGTTGGCAAATGTAAGACACAAGTGGAGTTGAAAGTGCCATGAGTGTGTATGCTTGGAAGGTAATGGCAAGTGTAAGATTTTGTGGGGTTTTGTATTTTCTCTTTTGAATTTTTTTCAAAGTGAGAGAAGAGGAAGTGAAGATGAAGTTGAAAGTGAGAGCAAATGGAAAAAGAGTGGTCGGTTGCAATAGGAGTGGCAAGTGTGTTTAAGAAGTTTGATTTTATTATCTTGTAGCATGCACAAAAGTCAACAATTGCAACTCTAGATGATTTAAGTATTAAGAGGTGAATAGTGGAGTATAAGATAAAGTGATTGATGGATGAAAGACAAAGGCATGCCCCTCCCCACCCCTTTCTAACTTGTAAGAACTAGCCATTTAGGGTCTCTTTATGGCATGGAAATGTCTTGTCTCCTTTATTAATGTTAAGCTTATGATATTTTGTCCATATGTAGTATAAGTGAAGGGATAAGAAGGGAAGTGCCTTATCACTAGTTTTTGATAAGTTATCAATTGATAAATGATTCCAACTCTCAATTAATAAGTCATTTAGGGTGATGAGTGGGTTTACTTATTCACATGTAAGGCTTAGGCATGAAGATAAGGAAATTGTCTTATAGGAAATTGTTTTAGAATTTATTTCTTAAATTGTTTTGTAGATTATGATTCAATTCTTACAAAATTATAAAATTTTCTAGAGTTGAATGAAATTATTCAAATTAAATTATCAATTAGTTCCTTAGGGTTAGAATTCCTTAATTGTTTTAGGGTTTGGGGTCTTGAGTGACTTTAGAGTCCGTAGTTCTTCATGTTTGGGTTTTATCGATAATCAACTTTCGAATTGGGAAAATTAAGTTCATTTTTAAATTTAAACTTGAGTTCTTAGTTTACTTGATCCTTTGGAACATTCAAGAACTACTCTTAGTCGAATCATAGGCTCACTTAAAAGTAAGGTTTACATGTGCTCTGATATTAGCGGAGCTAATGTATCTCTAGGGTCGGACACATGGAGAAGCACTACAATGAAGCGAATAAAAAAGAAATAAAGAAAAAGCTAGCAAAGCCAGGAAGCTACTGAATGGATATGATGCACCATTCGATCCTACTCGGCCGAAAATCCATTGCATATGACACATTGGTTCGAATTAAAGGGGTCACTCGCCACTACTCCTTGTTAAAGGAAATAAATAAGAGTTGAATGAAAACAAGAACACTAAGGTTGCTCAAAGTGAGTAATTTCTATATTAAAGAGATGTGTTCTCACATACAAGAAAGTGAGGGTTTATATACTCATCCATTAGGGTTACTTTACATGTATGAAGAGACAAAAAGGGTATTCTACAACTAGGTTACATAAGACATACAAAAAAGGGTAAAAGAGATAAAGAATATTCAGTGTGAAAAAGAAATAATCATTCTAGAATATTGTGTCAAAAGATATGTGTTGCACATTAGTAATATGATACAACGTAAGCGGAAGCAGGAATGCATTGTAGTCAGGGGCTGACTTGATCTGGATTAGGTTGAGAGCCAATCAACTTCGTAAAGAGGTCAGTTGACTTGAAGTTAGGCATTAGTGGTTGGTTAGGGATCTCGGCTTAGCTAGTTATAGGCTGCCTTCTAGATTAGGAATTCGTTGTTGGACAGGAGCATGTGTAACAAATGTGAGGATATGATAGATAGGCTAACAAGAGGCTAGCTCAGGATAGGAATCCTCATCTCAACTATGGCTTCGAGCTAGTATTCTTCGTATAAGCCTTTGGAGTCCTCTAGCTCGGCTTCTTATGATTGGTCCAAGGGGTTGATTCCTATCATAAGATAATTAGAAATATAATGAGATCCTTAAATAGATTAGATGGGGAAGTAGACTTAGACGAGGCTTAAGCAAAACATAAGTCAGATTTTAAATGAGATAGAGAGCAAAAGTTTAGATGCATGTATAATTGATGAGTTGACTAGTGATTGATAAGCAGAGTTTAGAACTGAAAGTGAAGAACTAGGCTAATTTTGTTGTTAGATCCAGTAGACCAATAGAATGGGTAAGAGTCACTGTTCACTTAGATAATTGGAAAAAAAAAAATGGTAGTTATAATACGTACTTACATTAAACTTTAAGAACTCATCTAAATACTTGCCATAAAATCACATATACCTTAGTAATTTCTAACTGAGAAGAAAACTCTTTTGTTAATCTAATGTAATTAACTTCAACGATGTTTAGATTTTCAATAATTGTAAGGTACATCATAAATTCTAAATTGAAGAGATCCCTTGCTTATATAGGTTTTTATAGTTATGAATTTGGATATAATTAAGATTAATATCTACTTCTATATATATTACATAGTTGGGAAACTAGATGTAATTATTGGAAATTGATGTAATTTAATCATGAACAACACCACATCTTTCAAAATAATTTCAAACTCTAATATGTATGAATCATGTGTGTATATACATATATACCTATATGTACACTAGGTCGATCATAAATGATAATTCTAATTGTAAAACCTAGCTAAGATATAGGATAGAAATCATAGCAAACTACTTGAAACCAACTCAAACATCAACCTCCTTCCTTTTAATATATAAAATGAACCTTAAAGAATATTATACCTCATTCCTTATACCATGTGAACTTAATTACAAATAAATTAGAGTTAAGTCAATTACCTATGACCATTCTCTTCCTCTTAACCCTACAAAATATCCTTCATCAACCCCCACTATTTACAAACCTACTTACAAATGCTAAACTTTGCTGATGAACATCATGATAAAATTCTTAAATATCCTAACAATGATCCAATCAAATAATGACCCGAAATTTAAGGATAAAATTTAATCTTACAAATCAAAACCGTATTGGTCCGTCTTAACCATCAACTTAAGGACAATGACATCAACACGAATAGCAAAATACCATAATTACAACTACAATGATAATATAAAATCACTTCAAATGAAACAAAAATTTGTTTCACCCAATCATTAATAATGGGCAATAAATGTGAAAATAAGAATACTATAATAAATATGAATTTAAATTAAGACTCCAACAATAAGATAATAAAATGACTATAACAAGACACAACAGAGAAGTTATCAAAGTAATCTTCATATGTAGTAGCATAAATATCCAATTGGGAAAGAATGGCAAATTTATATGGTCTATGTCAAAGTATTAGGCCTCATCGGCCTTAAGTCATGTTGAGTCCTATCGTGTCAAGTTGAGTTCAATTGAGTCAAGTCGAGTCGAGTCATTAGATTTGAGTCAATGGAAGGTTAAGATTTGCCACTCATTCCTACTGGTATAATTATGCTAAGATATATGGAGTGTAAGGAACTATGGAGCTAAGTAAGTAACAAATAACACTTAGATATATAGCACATAAGGATAAAGGATAAAGTAACCAATATTGAGAATTTAAAACCAAGCTAAAGCAAATAAACTCCACGTCTTAAAATTTACCTCATGACTCCAACTAATACTAACAACTATAAAATAGTGTTGACGTACTTCTATTTATATGACCAAGATCAAGGTGTTACTTTTGAAAAATCAAACAACTAATGTAATCGTAATATGATTCAAACAAACAAATCTGACATTTGAAATGGCATAATATATAAATGATCAAAGGAAAAACCGATAACCTATGCCTATATAAGCACCTAAGATTAAAATCATTGATTTCAAATTATTTTTAGAAATAAACATGAACATTAATCTCTATCACAATGGCAACATAAATAGCAACATAAATCTCTATAATTAGAATATGAAGCTACTAGTATAAACATGATAAATAGAAGCATTTATAAGATAGTTATAAGAAATTTAGAAGCTAAAAGGACCATCTTATAAGGTATTAGATACATAAGCATAATAATAAATTTTAAGACAATAGACGATATAGTTAGAAGTAGATAAATTCAAAATATCATTAAAATAAGGAATGAACAAGAGTCATATCCAGAAGCCATAGGTAAATTTATTTAATGATAGAAAAAGAAGAATGTAAAATAAATAGCTAAAGTTTAGCCTCTAATAAGACCTTAAAATTATACAATACCGTTAATAGATTTTGAAACCCTTATGAGAACTAAGGTGACCAAGAAAGAAAGCTAATGAAATGGGGGGAATCTATTTAAACTAAAAATCCCACAAGGGTTTTAATTAATTTAGACCTACAAAAATAAGAAAATTATAAGTAGAATAAATACTCATCTAATTTAACAAGAACTACCAAAAAAATGCCTAAACTGTAAAGTTATTTTGTAAAGTTGCAAAGGACCTAGAATAAGTATGATTGTTATATTGATCCTAGAAGTAAGGACCTAAGAAGTTAGTCATGGAAGCTTCTATAAAAATAACACTGAATAGAGAAAACTTAACTCATTTGATATAACAATTGAACATATAGCTAAGTAAAACATTAAATTTTCTAAAGGCTAAAGAGACTAAAAATGGGATACTAATTAATTTTGGAAAGCAACTCTTAAAGTATTAGATAATTGTGTTTAGAAGTTAAGGAAATCAAGATATAGAATATGTAATAGTACAATCGGACAAAGGTTTAGATTTGGAAGCCACTTTAGAACCAAAAGTAGCAAAAATGAAACATTACTTATGGCTCTTCTAATTTTTCGAAAGTAAAAGAATATAGGTTGTCATTTTTGGGTAATTGATTAATACATAGATATATAGTAGTTTCAAGGATACAACTATTTGTAAGAGGTGGAAATGTAAGCCCCGTAACTAAGTGTTTAGGGTTCAGTATATAAAATTTAGGATGATCGAGTAAGTTATTTGATCAAGCTTAAATTTTATAAAAAAGTTAAGAATATTAGTAAAAGTGATTCTGTAAGTTCAGATTTAGAAAAATAAGTAATAACATTTCAAATATTAAATTATAAGCATACTACTCGTTATTTATCAAAAATGTATAAAATGAATTCCGATAACTAATAAATCGATAGAGATAAATTATATGCATAATAAAAAATATAAAATAACATAAATAATATTTAGGAGTATTTATTTATATTATATATGTATTTACGTGTAGGTAAAAATATACAAAATTACTTAAAATACCTAAACTAAACTAAAATAACACTAAATAGTTAAAGAAAATTCATAAAAATTATAAAAAAAATGAAGAAAAATGCTGAAAAAATATGGAATGGTCTAGAAATAGGGCATGGCATGTTATAGAGTGAAGAAACAAAATCAACCAGTAGAAATTACCAAAATAGAAAGCCAAATGGAAGAGAATAAAGGACATTTGGCCTCTAAAAATCAAAAGTAAGCCCTAAACCCCTCTATAAATTCTAAAATCACTCCCCAAAATTCATTTTGATCAGTTAAACATTAAAAAAAAAAATAGAGAGAGAATAGAAAGAGTGAGTTAGATAATTTTACAAAAAAATAGAAAAATTGTGTGTAATTAAGATTTATAAAAGGAACCCACATCTGACAACTACCTAGAGAGGAACAGCCACCACCACCAGACAATGGACCCCACGCCTAGAGTTGCTGGCAAGTGTGGAGCCACCACTAATGGTTGGAAGCTCTTCAACCAGTGAGTTTCGATTTCTCTTTCGAAATTATTTAATTTAGCAAAAATATCAAATATATATGGAAAATTATAAAATTTGGTATTCTAGAATATTTTGTATGTAGATTTAGGGAAAAATATCAATTGGATAAAATTATGTCTTTGAATATACTGCTCTTAAGAAATGTGTAAATCCAAGCTAGTTTTTGATATTGAAATTAATGACCTTAATAATGTATTTTTCAACCCCAAATTTCTATGCATACTATTTAGGATATATATTATAGTGCTATGAAGAGTTTTTCTAAAAATTTATTTTCTAAAATTTTATTTAATTTTCAAGCCCTAAAATCATATATCAAAGACAATATTTGGGCTTAATTTTGTAATTAAATGTTAACTTGGTGAAAATTCTAATTTGGTATTGACAACTCTGATTTTAAACATATTTCACATGGTGATTTTATAGTATTTTCCTCACATTTTTGGTTTTCTTTAAAGAAATTGATACTTAATTGAGTAAAATGTTGATTTCAAGGTTTAAACGCATTCTAGGCTTGAAAACGAAGAAAAGGAATCAAGTTTCACTCAATTCCGAGTTCAAACGAAGAAGTTATGAAGTTGTGCAGAAAATTTTGCCTTAGTGCAGAAAGTTACACGACTTGGGGACACAGGCGTGTTCCAGGCCATGTCTGGTGACGAAAATAGAATCCGTGTAATACATATATAAAAGGATATCTTAGGGTTTCAAGGGGGGAGAGACATTACAGAAACAAAGAGACACAAGAGACGAGAGGAGATTTGAGGAGAACATCAATCAAGAAGCAAGAACAACATCGATTTTAAGATTAGAGAGATTGTTCATCAAATCAAGAGGGGTTTCTATGCTTTATTTTATATTTTTGATGGAACTCGTTTTTAGATTCGTTATGATAGCTTAGAATTCAAGTATTTAGGATTATGGAACCTAGGGTTTCATGTAACCCTTGAGTTGAATTATAATTTCAATGAAGTTTCTATATTTTCTTGATTCAATTATGTTGTTTAATTGTTGATTGATAATTCTAGAGTGTCAATATATGATATTATGCATGTTGATTGAGAAATTGCATGTGTAATTAGATCTTAGCATAATTGGAGAGAATTACATGTATACTTAGAGATAAGATACATGTTTCTTCCGGAAAGTTGATTGTTTATGTGGGAATTCATTATACATTAATGCAATTCTAAGTTATATTACTAAGTGAAGAGATTCCGGTAAATAATTTAGGATTAGGGTTAATATGCTTGAGAAGGATATTAGCTTTAATTGTGAATCTCTCCGGTCAAGAATAATAGAAATTGAATTGGATATATTTTAAAAAGGTTACATGTTAAACACTAGGAGAAATAATTCCTAAATACATCATTGCATACTTGAAGTCGTTCGTAGTTTATTGCTTACTAATTTGCGTAATTAAGTCTCATAAGTAGTTTAGTTGTTAATTTCAGTATTTTTAATTCATTCAATTTATCACAATTTTCCGGTTAGATAATAAAGTTAAAGTTAATATTAATACTCAAAATCTCTGAGGGATCAACTCGGACTCGCATCCACTATATTAAAATTGATAGGTGCACTTACCTCGTATCAAGTTTTTGGCGCCGTTGCCGGGGATTTTTGATATTAAGAACGTTAGTTGCTTTATTACTTTAACCATTTTTTTTTTCTTTATTTTCTTTTGTTTTCATTGTTTATTTTTATTATCTAGAGCTGCAATTGATTTTATATTTATTGTCCTTATAGTGCATGACCCGAAGTAACCTAGAAGATTTGGTAGAACTTGATCCTGAAATTGAGAGAACTGCCCTTCAAAATTTGAGATCGCGACCTAGACAAGTTGTGGCGACCATAGACGACGAATCAATCGTTGAGATCAAGGAAGAAGGTAAAGAGGCCAACACTCAATTCATTGAGCAAGAAGATCCACCACACATGGTTAACAACGGGAATGAAGCAAATCGGACCATGTCCGATTATTCAAGGCTTACACTCATTGGAGCTGACTCCAGTATTGCAAGGCTAACCGTCGCGGCTAATAATTTCCAAATTGCACCTAACATCATACAAATGGTGCAACAATATGTTTAGTTTGATAGTCTCCAAGATGAAGATCCTAATGCCCACATCTCTAGTTTTTTAGAGATTTGTGATACATTTAAAATCAACGGAGCCACGGATGATGCCATTCGACTGCGACTATTCCCTTTCTCCTTGAGGGGAAGAGCAAAACAGTGGTTGAACTCCCTACCAAGAAATTCAATCACAACTTGGAATGAATTGGTAGAGAAATTTTTGGAGAAATATTTCCTACCTGCAAAGACCGCTAAACTTTAGAATGATATTTTGTGTTTTGCTCAATTGGAAGCGGAGACGCTTTATGACACTTGGGAGCGATTCAAGGACTTGCTCAGGAGGTGCCCACATCATGGCCTCCTACTATGGATGCAGATTCGGACCTTCTACAATGGTCTCAATCTATCCACTAGACAGATGATTGATGCATGCGCAGGAGGTACTTTGAACACTAAGACACCTGAGCAAGCCCAAAATTTAGTTGAAGGAATAGCGATGAACAACTATCAGTGGGAAAGCACTAGAGCCAAGCAAAAGGCCATGCGAATTTATGATGTGGACTTAACCACTGCTCTGGTAGCCAAGGTGGACTTATTGAGTAAAAAGATTGATGCACTCTCAATTGGCCCTCAACAAGTGCAATCGGATGTAAGTGATTTTGGTATGCAGGGGTATGGAGCACAAGAACAACTAGAACAGGTGGATTATCTAGGAAATCCACCTAAGCAACAAAATAACCCCTACAGCAACACTTACAATCCAGGATGGAGGAATCACCCCAATTTCTCATGGGGAAACCAAAACCAAAACCAAGGCCAGCAGAAGACCAACTTTGGCCCACCTGGGTTTCAATGACCATTCCTACCTCTTCTCCCTTAAGAAAAGAAGCCCAGTGTGGAAGAACTTCTCACAAAATACATTCAAGGAATGAGGCTCACTTATCCAACATTGAATCCTCACTAAGAAATCAAGAGGCTTCAAATCGCAACCTTGAGATCTAAATTGGTCAACTTGCGAAGCTAATTTCTGAAAGACCGCAGGGATCGCTACCGGGAAATACAGAACTCAATCCAAAGGAACATGTTAAGGCAGTAACACTTCGGAATGGGAAGGAGTTGCATGCTGAGAGGAAGGTTAGCGAAGAGACTAGCAAGAGCAAGGAGGGGACGAAAGCAACAGAAGATGTAGAGTCATCAAAGGTGAAAGAATATCAACCACCAATCTCATATCCCCAAAGACTCAAGAAAGATCGCAATGACCAACAATTCAGTAAGTTCCTTGACCTCTTTAAACAACTGCATATTAACTTACCTCTTGTTAATGCCTTGTCACAGATGCTGAAGTACGCTAAGTTCTTGAAAGATTTGCTATCCAACAAGAGGAAGCTTGAGGAGCTTTCCACAGTCATCTTAGATGAAAAGTGTTTAGTAATTGTGCAAAACAAGTTGCCCAAGAAGCTAAAAGATCCAGGAAGTTTTACAATTCCTTGTCATATTGGTGATCTATTAATTGACAAAGCTTTAGCTGATTTAGGTGCTAGCATTAATTTAATGCCTTACAAATTTTTCAAGAAACTAGGATTAGGGGAACCTAAGCCCACACGCATGAGTTTGCAATTAGCTGATAAATCTGTGACATATCCTAGAGGAATATTTGAGGATGTATTAGTCTAAGTGGGTAAATTCATTTTTCCAGTTGATTTTATGATACTGGATATGGATGACGATTTTGAGTTACCCCTTATCCTAGGAAGACCAGTCTTAGCTACCGCCAGGGCTATTATTGATGTTAGTGGTGGCAAGCTCATTCTTCGAGTAGGAGATAAAGAGATCACGTTTAAAATTTTAGAGGCTATGAAAAAATTTGTCGATCAGGATGATACTTGCTACCTTCTAGATGTTACTGACACTTTTGTTTCAAGTTATATGCAGGAAGTTCTTCTTTAAGATCCGTTGGAGAGTTGCTTGCAATTAGGCATGGAGGCAGCTTCAGAAGATCCTGTCAAATCTGAGGTGATAGCCCAACTGGAGGTAAATAAACCTATCTCTATTGAGACAGGGTTTGAAGAGATTGAAAAGAGGAAGGAAGCACAGTTAAAACCTTCGATTGAGGAGCTACTAGTATTGGAGCTAAAACAATTACCTGACTATTTGGAATATGCCTTCTTAGAGAAGGACTCCAAATTACCGGTAATTATAGCATCCAATTTGGAAAAAGAATAGAAAGAAAGGTTGCTAAAAGTACTTAAGGAGCATAAGAGGGCCATTGCTTGGAAAATATTCGATATTCGAGGTATCAATCCCTCCTTTTGTACACATAAGATTTTAATGGAAGAAAACTATAAGTCGGTTGTGTAGCCCTAGAGACACTTGAATCCAAACATGAAAGAGGTAGTCAAAAAGGAAGTTATCAAACTCCTTGATGCAGGTATGATATATCCTATCTCTGACCGTTCATGGGTGAGTCTAGTGCAGGTAGTTCCAAAAAAAAGTGGGATGACAGTAGTCCCTAATGAAAAGAATGAATTGATCCCATTGAGAATGGTAACAGGTTGGCGTGTATGTATCGATTATTGAAAGTTAAACGATGCTATACGAAAAGACCATTTCCCCTTACCTTTTATCGATCAAATGATAGAACGACTAGCTGGACATATGTTTTATTGTTTTCTGGATGGCTGATCTGGTTATTTCCAGATACCTATTGCACCGGAAGATCAAGAGAAAACCACTTTTACTTGTCCTTATGGCACCTTTGCTTATCGCAGAATGCCTTTTGGTCTTTGCAATGCACCGGCTACATTCCAGCGATGCATGTTAGCCATTTTTGATGATTTGATTGAGGACATAATGGAGGTATTTATGGATGATTTTTCAGTTTTTGGCAACTCATTTGACCTTTGTTTGAATAATTTGGACAAGGTACTTACCAGGTGTGAAGAGACCAACCTTGTCCTCAACTGGGAAAAGTGCCACTTTATGGTACAAGAAGGTATTGTGCTGGGCCATAAGATCTCTTATCAAGGAATTGAGGTGGATACGGCCAAAGTGGATGTGATTGCAAGACTTCCATCTCCAACTTCGGTTAGGGCCATAAGAAGTTTCTTAGGACACGCAGGTTTTTACAGGCGATTTATCAAGGATTTCTCGAAAATTGCCCGCCCTTTGACTAAGCTATTAGAGAAGGATGTGCCTTATGTTTTCTCTCAGGAGTGTTTGAAAGCTTTCAATATCCTTAAAGAGAAACTCACCAATGCTCCAATTATGGTAGTACCTGATTGGGCACTCCCCTTTGAGCTTATGTGTGATGCAAGTGATCACGCAGTCGGGGCAGTGCTGGGGCAAAGGCGAGACAAGCACTTTCAACTAATTCACTATGCTAGCAAAACTCTTACTAATGCTTAGGAGAACTACACTACTACAGAAAAAGAGTTGCTAGCCGTTGTTTTTGCCTTTGATAAATTTCGCTCTTATTTGCTTCTATCTAAGGTGATTGTTTATACTGATCATTCTGCCCTTAGGTACTTGTTAGCAAAGCCGGATGCAAAACCAAGATTGATTAGGTGAATCTTATTGCTGCAAGAGTTTGATGTGGAAATCAAAGATAAAAAAGGCGCTGAGAATTTAGCAGCAGATCACCTATCCCGATTGGAGTACCCAAACTTGGAATTGCTCGACGAGAACGAGATCAAGGATGAATTCCCTGAGGAGCGACTCTATGCTATCGCCTAGGTAAGTGATATGGAAATTCCTTAGTTCGCATATATTGCTAATTTTTTAGCTGTTAAGATCATACCAAAGGGACTTCAAGACCAGCAAAAGAAGAAATTCTTTTCTGATGTGAAACATTATTTTTGGGATGATCCTTACCTGTTTAAAGTATGTGCAGATCATGTCATTCGAAGGTGTGTACTGCACCTCGAAGGTTGGCGAATTTTGAGCCACTATCATTCGAGGCCTACGGGTGGGCATCATAGTGCCAATAGGACAGCTCATAAGGTCTTAGAGGCAGGATTTTATTGGCCCACCTTATTCAAAGATGCCAAGAGATATGTTGAGAGTTGTGATCATTGCCAACGAGTGGGAAATATATCCTGTAGGGATGAAATGCCACAAAACCCCATCATCGAGGTTGAGGTATTTGATGTGTGGGGTATCAATTTCATGGGTCCTTTTCCGAATTCAAATGGAAACAAATATATCCTAGTAGCCATTGACCATGTCTCTAAGTGGGTGGAAGCTAAAGCCTTACCTACTGATAATGCTAGAGTAGTAAAAAAATTCTTGAAAGGCCTATTTTGTCGATTTGGCACCCCTAAGACAATTATAAGTAATAGGGGAACGCACTTTTGCAATGCTCAACTTGACCAAGTATTGAAACGTTATGGTGTTACACATAGGATAGCCACCCCGTACCACCCCCAAAGTAGTGGCCAAGTGGAAGTTACCAATCGTGATCTTAAGCGAATTCTTGAAAAAACCGTAAACCATCATAGGAAAGATTGGTCAGAAAAGTTGGATGATGCTCTATGGGCATATAGAACTACCTATAAAACACCACTGGGGACCACACCCTACCGGCTTGTATATGGCAAAGCTTGTCATTTGCCGGTAAAGATAGAGCATAAGGCTTATTGGGTGATTAAGAGTGCTAATATTGATTTTAAGCGTGTAGGTTCTCACAAGAAACTTCAATTGAACGAGCTAGAGGAATGGCAAGCGAATGCATATGAGAACTCCAAATTATACAAAGAAAGGACCAAAAAGTATCATGATCAGCGAATCAAACAAGGTCGACAATTTAAAGGAGGTGATCATGTCCTTTTATATAATTCTCGCCTGCGTTTATTCCCAGGTAAGTTAAAATCCGGGTGGTCTGGACCATTTACAATTACACGAGTTTTCCCGTATGGGACTGTTGAAGTTACACACTCGGAGAAGGGCACATTTAAGGTAAATGGACAACGGTTGAAATTATACTTGAGTGGAAACATGGAGCATGTTGGCCGAGAGGAGTTTTATCTCCATCCAACAGAACTAACATGAGAAGACGTATCCCATCGAGCTATCGATGTTAACTAAAGCGCTTCTTGGGAGGCAACCCATGTCTAACTCTATTTATGCTTTAGTTCTTTAAGTTTTCTTCATTTTATTTTCCGTTCAATCTAACTTTGCTTTGCTTCTTTTCTTTTGCTTTCAATTTTTCGTCATAATTCTTTCCTCTTTTAGCTTTATTTTTTTCCTTTTCTCTTTAGTTTTATTATTTCTAAGTTCCTTTATCTTTAGATTTAATTCAAAAAAAAATTATTATTATTATTACACAGGCGAGGGACATGGTCGTGTCCTAGCCCGTGTCCGCCCAGATTTTGCTTCTACTATGTAGGCACAGAAAGTTACACGGGCAAGGGACACAGTCGTGTCCCAGCCCTGTGCGCCCAGAAATTTCCACCCACGAATAGAATGTTACACGGGCGTAGGATACGGTTGTGTCCTAGCCCGTATGCGTCCAGATATCACAGTAGAGCTCAAAAACTTACACGGGCATGGGACACGATCGTGTCCCAGCCCGTGTCCGTCCAGTTTTCATACATAAGCACAGCAAGTTACATGGGCAAGGGACACGGTCGTGTCCCAGCCCATGTAGACCCAAAATAACACAATTTCGCACATGACCGGTTAATTTAAATTAAACACACCCTCTCACACACTCACAATCAAACATATCTCTCTTACATTTTCTCTCATTCTCCCTCTTCTCTCCACAATTCCTGCATTCCGCATTTTGATCCAAGTAAGTTTTTCCCCTTAATTTTCCTTTCTCTTCCTTATGCTGCAGCAATTAGGTTATGTGTGTTCTTCCTTTTATGCATATTGTTTTAGGCCTGCTGATTTCTTTTGATTATTCATCAATACCATGCATCATTGCTTTGAGTTTCTTGATCTCATATGTTATAATGCTGCCTCCTCTAATTAGATTTCATTATGCTCTATCAATTCCAAATTTTATTGGTTAATTTGCTTGTCATTCTTCATTCATGCTAGTTAGGGTTAGTAATGGGCAATTATTATTCTGGGTCATTTCGCGTCTCTTATATGTATAGACGCTTGTTTTGCCTCGTTAATTAGTGTGTAGTGGAATTCGTTGGAAGTGTTTGCCACTCATTTCTTTTCCACCACCTTGTTTTCTAGCTACACTCCATATGTTTGTTGAAATGCCCCAATGAACATTCTTTTCACATTCCTCCCCATTGTTCTTCTTGTTTTTTGCTTTCTTCAACTATGTGCGATATGGATGTCCGTGTTTGATTTAGATTGTTGACTCTTTTTAGGTATTCCAATGGCTAATCGATCTAAGCTTTTCGTTCGCCGAAAATCCAAATTTGTAGCATCCTCTTTGTCATAATCCGACGCAATTGTTGAACCATTGGCTACTCTTCCCCCTATGGAGCACCCAATGCTCCAATTTAAGGAGGACTACCAAGTACAATGCTATCAATTGCTTCAGTCTAAGCCCTTTAGCAAGACCCTTCGATTGGATTAGGATGTTCTCGCTTAACTAGAGCTCACCACCACAATGAAGGAGCTCTTAGATGGTACCGTTTGGGAGCGCTTGTTATCCTTTGAAGCTCCAATTTATAAAGAGCTGACCCTGGAATTTTTGTGCACTTATAAACTGGATAAAGACAGTGCTACTAGCATAGGCCCAAAACGTAAATTACACTTCACCTTGAGTGGCCATCCATTCCACATGTCCATCGCTCAACTGGGCAGATATCTTGGTTTATATGCAGAAAGATATATACGGACGAAAGAATTCCAAAATCTCTCATGTCGTTTTCCTTGTGGCGTCACGGCAGGGTCATTTTGGAATGAGATCACGGTTGGCGATGCCTATGATCCAGCCAGGAGTAAGGCCTCTCAATTAGTCAGGCCTGAATATCGGGTTCTTCACTGGCTCTTCTCCCATACATTGACCGGTAGAGGCCTTAACACCGGGGTGGTGTCTAACAAGGATTGCCTCTATCTTTATAGTGTCATCCATAAACACCCCATCAATCTAGCCATCGAAATCGCCGAACTCTTCAGCCACCACTACTCAGAAGAAAGGGCATATTTGCTGTAGCCCTTATATTACCTTACTGGTGTAGGCTATGAGGACTAAGGTTGTTGCTTGGCCCTCACTTACTTTCATTAGCCAAGTCACTCCTATGCGCCTCAATTCCTTCCGCCTCATGAACCTCCTACCATCAAGAAGTCAAGGTCGACGCTCTCACAGCAACACATCTCGGGGTCAAACGTCTTCAGCCAGCCTAGATAATAAATTTGATTTGTTGCTGTCTGAGGTTCGTTATATACGAGAGAGTGTGGATAAACTTCATATCCGCCAGGACAGAATGGAAGAATTTCTTAAAATGAAAGCGTCGGCTACCAATGAGAGGAGAGTGAGGAAAAGGAAGAGGAGGATGAGAGTAGTGAGGAAGAGGCTGATGAGGGTAGTGAAGACGAGGAGGTTGGAGAAAGTGATGAGGATGATGAGGAAGGTGATGACGATGATGATGCTACTATGGCTGAGGCACCATCTGATGAGGAGGCTAAGGAGACGGATTCTGATCACTCTTCTTAGTTCCAAATTTTTTGTGTTCTCTTTTATTGATCAAGACATGTGAACTCCGTTATATATAATGATGCTGCTTCTTCCTTTTGCACTTCTTTTCGACTGGTAGGGAAGTATTAGTTTCTTTTCATTACATATGTTTTTTTTTTCCCTGTGCTGCTTTTTCTTGCTGCTATGATTTTTCGTTGTACAATGGGGACAATGTACATTATTAAGTGTAGGGAAGGGATATATATGAATTTGTTACTATTTAGGATACCAATTATTCACATTTGACCCAATTAGTTTTTAAGTTAACTTGCAATAGGTGATTAATTGGTATTGAGCCAAATCAACTGTGTCATCTTGATTATTATTGATCTTATGATACTTTACTAGAATTGATTAGTCAAATTTTTGGAAGGCAAAGTTACAAGTTATTTAGCTTAGGATTTTAAGACTTGAGATTGGAGCAACATCACTAGTTGAGAGTTAGTCATGGTTATTTTTAAAAATTTACTTTTATGTATACCTTTCTCTTAGAAATTTTTAAGAGTCCTATAATTTTTAACAAACAAACAAATAAAATTCTTCTTTTGAGAAACCCCTGAAATATCATAATGATTGGAGGTCAAAAGTAATAATAAGTGTATGAAAAAAAAAAAAATTGGTACGGATTCATCTTGGTCCGTTAGAAGAGCGAGATTGAGCCCCAATGCCAATTCAAATGAAAAAATTGATATGGATCGGCCTTGGTCTGTCAGAAGAGCATGGTTCTTTCCCGCTATCAATATAAGGAATAAGTTGATATGGATTAGTCTTGGTCCGTTAGAAGAGCGAGATTCTTTCCTGCTACCAACATAATTGTGCATTAAATAAAGTAAATTCAAAAGACCTCTCAACAAAAGTATGAACTAGGAGGATGATCAGAGGAAGAGTGGATGTAAAATGTATTTGTTTTAGATTATGGTGCTTGGTGAGATGGAAGAGAGAATTGTATACATTTTAGTCAAATGGATAAAATTTTTATGACTCTTTCTCGGTTGGTGAGATGTTAAATCTAATTTTTAGTTTAAGAATCCTTGGTTAAATGGCTCGGTTAAACTTTGATTTTCATAAATTAACTAGTGAATTCTAGTATTAAGTATTGTTGGAGCATTCAAATATGGTCAGATGAAATTGGTTGACTTTATTATTGCAAGTTAGTTGAGAATGATTTTCTTACCTTTCTTTGGGTCAAGTGTATTTGTTCACAGGTTTCCTAAATAATGATAAATTTTGTTTAGTGTTTCTAGTCTTGAAAAGTTTTGTTTTGATTTATTTGCTTGAGGATAAGCAAATGCTTAAGTGTGGGGAAATTTGATAACTCTGATTTTAAACATATTTCACATGGTGATTTTATAGTATTTTCCTCACATTTTTGGTTTTCTTTAAAGAAATTGATACTTAATTGAGTAAAATGTTGATTTTAGGGTTTAAACGCATTCTAGGCTCGAAAACGAAGAAAAGGAATCAAGTTTCACTCAATTCCGAGTTCAAACAAAGAAGTTATGAAGTTTTGAAGTTGTGTAGAAAATTTTGCCTTAATGCAGAAAGTTACATGACCTAGGGACACGACCGTGTCCTAGGCCGTATCTGGTGACGAAAATAGAATCCGTGTAATACATATATAAAAGGATATCTTAGGGTTTCAAAGGGGGAGAGACATTACAGAAACGGAGAGACACAAGAGACGAGAGGAGATTTGAGGAGAACATTAATCATGAAGCAAGAACAACATCGATTTTAAGATTAGAGAGATTGTTCATCAAATCAAGAGGGGTTTCTATGCTTTATTTTATATTTTTGATGGAACTCGTTTTTAGATTCGTTATGATAGCTTAGAATTCAAGTATTTAGGATTATGGAACCTAGGGTTTCATGTAACCCTTGAGTTGAATTATAATTTTAATGAAGTTTCTATTTTTTCTTGATTCAATTATGTTGTTTAATTGTTGGTTGATAATTCTAGAGTGTCAATATATGATATTATGCATGTTGATTGAGAAATTGCATGTGTAATTAGATCTTAGCATAATTGGAGAGAATTACATGTATACTTAGAGATAAGATACACGTTTCTTTCGGAAAGTTGATTGTTTGTATGGGAATTCATTATACATTAATGCAATTCTAAGTTATATTACTAAGTGAAGAGATTCCGGTAAATAATTTAGGATTAGGGTTAATATGCTTAAAAAAGATATTAGCTTTAATTGTGAATCCCTCCGATCAAGAATAATAGAAATTGAATTGGATATATTTTAAAAAGGTAACATGTTAAATACTAGGGGAAATAATTCCTAAATACATCATTGCATATATGAAGTCGTTCGTAGTTTATTGCTTTCTAATTTGCGTAATTAAGTCTCATAAGTAGTTTAGTTGTTAATTTCAGTATTTTTAATTCATTCAATTTATCACAATTTTCCGGTTAGATAATAAAGCTAAAGTTAATATTAGTACTCAAAATCTTTGACGGATCGACTCGGACTCACATCTGCTATATTAAAATTGATAGGTGCACTTGTCTCGTATCAGGTATGTAATTAGGTATTTTATCATGTTAGTTGTCAAAATAGTGTAATATTGGTAGTATTTGGAGTGTTAGAAGTATGTATTATGTATATTATGTGATAAATAATGGGTAAAATGGTATAATTAAGCTAATTTTGTGATTTAGAGATTAATTAAGCACAAACTTTGATTTAGAGAATAATGAAGCATTTTGGTATATTACTGGTGGTGAAAGATAATGTATGTAGTGTTAAAAGTGTTAGATAGTTGATATATGTGTATAATATGTAATAATAGATAATATGTGTATATAGAAATTAAATGGGTAGAAAATATTAGGTAAAAATTCTAGGTATTATAATATTAGGAATATTATATAAATTTGATTTGCAATATTAATTTAGGTAATTATATGAAAAATGCAAATTTCTTTTACATCGGGAGCTAATCCAGTAGTTAAATTAGAAATATGATGTAACATATCAACCAAAATATGGGTTAAGAGCTAAGTAAGAGATTTAAGATACTTGAATATAGTTGGATGAATTGTCCTTATTGATTCGGAAGGAATTCTTAAGGTTACATGTGAAGAATGTAATCATAAGTTGAATTTGAACTAAGTAAGAACTAAGAGAAGAATTAGCAAACTAGAAAGTTAAACAGAAATTAATTAAACACCATTGTCTTTCGAATTAAAGATAGCTAAAGCATGTCAAATAGGTTAGAAGACCTTCATGAGACTTAAGTGCAAAATGAAACCAGGAGCCAAATCAAAAGATTGATCCGAGGTTGGGTGTATAGAGTGAATAGGAATAGAATAGTATATAATTTAGAAATCCTTATGCCTATAACTTAGGATTAATGGCTAATTTAAGGCTTATGAATAAAACTATAATTAGAAGTTAGATTAGACATTGAATCAGAAGTTGAAATAAAACCTAACTTAAAATAAGGATCATTATAAGAGACTTAGACCTAAATAATTAAATGAAGAAAGACCCTAAACTAAAGATAGTAATCTAAATTATAAAATCAAATCTATATTTGGTAGTTATGTGAGAACTAAAACATCATTTGTATTAAAGGGATTATCAACAATGGCTTGTGCAAGTAATACCTTAAGTAAGCAAGTGAGAAGTTTAGGTAAGTTGGGATCAAAACATTATTGTATTTTAGAATACTATTTTATAATACTTGGAGGCTTGGGATTATATTTGATTGTGTTTATTACATAGTGGACTATACGAATGCCTGCGTGTACATATTTTTGGATTTGATTATATGATTCTGGTTTGATGATCTAAATTGAAAATTATGAGATCTATATGAAATATTTGAACACCTTAAACCGGATTTAACTAAATATACGATTTGTAAGTCTAAAATGAAATTGAATAGCAACCTAATAGGGGAAATGTTTAGGGTTCTCTAGATAAATACCAACCCCTTTAAAAGGGATAGCATGATGGGTTCCTTCTTTGTCTTTAGTCAAACTAAGTGATAGGAGAGAAAGTCGCAGAAAGGGTGAAGTCAATGGTTCGAAGGTAGTCACGGGATGAGTATTGTCTCCAATGTATAAGCTTGTGTTTGGTCCTAAGCCATTGAAATGTGCGCTAAACTTCTCAACCTGGTTAAAGTGGGTGAAATTTCTCTAATCTAATGATGAACCGGATAGCGTCGTGCGATAGCATTTGCTTATACATACTTTGTATCTAACAAATTTAGTTGATAACCCTGCTTGTGTTTGATGTATAGTTTTAAGTCTCCATCCCAACTTATTAAGCTATTAGTTGCTCACATCTCTATAGATGTTGTTGTAGGTATTAGCTAGAAAGTGGTCTTATAATTACCTTAAAGTTATTAACTGCTAGATCCTGGGGGTGAGGAAATAAATCTAAAGACCAAATATATTTCTAAAGTCTTAGTTCTTACTTTATAATCTTCCATTTTCAAATAAAGTATTACTTAGGTAATATAATGCAATGAAATCTCATAAACATTAATTGTAATAATTGAATGCTAGTATACATTTTTTATACTTTCTTAGGTAAATAACTAGTTTAATTTATGAACTATTTACTTTAAAGTAGGTTAGTCATAGATGCTTTATGTATATCGAATCTAAGATAGTGATTGAAATGTCAGCTTCTATCATATAATGGTTTGCATGGTGGGATTATTACGACTTTACCACTTTAAGGCATGACAATTTTAAGTTAGTATCAGAGTGTAGTTCTAATGAACTCGCTTTGAAGTGTTATAATTAAAAAGAAGTAGACATTATAAGAGCACATTGAGTGTAGGTAGTAATAAGTAGATGGTAAATGGGTAGTTAAAAGACATAGACTTTAGGTGTATGTATATCTTATAGATACAAATAAAAGAATATATGATAATAAAATTTTACTAACTTACCTTTATACTTAGACGATCTAAAGGGAAGTAGAAAATGTTATAATACCTAGTGGTAGAACCTTTTTGTAGAATATGGGAAATAGAAGTCAAAGATAATGGATTTCTTATCCTTGGTAGTTCTAAAAACACATCACTTAGTGGGACATTGTTATTGAATATAAGTATAAGAGTGAGATAGATATAAGATAATTAGAAATATAATGAGATCCTTAAATAGATTAGCTAAGGAAGTAGACTTAGACGATACCTAAGCAAAACAAGAGTTAGATTTTAAATTGTGTGATATATATGAAATAAGTGACCACCTTAAACTAGATTTAACTAAATATACGACTTATAAGTCAAAAATAGACTTGCATAGCAACCTAATAGGGGAAATGTTTAGGGTTCTCTAGCCAAATACCAATCCCTTCAAAATGGATAGTGCTGGATAGCATAATGGGTCCCTTCTTCATCCTTAGTCATACTAAGTGAAAGGAGAAGAGGTCGTGACAAAGGTAAAGTCAACGGATTGAAGGTAGTTATGGGAGGAGTAGTGTTTCCATTGCACAAGCTTGGGTTTGGTCATGAGCTAGATTAGAGCAAGTGAAACTTCTCTAATCTCATGACGGATCAGATAACATTGTGCAATGGTGATAAGCATAAATCACTTTACACTTTTTAGGCATATTTAGGTAAAAATTGATCATAATTGTGTTCATTTCTCAAGTTCTTAGTATTTAATTAAGCAATATATCAATTTTAGATGATTCAAGAGTAAGGAGATAAAGCTTATACAAAAATAATGCGATTTGAGGTAGTTATGGCTGTGAGGAATGGAAAACTTTGTAGGAAAACCAACATGTATTCAATCATGGGCGTGTGGTAAAGGAACAATTGAGTGCTCAATATCTGTCACGTCCTCTATCACAGGCATGACCAAGGAAAGTATTGTGATCCTCCTATCTATTACACCCATGATTATATATTAAGAGGGTGATCACTCCCTTGATCACAAGCATGAGGAGATGAATAATTCTAATGAGGAGTTCATGTCCAACATCACGGCTGTGATAGGTAAAAACTATTCTTTTTTAAGACAACCACACCCCTAGTCATAGGCATGATGGAAGTGGACACAATGATTCTTTTTAAATTATTTCACACGAACTAGTGCATGGAATGGGTCTTCACATTCTAGGGTGTCTTAAAATGGTATATTCTAGGCCTTTTAACGATAAGAATATAAATATACCACAATGCTTAGACAAGGGGCATCATACATCACATCACATCACATCATTAGATATTAGAAGACGATCAAGACCTTAGTTAGAGAGTTTTGAACCATAACACTTATGTTCATCTTTATACTCATTTATGTTTTCCATTTTTCTATACAATCACTAGTGTTATAAAGCTAGCTGGAATTCATCATTCATGCATTTGTGAGACTTCTATAGTGAAATCAAAAAGGGGTTTTTACTCTTATACCAATTCCATATTTTATTTCTTATTAATTATGATTTTTGTTAATTTATGTTACTATTTTACCATGTATAAGTAATAATCTAGGACTTGCTACATCAACATAGGATGAGTAAGTGCATGGATTTGTAGGTTCCCGATATTTGTTAATTCCAATGAATTGAACTTAATGAATCTAAGTATGGTGTAGTGCAAGACATTGACTTAAGATGGATTTCAATAGAATATATTGAGAGACAATTCTATTGAATAGATCTAATTATTCAAACAACTTACTCCTGCTAAATAAAGATATTATTAGAAAAGTTACTGCATCTTTAGGGGAATCGATAAATGATTATGAAGTTAATGCAATCCTCGTTGGCTATTAATTTAGAAAAAATTCTAATAGATATAGTTAGGATTAGGAGTAAGTATTTTTGAGAAGAATGCTTACAAACTAGTAATTCTCTATAGATAACGAACATCAGGACAAAAGTGTATTGGTAGTATCATGTTAGGTGGTGAAGTAAGTCTACGTATTAAGTGTTGTATTGTTAATCGTTTTTATATATCATTGTGTTGGATAAAAGTTGTTGGTGGATTAGTTAAGTTAGTTAGTAAATTGGACATTTTAATCATAATCAGTTGATAATTATAGTTGCTAGATCATAGGAAAATTTTTTAGTACTATTGCTTGTATTCAGTTCCAGTAGAGATGACCTTATGCTCATCTATGCTATATAAAACAATAGATATACTTTCTTGTTGAATCAAGTTAAGGATAGAATATAGGTTTATAAATTTTAAAACTAGGAATCTCTAATTTAGAGATGATCAAGTTTTTGATACCGTTACCGAGGAACGACATCATTAGGAAATTTA
Organism: Lumnitzera littorea; assembly: GCA_024138015.1. Classification (NCBI taxonomy): domain Eukaryota; kingdom Viridiplantae; phylum Streptophyta; class Magnoliopsida; order Myrtales; family Combretaceae; genus Lumnitzera; species Lumnitzera littorea. The sequence continues at coordinate 84,332,761 of JAMXBB010000009.1, forward strand.
AAATTTCTGTGAATCTAGCTTGTTATTTTTATTATTTTTGTTATTTTTATTGGTTTTTGTAGTTTATGACCTGGAGTAGCATAACTAAACTTGTTGACTTCAATCCTGAACCTAAGAGAACACTCAGGAGCAATTTGAAGAAAGTTTGTGAATATTTTGAGAAGCAAGCCTTTGGTTGCATGGAAGTAAGAGCACGTAAACTGTTGAGAATCAAAAACGAGATATTATACCCATCTAGAATGAATGGGCAAAACAAGAATGTCGATCCACCATTGGGGAACCGATTTTTTAATCCTAAAGTGAATATTCAAAGAGTTCCACTATTGAATTTGGACTCATCTCTTGATGGGAATTGGAATATAATACACTAAAGGAATGAGCTAGGAGTAAATGCACTTGTGGCTCTAAGAACAATATTGGATTATTGTAGACACAACTTGGTTGGGGCTAGCACTAGCATTGTTTAGGCTCACGTTCAAGCAAACACTTTTGAGATAAAGTCGAGTGTCATTTAGATGATTTAGCAATGTGTCCGGTTTGATAGATTTAGTGAGGAAGACCCTAACAATCACTTCTAGCAATTTTTGAAAATATGTGATACACTCAAGATAAGTGGTATGTCGAAGGATGTTATTCATCTAAGATTATTCCCATTCTCATTAAGGAATAATACTAAACGATGGCTAAACTCTATGCTAAGGAATTCCATCAATACTTAGTAAGAGATGGCAAAGTTGTTTTTAAGAAAATAATTTCTGCCATCAAGAACAGCTAAGCAGAGAGCAGATATCTCTACATTTAGATAATTGGACATGGGAACATTATATATGGCATGAGAGAGATGGAAGGATCTACTTAGGAAATGTTCTCATCATGGGCTTCTAGAATGGCATTAGGTTCAAACTTTCTACAATAGGTTGAACTACACAACCAAGTAACTCATTGACATAGCTACTGGTGGGAGCTTAAATCATAAGTCACTGGAGCAATGCATTTAGTTATTTGAAGACATGGCCAATGATCACTATCAGTAGTCATCTGCATGGGTTAAGGAGAAAAGACTAGTGGGAAAGTATGAATTGGATGCTACTTCCTCCTTAGCTCATAAGGTAGAAGTATTAGCAAGGAAGTTGGATAGCCTAACTATAGGTCAAAACAAAGCTTTGGTAGTAGTAGATTTTGACTTCGCAGGTTCATCTAAATCAAATCAAGTGGAGCAAGTTGACTGCATAGGAAATCCTATCCAGCCTGACAATGATCTATTTAGTAATACGTATAACCTAAGTTAGAGGAACCATCCAAACTTTCAGTGGACTAGTAACAATGGATAGAGTTCAAACATGCAACCTCTTGTATTTTAAAGACAAGTTCCTCCCCCTTAAGTTAAAACAGGATCATTGGAAGAAATTTTGGTTCAATTTATTAAGTTTTATGAAGTACATCACTAGGCTATTGAAGTCGCTTTGAGAAATCAAGGGGCTTCAATCCATAACTTGGGAAACCAAGTTAGGCGAATTGTAAAAACCCTTTTAGAAAGGCCTTTAGGATTTCTTTTAGGAAATATTGAGGCAAACCTAAAAGAACAAGTCAAAGCTCTAACTTTAAGGAGAGGAGGAGTTGAACCTTCTTAGTTACGGAATGAAGTTGAAAGCCTTTGGGAGTGTCAAGCTTGAGGTGTTAAATAAGCACATACCCTTTGATTCGATTAGTTTACTAGTGTTTGTTTTTATGTCTTTAAGTTTTTTAATTTGAGATTACTTGTTGTTGTTATCATTATTTGTTTGTTTTGTTTTGATTATATTTATAGAAGCTTTAGGTAAAAAGAAAGGAAATATCAAGTGGAAGCCATGATAATTCGAAAGGAATAGAAAAATTTCACTAAGTATGAGGATGTAAATAGAGGATTCAAGGCTAGTACCCGTCATGGCTATGATAGAAGGTAAGTATTTAATTTTTCAAACACCGCATCAATCATAGATCCAATCATGGTTATGATAAATTAACAGGGCTGATTCACCTGTTGGTTACAATCGTGACAGATTCCTTAAGGGTACTCACACCTTTGCTTACAATCATAGCCATAAGGATGCCTTAAGATTTGTTGCATAGTGTTTGTCATGAGAATCATTATGCCCATGACAAATAAAAGGTGTAAGCCGTGATTATCCAAGATTTTGTCACCTAATGTTGATCATGAGTCATTTTACACCCATGATCAAGCTTGAAAGATACATCATACCCCATGTTATGGGTATGATCGTCTTCTTGACTCACTACTATATAAGAAATTTCCCTCTCTCTATCCTCATTTCTTACACTTTTTGAAACTCCACCTATAATACTCTCCATGCCCATTTTGAAAGAAACTCTACCCTCATTTTCTTAACTTTAGTCACTATTCCAACCATTTCTAATACCTGTACACCCATTTTCATCACTTCTATACGCTTCTAAGGTATGATCTTCCCCTTTTTCCTTAATTTTTCAACATTTAGCTAGATTTGGTTCATGTAATTTTAAGGTTTGTATATGTGTGTTCATTATGATTTATAATTGTTTTGTGATTGTATTTGTTGTATTGTTGGTGTAGTTATTAGGCAATGATTTGCATGGCTTTGTATTGAATTTAGGAATGACTAAGTTAAACCTTGATTTCCATTAATAAATTAGGGATTTCTACAAATTAAGTCTAATTTGATGATTTAGTTTGTCATTAATAGTTAATTGTTATGTAGGATTATACTGCTAGTTGGTTTTGTATATGTTGTAGTTTTGTAGGTCAATTGGCAATGGGATTATGTTTATTTGTTGTTGTGGAATTAGAATGTTGTATAGTCAGTCGATAAAAGGGGAGATAACAATACTTAGTCATAATTTTTTTATTGTAATTTGAGTTTACAAGGGACTCACTTGTATGACTCATGCTTGAGAATAAATGAGAGTTGATCATGTTTAGTTTATAAAGGCTCTATGGTTAGAATTGGAGGAAGGTGGAATGGCTATGTTTTGGTCTTAACTGCCATCAAAATGTACATGATCCTTGTATTTCTGAAACTAATGCTTATGTTTGTAAATAGCACCTAAGAAATTGTCTACAACTTCTTAAAACAAGAGGCCTAAAAGACCAAACAGACATTTGTTTGATATTTGAGGCATGATACGGTACATTTCTGTATGGGAAGTATAAGCTTCTTATTGCAACTAAAGTCGATAGTGCAAACCATATTGTCCTTCTTGGATTTGCTTTAGTTAATGAGGAGCACGAAGATAGATAGGGATGGTTCTAGAAGTGTCTACTCATATACATGATAAAAGACCAGACAGACATTTGTTTGATATTTGACCATCACTCCAAAATATGGTCTGCAGTTGAAGGATAGAATGCTGTATAGCTAAATAGGTGGCAATGGTGATGGTGTATCCAACATGTCGCCAACAATTTCAATACTTAGGCTAATAATAAGGATTGTAAAGAACTAATCAAAAAGGCCGCATACCAGTCGTAACCTTGAAAATTCTGAGCATGCTATGATGAGGCTAAGATGATGAGTCCTCATACAAGGACATATTTCAAAGAGTTGCATCCTAGGATGTGGATGCTATCATATGATGATAGAGCTTGTTTTGGCATTAGGTCCACAAATATTGTAGAAAGCTATAATAATGCACTAAGGGACACTAAGAACCGACCAGTTGCTGCTTTGGTGAAGAAAACCTTTTGCAATTGTAATGACTACTTCAATCAGCATCGGATTAAGATAGCTAATAAGATGGGCATAGGCAAGTTGCTAACTAAATTTGCTAATAGAAAGTTTCATAGATAGCATAAAGTAGCAAGTGGATACCGAGTTGTCATCTTCGATTATAATGACCAAATCTTTGGGCTCTTAATTGACTCATAGGTCTAATATTTTGGCAAATGAAATATTAATAGAATAAATCAGTATTATTACATGTACTAATAGCTTCCACAAGATAGATGACGTAGAGAATATAGAATATTGTAAGTTACAAGGGAATTATTTTGTTATAGTAAAATATTACATCAAAGACTCTAATATATGTAAGGATCCATACAAAAAAAAAAAATCAGAAAATACAAAATGATTTTTCCCTAATTCTCTAAGTTACATTCAACTTACTCTAAATCCTGCATTCAGGTATTCTATCATTTCCTTTATATCGTTTTTAACTTTGATTTGTGCTCCACTCTAAGTGGTATCAAAGCCTGCATGAATGAAAATAACAAAGCTTAAAGAAAGCATTCAAGCTAGGTTAAAAGAAGAATGGGAAACAAATGAAGCCATACTAAAAGCTCTTTTGAAGGACCAAAATGAGAAGCATGAAGCCCTAACAAAAATAGCAAATAAAGTCTTGAAGAAGACCAATACCATTATAGACCAATATTCTTAGGCCATACTTAAATTGAAATCACAAGTAGGTGGTAGACATTCTTCTAATACTACTATTTTAAGTGTGCATAAGATAATAGAAAAAGATAATGAAACATTGCTTCATGAACATAATACACTCCCACCAACATGGTCTTTAATGCCAACAAAGGCTACAAAAAATGGAATTTCTGGTGTTCGGAGGAATGACTTGAGAGCTTGAGTTTATAGGGTTGAACATTATTTTGAATTAGATTAAACCCATAAAGCATCTCAAGGTACGCTTAGCTATGATGCATCTTAAAGGACAAGCTCTTGAATGTTATCAAAAGTTTTTGAAGAATAGAGTCATTTCCACTATTGTAACATAGAAGGAGCTACTAGAAGGGCTAATTGGTGATTTAGCATAGAAGTTTTTTATAACTTGATGTCTAACCTTAAGAAGTTACAACAAGAAGACCATTATAAGATTACATTGATCAAGTTCAACTACCTCAATACCATAGTGCAAGTACTAGAAAATCACCAGATCAATTTATTCCTTACTAGACTCAAGCTTGAACTATAACACCCAATTCACATGTTTTAACCCTAAACATTATACCAAGCTTAAATACTAGCTAAACTCCAAGAGGCCAATTTCAATGCCTTCTAATACAATCTCAGTTTTAAACCACCTAAACACATACACATCTTAGTATCTCCTAACATCCCTTTACCCATATACATACAAGACCTTCCCCTATGACCTTTCTAAATACTTAAGTCTAGCAAATGCTTAAACCCTAGCAAACACGAGCAACCACTTCTTCACAACCATTAAAAGCCCACAAATGTTTACCCCCAAAAGAAATTAAAGGAAAAAAAAAAAAAAAGGAAGAAGGAGCAATGCTTTTGGTGTGATGATGAACCATTTGGGCCAAGAAACCGATACAAACAAAAATTCCTTAATTTGTTGGTGCTTAGGGAAGATGAAGTAGAAGGGTGTGTGGAAGTTGAAGAAGTGGCAAAACAAGAGTTTGAAAAACAATTGTCACAATTGACCTTGTAAGTTATGAACGATACATCAACAATGTTATACGATTGCATGACATTAGTTAGGTATTGTAAGAAGTGACGTTTAAACATATTAGTAGACACCAAGGGATCTTTAAATTTTATAGATATAAAGGTGGCTAAGGGCATAAGGTGCAATGTCGAGTAGATATAACCTATTCATGTAGAGTTAACTAATAGATCATACCTAACTATCAATGGTAGAATTTCAAAAGTTTCAGTGAGTTACTTAGGGGATTGAACAATTTGGTTGATGTTTATCTACTACTTTCAACTGGTTATGACTTAATAAATAAGGTACCTTAGTTGGTTGAGCTAAGGGAAGTTGAGCAGAATTTCCATTGTTTAAGTATGAAGTTTGTTTAGGAGGGTAAAGTACGTACCTTGTAAGGAGAAACTAAGCAATACATTAATGGTAAGGACTTGACAAAACTTTTGCTAAATTCTTCTAATTTGTTGTATATGCAATTTTAATGCCTCAAATCTTGAAACGCTTCAGTTTGTTATGTGTCCCTAGCCTTTACTAACACATTAGGTGTAAACCTTTGAAAAAAATCACCAAACATTTACAGTTTAACCTCCAGTGATATTAGAAAATTTTAGTTCTCTAAATAATTGTAGCATTCTCCTAGAATATTCTCGTAAAATCTAAGACTTGAGTAAAACTTCATAGCTATAAAAATAAAATTTAAAATTTCTAAATGTATTAATACAGATCATATAAGAACTCTAACTATTCTATTTCAGCCACATAATTTGACAAGAGAAATCTTAAGTGACTCCTAGTGACCCAAGATACAACAAATAAAGCAAATACTAAAAGTTTGATAATTGATTCAATCAAAACCCTAATCCTACTCAACTACACGAAGCCATTGCCAACATGTTAATAACAATCACAAAATCTATTGCATCATCTTAAAATTCAAGTCATTATACTACCTTTGCCCTGACTTGTACCTATACCTAAAAATTAAAGAAGGGATGAATTAAAGCCTAGTACGGAACACTTTAAATACAGAAGGGTAAACATGCAATTCTAATCACGTACATATATAAGTACAAAATACAATAATGTAACAACCATTCTTTTATTTATCTTTATTTAAGCCCATTAAGCAACATAGGGGTACTTACGACCCCGACACACATATATATAATACCATATAGTATTGTTGTAGGTCTTCCCCATCACCCTAGTAACCAAGTAACCATGTATCATCCTAAATCTATCTACATAATTTCCAAGCGTAACTCTAATCGAGACACTGTTGCTCAAGGATCATCAGAGTGCTACCCCATGGGTTAGTCTTCCTAATCCCTTAAGCCCAACTAAGCATATGTAGCACAAAACAATTAAAGTCAAATAATTTAATAGATTTGATTGATTTTCCTAACTAGTATCCTCACAACACAAGCAAGTATTCAGTACCTAGTTTCATCAATTTGCTAAAAATTGAAACAGTAACCTCTCTAGACCCTATCAAAACAAAAACACCAAAACTCAATTCATGGCCTAAATTCATACTAAAACAACACATCTTCTCTCAGTCTCTAACTTATCTAATGTCACCATTTAACATAAGGTCATAACCCATATACACTTATAACTCATGCCACTTGATGTACCTAGGATTACTAAGAGAGTGAAAAGGTTTGTAAAACGTTTTGGGGGAAGTCATGTTTTAGAAAAACTTTGAAAAGGATTAGAAATAGAAAAATATACTTGAAACACTTAAGAAGACCAAAGGAAATATCGCTATGAGGAATAGCAGTCAAGGCATCTAGATGTTAGTTCGTCTAGTGTCTAGACACCATGCTCAAAAGAGCATATCAAGCCCTCGGTGTCTGAACATTAAGGGGAATCGTGACCAACTACCGACTACAATTTGTAGAAGAATTCTGTAGATTGTAGCAATGTGATCATCCCCTAAAACATACCTAATTCTTCACTGAAGTTAAGAACCACCCTTGCCAACTCAACATCTCAATGCCCACTCAACTCTATACCACTCAAAATGTAAATCAAAACATCCTTTCATGGTTAAATCCTTAACTCAACGTTATCATTCAAACACAATACATTGAACAACATATACAAGATATATAATCGTAATCCTACCTATTTAGATCAGTTACTAGAGCATCCACCACTAAACATATGTTGTAGGACACTCCTAAGGCTACAATAAGGTTGTTTTAACCGCTACATTATGCAGAAAAATGAAAATCTTTAATGATTCAATAAGATACTCTAAAGAAAACCATCGTGAATGATCTTACCTTGAAAGTACTACTAAGAATCTACTACAAAACTCCTATTAAACCTTAAAAATTCATTTTTCCTTAGCTATCCTAGCAAGAAAACGAATTTTAATTGGATTTCCATTGATACCTTTTAATAACATGGTGGTAGAAACACTTACCTTGATTCTCCCTAACCCGATCTCTCAAAACAGTGAGGCTTCTCTTCCTTATTTCAAGATCTTCTACAAACCCTAAGAAGTGTATCTTGTGAGTGTTAAAAATGTAAGGAAAAGAAAAAGGGTTTCTAAAACCCTAACTAACCCTTTATATACTTAGGGTTCACTAACATATCTTCTTCCCAAAATGCCCTCATCAAATATTTTCAGTACCAACCAAACCCTTAACTTATAATAATATGAATCCTTTTCTTTTTTTTTTTTCTTATTTCCTTTTTCTCTTTTATTTTTTGGGTTTTACATTTTTCCCCCTACAAAAACTTTCGTCTTCAAAAGTTTGCTTAAATCCCTAAAATGGGAAACTCCTAATAATTCCTTCTTATTTCTTCTTACATCTCCCATGTACCTTCCCTTTCGATCAATTGCTCTATTAAGTCTCAATATACTTGCTCACTTTATGTTTCTTGAAATCTACCTTTTCATTTCCTCTTCAACTCTTTAAAAACAAGATTAAATTCTCCATAAGGTCTCTCATTTATTCCTAATCTCACCAAGATTTAACTATGACTCCCACAATAACATTTATAGATTCATGTTCATACAATTTTTATATATAAAACTTTCTTATTCTCCTCATCTCTCTTGTTTTATAATCCTTCAATTCAAATTTATATCTTTATATGTCCTTCTCTATATAGACTTAGATTTCCAATTACAATTATTAGATTTTTCCACTTTTATAATTGCTTCTCATTTATCTAGGTAGTGGAATTCTTTTCTTCCATCATTTGATTTTAGAATCATCCCAACTTGTTAACAACTAGGTTTTCTTAACCCACCATAGGGTTCCTAGCCTATAACTTGGATACACTTTCTTTCATCGTACCTTACACATTTTAACCTTTACATACTAGAACATTCCTACCTTTGTAATCTACCTTTTACACACTTAAGTACTTATCCCATTATAAGGTTAAATTCCTAAGAATTCATTAGTTCCTTAAATTAAATATTTTTAGATTTTTTAGAAACTTCCAATGTTGATAGCACATTTCTTCTAATATCCGTTATTAAAAAATCCTATCCCATTCATTCCTTATCCACTTCAACTTTAGTATTTAAGCTAGGATTACTATCGCAATACCACAAGATTATAACTACATCACCTAAAATAATAAAGTTGTCTCCAAGCACCCTTTATCTATACAACTTTCCTTCTCTCTCTTCATTTTATCTATTTGCAAACCTCCAATTGAAGTTTAACTCTCCAAGTTTTCTTCACTATATTGTCTTTAGGTCTCCAATTACATTCCATAATTTTTTTACAAATGACTTCTAAAAATTTTCCTCATAAGTAAATGCCTAAACATAAACTTTTTCATATATATACACTTATGTGAAAACTCCGATCACTAAACTACAACACTTCTAAGATAATTACCCTTTAGTTCCATTAATCCATATGACACTACCCCTTTTAATGTGAACCGTAACCAATAATAGATAAGGTCAATCATTGGATGGGTCCAAGCTTGTAGAAAGCTCAAAAGAAGATTAATGGGGAAAATGCAAAAGGGCAAAACGAGGAATGAAACAGTAAGCAAAACCCATGAATAGCTCCAGAGGATATGATGCACCAATGGAACTTCCGAGGACTCATAGTACAATTCAATATATGATGCACGAATTGGTTTGGTGAGGTTACTAGCCACCTAACCTTGCTTAAGGGAAAGAATAAGAGTGTTGCCGAGAGTAAACAATCAGTTTTTACACAAGGAAGAAAAGTACTCCAAAGTGTATTAAGAATGATCTAATGTCCCTTTATAGCTATAAGTACAAGGGTATTTATACCCATAAGTTAAGGCAACTTGCTTAAAAAGGAAAAGACAAAAGGGTATTTCCTAAGGAAGTAATGATTAAGATACAAAAGGGTTAAAATGAATATATAAGAAAAAATAATCATTGGTGCAATGGATTCTACACATGATATTGTACATGTAATAATACTACATTGGTGAGGTTATTAGAAGATACGGACAAAAAGTACAAACAACTAGCTTATCTAAGTAGGGACGACTTTGTCAGTCCAAAGTCTCTCTTTCTTGGCTTCTCGGCAAGGAAAATGTAGAGTAATTGGTTGGCTCAAGCGTGAGAGAGTAATCTTCTATTCTGTATACTATAGAAAGATGGGCGGTCATACGGCTCAGCATGAAGGGTGACTTAGTAGGGGTTAGTTAAAATAGAAAGATTGGTCGAGCCAGTCCCTCTAGTCCTCAAACTCGACTACAAGTTAGAGTTTCGGTAGCCTGATTCCCATCATTCCCTTCAGGTTGTTTTGAATTTAGGATCAAATTTGAATGGTGTTCGCTCAATTCTCCGTTAAGGTGATATGGACTAAGGTCGGCAATGTGGAAGGCATCAAAAACCCTATAGTCCTCAAGAAATTCTAATCTGTAGACATTATCATTGATCTATTGGAGGATTCTAAAAGGTCTTTCCGCTCTTGTAGATAATTTGTTCCTCCTCTTATTCGAGAACCGTACTTTTCTAAGGTGCAACCACACCAAGTCTCCTAGTTGAAATTGTTTGGCTATCTTACCATTTATCTTTTCTCGTATTCTTCTAGCAACTTGGTCATTGTGTCGAGTGACCTTATCATAGATGTGTTGAAGGGATTGTGCTCAAGCTGATGCGTCAAGGTCCTTTTACTCGAGCACTAATATAAGGGTATGATCGAGGGGCAACTTAAGATTGAACCTATAGACTACCTTAAAGGGAGTTTGCTTAGTGGTATCATGTACTGTTCGGTTATAAGCGAACTCGACCACTGGTAGATAGACGTCCCAATCGACCAAGTTCTTGACTATTGCAAGTTAGAGCAATGACCCTCAAGTACGATTAATCACCTCTATTTGACTATCATTTTAAGGGTAACATGAGGTACTAAAGAGTAATTTAGTTCTTAGCCGACACTACAAGGTTCTCCAAAAATGGCTCAAGAACTTCAGGTCTCTATTAGAGACTACACTTCTCAATACACTATATATCCGCATAATCTCTTATAAGAAGAGAGAAGTAATAGCTAAAGCGTTGTTAGTTTTGGTGCTGGGCACAAAGTGTACCATCTTACTGAAACTATCCACCACGACCATTACGGAATCTTTACCTTGGGCAATTCACGATAGATTGAGGACAAAGTCCATGCTCAATTCAGTCCTCGACATCATTGGAATAGGTAGGGGCATTGCTCTCCCTTGCTTGCCTCGGCACTTAGCCATCACATCTCTCTTCATTCTCGGCCAAAAGAATCAACCATTCAATAGTTCACAAGTCTTCCTTTCTCTGTAATGTCTAGAGAGCCCTCTACTATGAGCTTCTCTAATCAATAGCTCTCTTAGTGAACAATTGGACACACATAATTTTCTGCCTCAGAACAAGTATCCATCCTCCACATGATACTCGTCTACTGTCCTCCTATCAATGCATTGTGAAATTATGGGTCCAAAGTGTCGATCCTTAGATTACTGTTTTTTGATACTTTTAAACCCAAATAGTCTAGTCTACAGCTTTAATAAAAGTGCATATCTCTTCGAAAGAGCATCTGCAATTACGTTGCTCTTTCCTTACTTGTACTTTATCACAAAATTGAACCCTTTAAGGAATTCAACCCATCTCACCTACCACTTCAACAACTCAGTTTAACTTTGGAGGTACTTCAACAATTCATAGTTAGTATATATGACAAATTCTCTCAATAGTAAATAGTGCTACCATATTTTCATTGCTTTGATTAGTGCTAAAAGTTCTTTGTCATATATATAGTAATTCAATTAGGGTCCTTAGAGCTTCTCACTATAGAAGGCAATTGGTCGGCCTTCTTACATTATGACAGTGCCTATTCCAATGCCTGATGTGTCATATTCCATCTCAAAAATTTTGTCAATGTCAAGTAGTACTAACACCGAGGTGAAGGTCAATCTTTCTATTACCTCAGCAAAGCTCATCTCTTCCCTTTCTCCCTATCGAAAGTTGGTGTTTTTCTTCATTAGTTTAGTAAGTGGCGTAACAAGGGTGTTGAAATTCTTGATGAACCTTTTGTAAAACAAAGTTGGTCTGTGGAAACTTCTCACATCGACATAAGTAGTAGGAGTTAACCACTCGAAAATTGCTCGGATCTTTTCATCATCAACTCACAAACCTCTTCCACTAATTACATAGCCTAAGAATACCACTTCCTCCTAGCAAAAGCAACATTTCTTTAGATTTCTAAATAGTCTCTTGACATGGGAAGCGCACATAGGTAGTACGTCGCAGAGAATTTAGTTAGAGTAATTCCCTATAGTGATCGATAGTAATATTTATCAAGTAACATGAAATTCTCCTTTCTCACTCAACCAGTGCAACTTGTACAGCCTTAGATGTGTAACAGTCAACAACTTCAGTTTTGAAACAAGATCGGTTGATGCCACATTGGTGCAGCTTCCACTATCTATGATGAGAGTACACACCTGATCATTCACTTTACAGGTAATATGGAACAAATTCTCTATTTGCTCCATCTCTCTCTCGAGTTCCACGCTTATAGTACGTTAGACAACCATGAGTAATTTGACCAAGTCTTCAACAAATACGTCTTCCGCAATTAGCTCTTTCTCGGTAAGAACCTCCTCCTCCTTAGGTTCCTCATCAATACTTTCTACTTTTAGCTTCGGGATGTCCCCCTTGGTGACCATTGTCCTATGGTTCGGGCACTAAGCAACCATATGTCCAAACCCTTGACACTTAAAGTACTTGATCTAGCTAGTTTTCTTGCCAGACCCTTACCCCTTCTCATAAGTTAGGGTTAGCACTTTGCTATTAGGTCGGCCTTTCTGCTCGGCTCTTATATTAACTTTTTCTACTTGGCTCTGATGTAAACCCTACTTTTAACGGGCCTATGATTTTACTAAGAGTACTTCCCAAATGTTCCCAAGGATCAACTAAACTAAAAACTCAAGTTTACAATTAGAAACGAACTTATTTTTCCAATTCGAAAGCCTATTATCGATAAAATCTGAACTTGAAAAACTGTAAACTCTAAAGTCACCCAAAAACCCTAAACCCTAAAACAATTAAGGACTTTCAACCCTAAGCGAATAATCAATAATTTAATTTGAATAATTTCATTCAACTCTAGAAAATTTCATAATTTTATAAGAATTGAATCATAATTTACAAAACAATTCAAGAAGTAAATCCTAAAACAATTTCCTATAAGACAATGCTCTTATCTTCATGCCTAAGCCTTACATATAAATAAGTAGACCAACCAATCACCTTAGATGACTTATCAATTGAAAGTTGGAATCATTTATCAATTGATAACTTATCAAAATCTAGTGATAAGATACTTTCTTTATCACCCCTTCACTTATACTATATATGAACAAATTATCACAAGATTTCATATGCTTAACTTTAATAAATGAGACAAGACAATTCCATGCCCAAAAGGACACTATATGGCCGGTTATACAAGCTAGAAAAGGGGTTATACCCTTGTCTTTCATCCATCAATCGCTTTATCTTACACTCCATTATTCACCCCTTAATGCTTACATCATCAATAGTTGTAATTGTTGACTTTTATATATACTACAAGACAACAAAATCAAGCTTCTTAAACACACAATCACCCCATTCCCAGTCGGCCACTCTTTCATCATTTTCTTTCACTTTCAATTTCATTTTCACTTCATTTTCTCTCACTTTGAAAACAACATAAAAGAGGAAACAACCATACCTCACAAATCCTTCACTTTACCACTACTTTCAAGCATACCCACACTCACGGCATACTCAACTCCTTCTTGTTTCTTTCTGTTCCAACATTTAAAGCTTCTTTAGGACCCTTAGAACACTCCTCAAAGTCCACTTCAAAGGACCACAACTTAGGTTTCAAAAAGGGTGCAAAAAGGAGGAAGTAAGATAAAGAGCATAAGTAGAACTTTAGTGCACAACCTCTATATTCTTGCTTTGTAGACAAGTAAGTGTTTCTTTATGTTAGTAGGTCAGTATTCATGTTAGGAGACTATGATTTCTTGAAGATATGAGTATGATCATAAGTTGGTATAACATCAAAGACCACCCTAAGAAACAAACTCATGAAATCCTTACACGAAGTTGCAATATGAGCATGTAAAGTTGGTGTTTTGTAGAGATACTTGTTTAACACTTTGAATAAAAGATTTAAGTTGAGAGAATCTTGAAATGAGAAATTGAATGGAAAAGAAACATGTTGGACGTGAAGATTCAAAGGTCATTTAGGTGTTGATTTTACTTCTATTAAGTTAAATATGCTCAAATCTAGACTTAGGTTAAGGAAAAATCCATCACATGAAGTTTTATGAGGAAACTAACTTTGTAAGACATGAATTATGATATGGAAGTTGTAATAAGTATGAGATCTACTATTTTCATGAAAAATATGAGTCAAATAATGCCCTCATGGAAAAGAAGTCATGCTAAGATTTGAATATAAGTAAGCTAAGTTCATGATCTAATACCTAAACTTAAGAAAACATGAAACAAGTTAGAAAACCAAGTCGGAAGCTCTCATATTCAAGCTAACCAGATTTGGAACATCCTTAAAAGACACTTAAAAATATGATAAAAGTAAGTAAACAAAGTAAAAAGACTAACTAAGATAAGTATGATAAGTATATTAAGCTTAAAACTCAAAACCAAGCTTAAAACTTCCAAAACGGGTCCCATACACTAAGTTCAACCACCCTTAAACTTCTGACCAGCAACTTAATGCATCAATAAGAGTTGTTTTAAGACTCTCAGGAAACCCACAAGTCACTCCTTAAGCCTAAGAAAGTGGTTAAATTTGAGTTGGATAAAAAACAAGCCCAAGAAGTGGTTGTTAGCCTTAAGAGTGTAAATCAAAGTTGTAAATCTGACCTCAAGGAGTATTTTGAGCTTAGAAAGAAATCTTAAGGCTAAGCCCAAAGGATTTCCCAAGTTACCAAAAAGCCTATTAACCAAACAAAGCTTAAAAGCACTCCAAACCATGAGGACTACTACTGTTATAACCTATGGATAGATTTATGTGCCTCATCTTAAAAATCCAACCTCACTAAGTTAAAGTATACTAAAAAATGATGAAGATTGACTATGAGATCATAAAAATTGGATTTAAAACGAAAAAGTTATACGTAATTGAACTTTTAAGTAAAACTAGAAAAAATACGAAAACTAGTCAAGAATATAACTTAAGGGGTTTTAGCTTAGTTTCCTAAGTTTTATTTCAATCCCTTATAGTATTATGATTTCAATGACTAGGGGACCCTACGTTCCAAGATGACTTGCCCCCAAATTACTTAGACTGACTCGCATGGTGAAGTGAGTAAATTCCTGATGACTTTTTACTTGATTTTGCTTATAGAATAGATGCACCTAAATTTATATATATATAAATTTGGATGCTTGTGGGATATCGGAAATGTATGTGTATGAATTTGTAAACTGAATGCTATAGCTTGTTAACTATATAATAATGGGAACTATTGTGATGATTTATACGTGCAATTATATGGAATGAAATTGTCTAATCACCTTGAAAATCAAGTTAACCACTTATATGATTAAGAAATTAAATGGATCATGCATTCCCCATAATTGCATTCAGATAACATCGACTACCGCTTCATGCAGAAGATGGGAAGGGATTCATAGGAGGAGAGCCTCTTGTAGGATTAGGCACTAGCTATGTCATCATTTTATTGATTCTTTGTCCTAAGTTGATGAGCTTACTAGGCGTCGGGAGATGCCAACCATCGATAAGGGGCTGTATCTTGTGGCTTCTAGTTAGGGCGTATGTTTGTAGATTGTAGAGGCTACTACACCGCTAGACTTAGGATTTTAAAAATATGATTTGTTATTTGGTAAAGAAAATATATACATATTTATATATATATATAGTTTTGTTTTGGCTTAAGCCCAATAGTACAAATGAAATAAAACCTAAGGTCTAGAACCCGGATTTTGGTTTAGGTCAGTTAATTATCTCCAAACCCTAACTACAAGGGGCGTAATTCTGAGTTGTATGCAGTTCTTAGGCCATTACATGCGTTATTTAGCATACTGATTGTTCATGCATTCATATGATTGTACATCTAATAAATTTTTGCCATGCGGTATTGATAATAAAATTTATCTCACTAAGCTTAAGCTTAAGCTTACAACCTAATTGATTCCTTTTGTTGCAGGAAAACCTTTTCATTAATTCGAGCCAAGGCACGCCAATAGTGAGTCTCATGTAGAGACGGGTTGGAGTGATTAGGGAGTGTAGAGGAGATTTTGTAAAAACTTTTGTAGATAATTATTTACTTTTATTTTATTCATAACATAGTTTAAAGTTTATGACGCAGTTCTTATTATGTATTGCATTTGTTTGTAATATTCTTTTGGTGTGAAACTTATGAGTCCACACATTTATTTAGTTAATTTACACCATAGAAGTTAATTTTAGTGAAAATTGCTCTATATTACTTATTTATGGGCCTAGTACTAACGTATAGTGGAAGGAGCCTTGTATGTCATATGAAAAGCCTGCGATCAGCAAGGGGATTGATACTAGACCTTTATACGATGCATTGTAACCTACTACGACAACGATACCATTGGGTCATGATATCTGAACTTAACTAAGCTTAGTGACTTGCCTGTCCAAGTTGGATATTCGGTATCCTTGCCAGTACTCTGCTCCTTCTTTGCCTCTTTACTCATTAGGCAATCCTAACAACTTCATCCATTGTGTCAAATCATTAAAGCTCCACAACATCTCAAACGTCTCCTCTCAATTCAGTAACGAACCTTAAGACTATTCAAGCTAGTGGTTCCTTCACTTCATAGTGGATCATAAGCATTTGAAACTCTTAAACATACTTGTCAATAGTTCGGCCTCTTTATCTCAGCTCTTGAAGCTAAGTGAAAGTGTATTGGAGATAAGTTTATGGCATGAACCTGTTTTTGAGCACTCTCTTCATCTCGGGCTAAGTGTTAATCTCTTGGTATCCCTCTTTTCTTCTCATGGCCTAAAATTCTTCCACCACATGGCGGCATATCTGGAGAGCTCAACAGCATCAGTTTTCTCCTTCTCATAATCCTCGTATTGATAATAATCAAATATACACTTCACCTTCTCTTCTCAATCCAGATATTCATCAGCACCCCTAGATCCGTTGAAACTCAGAATCTAAAGCTTCACATGGTCAGATACTCCAAGGATTTGTACACGCTCTTCTTCAAAAGACTCTTCTTCAAGCTCTCTTAGGTTTATCCTTCGCCTTACTTGTCCACCAACTCCTCTCAAACAGGTCAAGTTGGGTTCTAACCTCTAACAAGTTGAGCAGCTTGTGAGGTATTTTGCACAACCTTAGTGGGTTAGCAAAATAGTGCATAAACAACTCGGTCAGATTTACTAAGAGGTTAGCTACCTCATTAAGCCTCTCGTCAATGCTTTTAGGAGTTTCTTGAGACTATCACCCATGGTGAAAAACTCCACTATCATCACCAGTATCAACATTCATATTTGAGTTTGTCATTTTCCTTCATAGATTCAAAGCTCAAACAAACACTTTAAGAAGTTAACAGTTAACAACATAGTAGTCAAATGAATACAGAAACTTACTCTATTTCACACACGTAAAATAGAGTATAATAAAACTTCAAGACAAACTAACTACAGTTCATATGAAACCTTCTCTTTGATACCAAGATGTTGTGATCTGTAACCAAGAACAAATAAGGTTGGTCACTAGATGGGTCTAAGCTTATAGAAAACTTAAAAGAGGATTAATGGGGAAAATGTGAAAGGGCAAAATGAGGAATGAAATAGTTGCAAAACCCATGAACAACTCTAGAAGATATGACGCACTAATGGAACTTCCAAGAACTCATGGCACAATTCGATATAATGCATAAATTGATCTAGTGAGATTACTCACCACCTAACCTTGCTTAAGAAAAAGAATAAGGGTATTGTCGAAAGTAAATAATTAATGTTTACGTAAGGAAGAAAAGTACTCCAAAGTGTATTAAGAATGATTTAATGTCCCTTTACAACTACAAGTACAAGGGTATTTATGCCCAAAAGTTAGTGCAACTTGCCTAATAAGGAAAAGATAAAAAGGGCATTTCTTAAGGAAGTAGAGATCAAGATACAAAAGGGTAAAAATAAATATAGAAAAAAAAACAATCATTGGTGCAACGGATTCTATGCATGATACTATACATGTGGCGATGCTACATTGGCAAGGTTGTTAAAAAATGCGGATAAAAAGTATGGATAGTTGGCTTATCCGAGTAGGGATGGCTTTGTTAGTCTAGAGTCTCTCTTCCTCAGCTTCTCCGCAAGAAAGATGTCAAGTAATTGGTCGGCTCAGGCGCGAGAGAGTAATCTTTTATTTGGTACACTATAGAAAGATGGGCAGTCATACGGCTCGGCATGAAGGGTGACTCGACAGAATTCAGCTGGAATAGAAGGATTCATTGAGCAATTCCCTCTAGTCCTCGGGCTCGGCTACGAGTCAAAAGTTCGATACCTTGATTCCCATTACCTTCTCCCTACTACATTAATTATACCCAAATCCAACTACAATACTCTTACTAATTCCACTTCACATCTACTTTTAGTCAATTGCAATACTATACTACTACTTTAGCCTCCAAAAGTCACTTCACTTCACATCTTATTTACTTGTCCTAAGCTCACTATTATTAAAGTATGATTATTGTTGTCCTTATATAATTAATTTTATAGTGGTATTAATTGTTTTAATTTGTTTCTTAGACTTAAGGATTATGTTATCACTATGGTGTCTATTAATTTAGTGTTTACTGAAAGCTTGTGTACTTTTTATATGGTTTTAATTGAATTCAATAAATTTTATTAGGTTTAACATTATCATGTTATATTTCAACAATTTTACTATTCCTTGTTATTATCGTTAATATATTTAATTCTTGAAGGGGTTAGGGGTAGGGGTATGGTTTTCCACCTATACTTATTGTTTGTTAAATAATCTTTCTTACTTTCATTGTCTTTAATTAGCATTAGATAGATCATATCCTTTACGACTTAACATAAGTACATACATGAATGGGGTTGATAATATTAACATGACACTAAACTGACTCAACAAGACCATACTCACATCTGGACTTGACACTAACCGATAGATTGACTAAACTTATGCTAACTCAACAAAACTGACATGACATGCCATGACAAAAGAAGAAAGATAAACTCATCAGCTGCAATACAAGTGTACATACACTAAGTTTCCATTAGTCTTTTATTCAACCTTTTAAATTAGTTTTACGTTCTATATTCTAGTTGTTAGTTTTATGGTCTTCTCTAATTTAGAATTAACCATGTTTGCATAATATGATTTCATGTTGTAATTGATTTCGGTGTGCAATTGTTCACTTCATATGGTTTAGTGAAGCGGTATGGTACTTAGGTCTTTTATGTATCCATTAGAGTTTTTCTATTTATTCTTATAATTACTATTTGTTTATTTATTATTTTAGTGAGGTCTTTATAGTTGCAAAGACCCTACTCATTTGCTTCTAGGTTTAATGTTTTATCTTATTCATGTTAGATTTGTAAACATCAATGTCTTTTATACTAGCATGCTTATTAGCATCATCATAATAGATGTTCTAATTAACCAAGAAAGTGCTCGATTGACCTAGTGAGTGTCTTAGTCCAATTTTGAGTCTACTTAGTCTTTATCGTTACTAAGGGTTATGAAGTGTATATGTAGTTATTGGTATGTAAATTACTATATATATTTGATGGTATTACATGTGTACATAGATGTAGAGTTGTTGGCGGCTTCTTAAAACTTTTCTTTGTAACTACTACAAATTACTATTTATATTTGAAAATATTTTATGCCTATGCTCGACTTTTTAATCATTATAATGAGCTTATTAGGGATAAGCTTAACTAAACTACACCATCCCCCTTCATGTTACAACCCTTCTCACTCCACACATTCAACTCTTAATAACCCAAGAAAACAAGAGAAACAAGAGAAAAGCAACTCTAATAGAAGGTATAGTCAAATTAAGTAAATAGATGGATATTTAAATACATAGGTGAAACATAGTAATATAGCAAATAAAATGCAAAAGGAAGATATAGAAAACAAATCATGAATATAAGGAAAAATAGCTAAGGCAATAGTTTACTTTGGCTCTAAACTTATTTTACCCACTCTTGCCATCTCCCTATCTTACGGGTTATTTCTTAAAGATTCATAACCTATACTCTTTTGTGATTTACTAGCCTAAGCTATGCTATGATTTACTAGCCTAAGCTGTGCTACGATTCACTACCTTAATTTTTCTGTGATCCAAAACCTAGGCTTTGATATCACTTTAATTGTATGGCCTTAGAACCTAGAAGCTATAGTTCACTACATGTTCCTAGCCTTTACTAACATGTTAGGTGTAAACTTTTGACTAAAATCACTAAACATTTACAATTTAACCTCCAATGATATTACAAAATTTTAGTTCTTCAAATAATTGTAGTATTCTCCTACAATATTCTAGTAAAATCTACAACTTGAATAAAACTTCATATCTATAAAAATAAAATTTACAATTCCTAAATTTATCTATATGGATTATACAAAAACTCCAACTATTTTACTTCAACCACATAATCTGGCAAGAGAAATCTTAGGTGATTTCTCATGACCCAAGATACAACAAATAAAATAAATACTAAAAGTTTGATAACTAATTCAGCCAAAACCCCAATCCTACTCAACTATACGAAGCCATTGCCAACATCTCAACAACATTCACAAAATATGTTGCATCACCTTAAAGTTTAAGTCACTATATTAGCTTTGCCTTAACCTGTACCTAAACCTAAAAATTAAAGAAGGGATGAGCTAAAGCCCAATATGGAACACTTCAAAGACATGAGTGCAAACATGCATTTCCAATCATACATATATACACAAGTATAAAATACAATAATGCAATAATCATTCTTTTATTTAACTTTGTTTAAGCTTGTCAAGTAACATAAAGGTACTGATGACCTTAATACACATATATATATAATACCATATAGTATTGTTATGGGTCCTTCCCAACACCTTAGCAACCAAGTGATGGTGTATCATCTAATTAGAATACTATCGTACAAGGATCATTAGGATGCCACCCCATGGGTTAGTCCTCCCAATCCCTTAAGCTTAGCTAAGCACACGTAACATAAAACAATTACAGTCGAATAATTTATTTTGTCCAGTTGATTTTCCTAACTAGCATCCACACATTATAAGCAAGTATCCTATACTTAATTTCGTCGACTCACTATAAATTGAAATAGCAACCTCTCTATAACCTCTCATAACATAAACACCAAAATTTAATTCGTGGTCTAAATTCATACGAGAATGACACATCTTCTCTCAATCTCTAACTGATCTAACACCACCCTTTACCCAAGGTCACAACCCATACACAATTATAACTCCTGCCAGTTGAGGTACTTAGGATTACTAAGAGAATGAAAAGATTTGTAAAATGTTTTAGGTAAAGAGTTGTGTTTTAGAAAAACTTTGAAAATTGTTAGAAATAGAAAAACACACTTAGAAAACTTAGGAAAACCAAAGCAAATGTTGCTAAAAGGAATAGGGGTCGGGGCATCCAAACGCAATTTGTCTAGCATCCAAACACTAGCATGTTAGGTCCCTAGTGTCCGAATGTGAAGAGGGATGGCGTCTGGACATCTGCTACAATCTATAGAATTCTACAAATTGCAACAATGCAATCATCCCCCCAAAATACACCCACTCTTCGCTAAAATAAAAAAACTACCCTTCTCACTTGACATCTCAATGCCCATTCAACTCCATACCACTCATAATGCAAATGAAAACATCCTTTTAAAGCCAAATCCTCAACTCAACTCTATCATTCAAACACAATACAATGAACAATATGTATAAGATGTATAATCGTAATTATACTTGCTTAGATATGTTACTAAAGCGTCCACCACCAAACACATGCCATAAGACACTCCTAAGATTACTCTAAGTTTGTTTTACCCGCTACCCTATGTAGAAGAATGAAAATCTTTAATGATTTAATAAGATACTCCAAAGGAAACAGTCATAAATGTTCTTACCTTGAAAGTTCTACCAAGAATCTGCTATAAAACTCCTATTAAACCTTAAAAATTCATTTTTTCTTTGCTATCCTTACATGTAAACGAATTTTAATTGGATTTCCATTGATACCTTTTAATAACAAGGTGTTAGAAATGCTTACCTTGATTCTCCCTAACTTGATCTCTTCAAACCGCATGGTTTTCTCTTCCTTGCTTCAAGATCTTATGCAAACCTTAGGAAGTGTAGCCTGTGAGTGTTAAAAATGCAAGGAGAAAAAAGGTTTCTAAAATCCTAAGCAATCCTTTATATACTTAGGGTTCGCTAACATTTCTTCTTCCCAAAATGCCTTCTTCAAATATTTTCATTACCAACCATCCCCTTAGCTTATAATACTAATATGAATCCCTTTTTTATTTTTTTTTTTAATTTTCTTATTTCATTTTTCTCTTTTATTTTTCAGGTTTCACAACAATGTCGTATAGTAGATGTATGTCAACATAACTACGATTTTAGAAAGGAAGCCTTGCCTAATCTACACTTGTTAGACTTGTTGGAGAAGAAACATGATTTGGTCAAAGAGCTAAACTCACTGCCACTTCATAAGAACCATGACCATTGCATTCCTCTACATGAAGAAGGCAAGATTTTTAATATATTAAACCATATTAACACTCAAATATACAGAAAAGTGTATTGGAAGATATGATTAGGGAGATGTTAAGCTAAGGAATTGTTCACCCCTACCATAGTCCTATTCTTCCTCGATGGTGTCGGTTAAAAAGAAAGATGGAACATGGCAATTGTGTGTAGATTTCCACACATTAAATAAGTATAATTTTAAGGATTTCTATCCTATTCCATCAATTGATGATTTACTCCATGAACTCCATAGTTCTACTTACTTTAGCAAACTCAATCTATGATCAAGTTAATATCAAATATGAATGCACCCTTCAAATGTTTTTAAGATCACATTTAAAAGACATGAAAGGAATTATGAAATCCTTGTAATGTCTTTTGCCTTAACCAATGCTACATTGATATTTCAAGGGCTAATGAATGAACTTTTCAAACCCTAGTCGAGGAAATTTATTCTTGTATTTTTTTATGATATTTTGGTATATAGTAAGACCATAGAAGCACACCAATAGTAGCTATAAGTAGTGCTTAAACTACTAAGAAAAGAGAAGCTCTTCTTCAAAAAGAGCAAGTGTGTTTTTGGTATGAGGCAACAAAATTGTCAAACTCGTAATTTTACCTAGATTTGTAAGAGGGTCAATAGAATTAGAATGTAAAAGTAAAAAGTAGAAATATGAGTTTTCATAACCAATGTAAAATAACATTAAAAAAATTATAGATATGCTTATAGTAGTTATAAAAAAAAAAAAACTTGAAATACATGACGAAAATTAAAAGAAAAATGAAGAAATTAAGTACTTTTCTCATTAAAATTTTTTATTTATAATATAACCTTCACAAAATAAGGATAAGTAGGGTAGAAACTATTTTTTTCAATTATTTTTTTTAAAAAAGCAATGAATTGAAGAAAACCAAATATTTTAACTCATTTTGAGTTGTTAACTGTGTAAACTTAAATAAATGGTTTTTTTTATAAACTTTTCTTTGGGAGCTATAACCCAAATGAAGACTATGAATATTGAAGAAGAGATTAGGAGAGAGAAAGAAGAAAAAAGTTGGAATAAGATGGAAAAGATTATTTAATGCCTTAATAGTCAATAGAATGATAAAAGCCCAGCTATATATATATATATATATATATATATATATATATTTTTTAGTCTATTTAACTCGTATATATAGAATCAATAAACTTAGTTTGAAACATAAATTTTGGCTAAGTTTGACATATAAAATCCGTTAAAAATGTAAGCTTCTACAAGAAAATAATTTTATAAATAAATTAACTTAAAAGAGCTTTAAAATTGCAAATTTGTAGAATCACAATTTTGATAACTATGCAAGGCAAATTGAATACCTAGGGCATATTATTACTAAGAATAGGGTCACCACCTTACCCAAGTAAGATAAGTGCAATTATAGAATGGCCAATTCTAAGAGATGTCAAGCAACTTAGGGGTTTCCTTGGCCTAGTCGGCCCCTATTATTGCTTTATAAAGATTATGGAGTATTGCCCAAGCCTTTATCACAATTATTAAGGAGAAAGAAATTTGAATGGACATATTTTACCACATCAACTTTCAATATGTTGAAGTAGTAGTTAACTTAAGCTTTAGTATTAAGGATGCTAGTTTATTCTCAACCTTTTGAAATTAAAACTGATGTGAGTGGCAATAGCAATGGGACTATTCTCATGCAACAGAAAGCACTACATAGCTTAGCCTAGCAAAGTATTATCACCCAAGTAAAGGGGAATGTCTATTTATGAAAAGGAAATGATGACATTAGCTTATGCAGTGAAAAAATGGAGGCATTATTTGGTGGGTCAGCATTTTACCATAAAAACCAACCACCAAAGTTTAAAATATCTACTAAAGTAGCAAGTACTTACACCTTACCAATAAGAATGGTTGACTAAATTTGTATGGTTAGATTATGAGATTCATTATAGGCATGGACAATAAAACATAGTAGTAGATGCTCTTTCACAAGTTTAGCATATGGGGTTGATACTCTCTTACAATCTACTACCGTTGCCTCTAAATTATTTTATGAAATTTAGAGTAGTTAAGAGGATGGTGGATACTATAATAGATTGATTCCTAAGCCACAACAGTTGGAGTTAACTAGATGTTATACTTATGATAATGGGGTGCTTCATAGGAAGGGAAGGATAGTTGTAGGACCTAATGAAGAATTAAAAAGGAGACTCCTAAACCTATACCATGACAATATTCTTAGTAGGCATTTAGAAGAGCATACAAAGTATAAAAGAATTAGTAATATATTCTATTAGCTGGGTTTAGAAAAGGAGATATGACAATATGTTAGAGAATACCAAGTGTGCCAAAAACATAAGTTTGAAAATGTGGCAACACTTGGACTTTTGCAATCAATGCTTGTTCTTAAAGGATTGTAGATCAACATATCTATGGATTTTATCGAAAGATTATCTAAGTCCTAAGGGAAGTTACCTAACTTTGGAAGATAGGCTAAGTAAATATGAGTATTTCCTCGGCCTATCACATCCTTTTTCCACCTAACAAGTTGTGTAAGTACTTTTGGACAACATCCATAAACTACATGGTCTATTGAACAGCATAGTAAGTGATGAGGATTTAGCTTTCCTAACAATTTTTGGCAAAAACTGTTCAAATTACAAGGGATGGAGCCATGACTATCTAACACCTACCATCCGCAGATGAGCAACTAAATGAAAGTGGTTAGCAAATGCCTTGAAACCTATCTATAGTGCATGACTAGTGACAACCTAAGAGATGGAGTATGTTATTGCCATTAAGTAGAGTGGTGGTATAATACCAATTTTTACCCCACTAGTATTTCTACACCAATTGAGAACCTCTATGGTTATCTACCACTAATACACTTGCCTTACACTCTAGGAATGAGGTAGTAAATGCAATGCTTAAAGATAGAGAGGGATCCTTAAAACAACTTGAGTTCCATTTGAAGAGAGTATAGAACATAATGAGTTAGTTGGGTAATCGAAAATGAAGTGATTGAGTATTTGTGATAGACTATTTGATACGGTTAAAGTTACACTCTTATCAGCAACATAGCCAAAGGACCATTGTTATAGCAAATTGGCTCGAAAATATTATGATCCTTACCATGTATTAGACAAGACCGTAGGTGCTACTTATAGATTGGATCTACCCAGGGGTATACAATACATCCTATGTTGCATGTCTCCTTACACAAAAAGTTCATTGGCCCTACACATTTCCACGCTTCTAATCTACCATCTACAATGGAATCTGAAGGATTAGAATCTGAGGGTATGTTGGAACGAAAACTTGTGAAACGTGGACCTAAGGCGGATACTATGGTGCTTGTGCAATGGAAAGGAAGGCTGGTTAAAGATGCTATCTAGGAATTTTACTCAGATTTGTTGCTTTGCTTTCCTCAATTACCCTTGTGGACAAGTGTCTTAACGGAATGAGAGATGTTAAAGGTGTTCATCTAGGGTTTCTTGTTTGTGAGAAGGAAGGACATTTGGATGGAAAAAAAAAATAAAAAGAAAAAAAAAGTAAGGATTTGGCTTGGGCTATGTGAGGGCCTTTAGCCTCTTAATTGACTCATACGCCGAATATTTTAGCAAATGAGATATTAATAAAATATATTGGTATTACTAAATGTACTAGTAGCTTCCGCAAGATAGATGACTTGGAGCATATAGAATATTGTCAGTTACAAGGGACTCTTATTTTGTCATAGCATTACATCGGGGACTCCAATATGAGTAGGAAGATATACAAAACAATAATAATAATAATAATAATAAATAAGTAAAAAAAGATTTTTCCTCAATTCTCTGAGTTGCATTCAACTCACTCCATATCCTACATTCAGGAATTCTCGCAATTCCTTTGCATCATATTTAGCTTTGATTTGTGCTCCATTTCGGAGATAATTATGCCCTCAAGTAATAGAAAAATTAAATAATTTTTAGTTTTCTTAGAAGATGAATAAGGGATATTGGTACTTTTATTATAATTCTAATTTAATCCTACAATTAATAAAGTGAAGGTAAGCACCGGAATAAATTTTCTGTACAATAAATAATCACTTAAAGTAAATACTAGAATATAGATGTCTAACATATTCTTAGTAATAATCATTTTCAAAACATAACTTTTCTACCTCATCTATTCCTTTTGAGAAAGTAAACGGGCTGAGAGTTTCTCACTTATAACTCGCTCTAAAAAAAAGATCTAACAGTAAATAGAGAAAGCAAAACTGCCTAAAGTTTATACTCCCAAACTCAACTTTGAACCATTTTACAATTTCAATTATTTAAATTTAAATACAAAGTAATCATAATCTAGATCAAATACAGATTAGGAACTTATACACAACTCAACTGAAATCCTGAATGCTTAAATTACATGGAAGATGAAATTCATGACATTGTGTATCGCATATGTGGCAAAAAAAAAAAAAAGTTCACAATTTTAGTGAAATCACCAAAAAGATAGAATCTGGAAAAATTCATCTGATTTCCAAGTTCTATTACTTATGCAAATGTATTGAGAACTTTACAGTCACTACTTCAACCATTGATATGATTAGGTGTTATTTGGTTATTATGTTTTTATATTACGGCATTAAATAAACTATTTATTTCATTATTTGATTTGCAAATTGACCAAAGTTACTGGTAAAAAGTTTTTGGTGTACCAAACTAAAATTAAGAAATCTATACCATATATTTAGTGGTATAAGAAGCCATTTTATCATATAAAATAAACATATCTTGAAAATTCCAAAAAATAACTATTAGCTAAGTTTCTAAATTATAGTACTAAACTTTATTGTAACTTATAATATGAATAATTAATCTTAAATTTTTTTAATTTTTGCGATCACAAAAATCCATATGCAATATTATACGCATTAAATATGGTATAAAAAAGTCATACTATCCCATTCTTTTTATACTATACATAATATCCCATTCTTTTTATACTTTACAGTCTAGTTCTTTTTATATTATTCATTTCTAGATACCAAACACTTTGATGAATTATATAATCCTGCTTATGCTGGCTTCTGTCTTATTAAAACTAATAACTTTATTAACGAGTCAAAAATGAGAAACCAGATTTACTACATACCGAATTGTCGTCACATACCCAAGGCACAAAATCTATCTTTCAAATTCCATGCTCTTTGTACCAATGATGATTCAAAGCCTTTTACTGCTTTCCTCCAATAATCCATCATGGGGCAAGATGGGAGCCCATTTTGACAGCTCACGCCTCAATCACTTCAATATTGTAGGTAACATAGCGCATTTTGACACCCTCGAACCATTCTCCTATGTGCAAACCAGGCAATACTGCCAATATCAACTTTATGAGTTTCCTGATCCCATTATCCATCTATGTTGTTGATATTGATAAAATTTGGATTAGGTGGTTTCCAACTTTTATCAGACACTTGATGCATAGGGATCACCCCACGTTTCATGTCTTCTACGAGTGTTGATCGTCGCTGATCTTGTGACATCTAATTTCATTGATGCAACAAAGTCGAGTGAAACATGACTGCAATATCCCTCGTACCGAGATGCTCCAAAAAATAGCAATTATCTTTCTGAGTTAACCATCTTTACCGATTGTAAACACCTAATTTTTTACCATATGGAATGCATATTCACAAATAACAAGTTAGAATGAAAAAATTGTGAAAATAATAAAAATAGCTAATAATTACATTTTTTTTAGAATAAACTAGTAGATATATATCCACCATATGTATACTAAAATAGAAAAAAAAAATCAAATATTCGGAGTATTAAATGAAAACAATTACAATGCTTAATTACATGAAGCATATGAATGAGGAGTATAAGGGGAAAACTGTTAGGCATTTTCTTTTATAAAAAATAGAAATGATATTGTCATTCATGAAATAGTTAGGATAACAATGCCTATTATAATTCATTTTATTTGTTATAAACCTCGCCATAAGCTAAATAATAATAAAAATCATGGCAATAGATGTAAGAAAAACTTACCATTTTCTAGAAATTATTGTTAAGAGATGGTTTGAAAACACCTCTATAGCTCATTAGATATAAAGAATTTTTTTTTTTTTTTGTTTCGCCTAATGTTTCTCAAAATACTAAAGAGTAGATATCGAATTTTCAAAGTATTTAATAATAATAAAGTAATTGATTTAATAAATGTATAGAGTTAAATTAGATTTTTTGGTTTTAAGTCTACAAGTAGTCTAAGCTTAACTACTTGAGTTTAAGTGATATAGTCCAAGAAATCGAGTCCATGGGATTGAGGCTTGAGGATAATCATGGTGGACTTGGAGCATAGACATTGAATCAACCCATTTGCTTTTAACTTTTCTTAAGAAAACTCATGTACATAGAGAGACTCGCTATGGGCCTAAACTTAAGAAAAGTCCATCAAAGATCCATAAAGAGGAGGACTCATCTCAATCATCCAATATTTGTGTGATATGACAAACATCATCTGTGATCTAACTGTGTGAACGTTCCTTTCTATTGGACTCAACTCAAAGGCCTAAAGGTATGACGTGTTATCATATTGTGATCTCATAAGATCATACAAAGTTTGGAATGAAGTACACTTCACTTTCCACAAGAATAGTAAGGTTAATTCTAGATAAATCCTCCATTTATTCCAACTATGTTTTAGCTCTTTGAGACTACCTATCCCTTCTCTATGCCTTATTCTCTATAAATTATCACCACATGTCATTGAAATTGCTCCCCTATGGCCACATGTACACTACCTAATCTGAACTCATGAGTACCTGTAGTAGCATTGTGGGATCCCTTGAATCCCTCTACAATAGCTGCAAAAGCTCAAGTATAAAGGTGATGGGATAAGTGGTGTAGACCATAAGATTTTTTTTTCCTTCTTAGTGTCAATTCCTTTTTTACTTTCGTTGCAACAAAGAAAGTGACCCATAGCATGCAACATATATAATGTGGGGATAACTTAAAAGATCACTAATGATTGGCAAAAAGCCTTATCTCTTGGTACATTGTGATGAATGTGCTTTTTCATTGCTGAATGGAAAGTTAAGCAATCTTATAATCATAATAGTTTTACAAGAGGCCTTAAGACATTAAGGGTCTAAGCTATCTCATACTCGAGCTTCTTAACACTACTGTAACAAGGTGAAGGAACAATGCAATCTCATCGTCCTACATTAGACAGTAACTCTACTTGACTAAAGTGTTGCTCCTAAGTGCATAAAGTCTTTTAAGCATGATGATAGCACAATGTTCTTAGTATATCACTTTAGATAAAATTGTTGTTTAGTTGTACTTGCTCTTAAGCATATGAAGTCCTTTAAGGCTTTCTAAGAATAAAACATGCTCCTCACCTTATGCTTAGTAATATCACTGCTAAGTTAGGTTATGCAACTTAGCACATGACGCCTTCAAGTACCTTATTAACCATAAAATATAGAATCGATCTCAGCATAATCTAAGCATTGATGCTATTGAGTGAAAGCATCACCCCCGAGATATACTATAACTCAAAGCCTCATTAGATTAAGAAGAGACTAAATAGTCTTGTGATCAACTTTAAAAAAAAAAAAAACAATTGTTTCAATCTTCATAAAACATTCGACTCGAGCCATAAGGAAAATAAAAAAAGGCTAAATAAGTAAATATCACCTAAATGGAAGCAAAGAATAAGAAGTTTACTAAGCAATATATATATATATATATAGAGAGAGAGAGAGAGAAGTTTAACTAATTCACCATTTTCATTAATTGATGAGGTAAAAGACTTGAGGTAATGATCCTAATTGACACAAAGAAACTCCTCAGCTTGTGTATAATAGATAATGTACTATCTTGAAGTTGAGACAATGCATTCCTTTAAAACACTAAAGTTGTCTTAAGAGATAAGAGAACTCAAGGTCCAGTAAAAATATCATGGACCTACCCTATCACTTGGCAACACCAACCTTATCTTTAGAAATCAAAGTGTTTTGAACAAGTTCTCCTCCAATGGAATGTATCTCATTAACTCACTAATGATGGCACGAATGAGTAAATGCATTAGAAGTGGCTGCCTCATCTCTCTGAGATAAGCCATTAATTAAGAGAAGAGAAGTATTAAGAATCATCAACAAGGAGGGGTGAATCTCACTATTTGCTTTGGCATTTGCTGGGTCGCATTTTCTTGTGGTATTTATCACGCATGGTACATTTGACATGTTGTGTACATAATGATTGCTTCATCTTCTACCATCATATGATTTCTATTAAATGCAATGGCTTTTGAAGGGTCACTACTAGGATACTTACTCTACAAAACATCATGATAAAAATCAATTCCTCAAACCAATTATGTATAGTCGAGCTAGAGGACTCTAAGGACTCATATGGAAAATTTACACTACTACCGACTCGAGCACCAAGCCTTCATAAGTTCCAACATAGTTTCCCAGCTACTAAGCAATCATACCAACCTGCCAAGCATACATGCCAACCTGCCAAGTATATAGACCGACTTATTAAATATCCATATCTATCGCCGAGCTCTTACCATGATCCAAGCAATGTCTAAACAAACCGACCTTAGACGTCTAACTAAGCTAAGTTGCAAAAACATCCAAGTTGAAGACATTTTGATCCAAACTCTAAATATTTCTTAATATCTGAGCTTTGACCCAAGTAAGATCAAATTTGCCCAATTCTCAAACCCTCTTCCAATGTCCTTTAAGCTTATTTCTACAGCCGTAAGACTATCTTAGACTCTACATAGCTTTTGTACATGGCACTAACCACCCCTTGACACGTGTCTTTTAGCACAACATTTTAGAAGGATTCATCACTTTTCCATACAAAACATCTTTATCTCTTTTGCCCTTTTTAGTATATTTCATGTATTCTAATTGTAAATTACACTTTTGTCTTTTCCATGTATGCTTGTAATCCTAATGAGGCTAGTATATAAACCCCATTTACTTATATGCAAACATAACATTGCATTATTGAATATTATTAGTTTCTTTCTTAAATAACCTTAGTGTTCTCACTATATCTTAACTCTCATATATTCCCTTTAGCAAGGAGTAGTGGTAAGTGACCCTATAGTTTAAACTAATGAGTCATATCCAACGAACTGTAGGCTAAGTAAGATCAATTGGTATGTCATATCTAATTGATAGCTACCCAAATTTGCTAACCCTCTTGACTTTCTTTTGGTTCTCAACTGTTATAGTGTTTCTCTATATGTATGACCCTAGAAACACATCTATAAGTAGCCTACATATGATGAAAAGATCTTTATGCTTTAACTTACAATATGCAAGTCCAATTATATATGACATCAAACTCCCTAACATCTTTTATTAAGTTTGACAAAGCATGTACCTACCAGTTTGTTGTAGTTGACTTTGTTTACCTCATTATGGCTTCTAAATCCCCCTGATAGTCTCCTTTGGGAAAACATATCTAGAAAGATAAGCTTAAAGGAAGACTCGTCATCTCACCATCAAAAGGCCTTTAGTGATAGAGCCATAACACTAACCAACACATCCTCAGCTTGTTCAAGAGAATGGTTGAGGTGCCATTTTAAAAGGCTTACTTGATATAGCAATTTAGACTAATTCGGAAGGATTTCACATGCATATGCAATCCGTAGAAAGTTTCTGAAACTTGATTCTTCACATCTTGCAGAATAAATGGAAGTGAGACAGTTCCTTTCTTTTATTTCCACAAGTGAAACATTTAGTCTGCCCTAGTGAAATCTTAAAGTTATGACAAAGCTTTAGCTCAATGAAGCAAAGGACCCTTTTAACAAGGCATAGCATACAAAGCTTTTGACTCTTAAACTCATGCTAAAAAATATCTTTAGAGATAGTCATGTTTGGCTTACTAGAAAAAGGAGACAAAATTAGAGAAACTTGACCATAAGCATGAATAAGGTAGTGCCTCTACTTGATAATATTAGATATTTTCACAATCCTTAGCATTGAAACCAATAAAATGCATGTAATGAAAACATTAGTCACAATAATAAGAAACTAAGGTAGTTATACATGTTGCTATCCGTGTAAATAAAATAGATGATAAAAGGTCTTTTCCTCAAATGATAACGAGGAGGTAATTCATTGGGATTTTTTTTAAACATTAACTTCTACTATAAACTTTAGATGCAGTTTACTATCTCTTACAGAAGGAAAATTCAATATAGGCAAATATGGAGAAGGAGCTACCGCATCACTAAAGAAGGGATTCTAGGAAAGCATGCCTTCTCTAGTTAATGACTTAGATTAATCCCTTCTAATCTTGTTGCTATAAAGGACTCAAAGTAATCCCTTTTAGTCATGAAAAATATATAAAGAGAAAGAAATGTACACAAAGAGAAAGTAGGTATATGTAATAAAAAAAATGTTAAATATATATCTTCTTAAGTATACTCAAGTGTAATACATTTAGTCATCTTAGCAAATATGATGTTGATTTTGAACCACATACAAGTACTCTATGAATTATTTATGAGTGGCTATGGGTTGCTTAGTTAGCTTTAATGGTTATAAATGACCATAAACTTCTAATTAGAGTAACGCTATGTTTGGTGCTTGCCATAACTCAAGATTGATGCTTGTAGGTGATTGAGGACTACTGAATGATTTTCTTCATAAACAATGTCACGTCATGTTAGTTGTAGACTATTGAACAAATAATATTGTGTCTAATAATTAATGGCTATGAATTAATAATGGAAAGCACTTACAAATCGATGGTTGGCCTAAATCTGATGGATGACTGTTTGCTCAAGTATGATGGATAGCTATCCATTTAAGTCTACTTGATGACTACTTAAGTCCAATGAATGGCTGCTCACTTAGGTTTGATGAATAGTTGTCTACTATGAATGATGGATACTATTTGCTTAAGTTTGATGAATGTTAGATTGCTTGATAGCTACATGATGGTTGCTTGATAGCTATTGGAGGATTCCTCAATAGTGACTTGATTTAAGCTTAATGGAGAAATCTTACATAATAAAAAATAAAAAGGTGAAAATTATTAGCATGCACCAAGATTTGTTCAAGAAAAGTTTGAATGGAAAAAAAAAATAGAAAGTGAGAAAAAAAAGTATAGATTCAAAGAAAATATATAAATACGAGTTATTTCAAGTGCAAGAATCACAAGGAAACATAAAAGGGGAAAAAAAAAAAGAGAAAAGAAGAATTGAATTAAAGACCACACTTTGCAATTGCTTTAATCCCAAGCCTATTTAAGAAATCAAGATCTAAGCTTAATCACATATGGCCCAATTGTATGCATGGTCAAAATCTAAGAAATGCAACCTTTCAAATGAAGCTAACATGTTACAACAAATGGGTACCATGTGATAAAGTAAATGAAATCAAGTCCATCTAACCATGACCAACATTTAAAAGGAGAAAAGTAAAATTAATAAAAGGCCAACTCATTCGTATGGTTTCCCCTAAAGCTACATATGTTATTGAAAAATAAATAAATAAAAAGAAACTATACATTGATGTAGCTTCATGGTAGATACAAAGGAATAAGAATTCATATGAACAGTGGTAGGTCCTAACCGTAAGATGGTTAGAAAGATAAATGATAGCCAATAGTGAGTTAGAGCTTGCATACAAGCATACAAATATTATGCACCGTATACTTCACTCGCAACTATCCCTTAGCTCAAAGGAAAAAACAAGAGTACTCTAACTTAGAAGCTTAGTGTAGTTTACACAAGTGCAAGGGAGAAGAAGATAACTTTGAATGTTCACTAACTAATGCTGCGAAGTACAAAATGAGATTTTTTATAGTTTCCAAATTAAGACAACTTACAACATGATATAATTACTTAAAAGGGTAAAATGTTGAAAAAAGAGATGTATAGTAATTTACAAGGGTAAAAAGGAGAAAACACAGTTTATTATACTTCTGGTAGCAATATACTGTCAAGGGATGTGTAGCAATTCATCACTAGAATTATTGATGTAGAGAATCGAATCTTGCCTTAGGTCAAGACTATAATTTAATAGGAGGTTAGCAATTATTTCGGTAGGCTCGATGTTTTGTTGGCTAAGCTAATGGGGAGGTCAATCAAGCTATTTGACTTGCTGCAAGTTTTCAATGGACTACACTAGCATTGAGATAGGTTGGGGACATGCTTAGTTCCTCTACCTAAGATATAGTGTAGAGCTAGTTGAGGCTTAGGTAATGATTAAGTCAACATTTTGGAGTTCATCCTCCTCTTCTGTAAGTTGTTGTTATATAGCTCAATAGACCATGTTAGTTAACCTATGAGCTCGAGATTGGGTAATAAGATCTTGATTCCTATCATACATGGCCATTTCAAGTCAATTATTAATTAAGCATACAATCCAATTGAAAAACAAAGAAAGAAACAATGGAGTCGAACAAGTTTAAGCCTTAGAGCAATCAAAACAATGTTTTCCTCCATATTTTACCATGATCAAAGTAAGCTTCATCAAAGTTATCTGCTTACAAAAATTGCAATGCTACCAAAGATGATGAAGGAAAAAGGACTAAGTAATAAGTGTTGAAGATTGGTCTCATACATGACTCATCATTAGCTATTGCAAGAGGATTTCTATTATAGGATTGCTAGCTAATAGATAGAAAAATTATGGTATTTAGTCATATGACATGGATAGTGATGCACCTAGGAGCTAAGTTATCACTAAGACTTACTAAGTATATAAACATCTCCTTTGAGGAAGCAAATAATGGAGGATGGGGATAAGCTAACTATTCATGAGGCAACTTCACAAATATGACTCACTAGGAAGCTTAACAAAACTCAATCCACTTACTTGATATGACTCATAATTAATGGATTGAGGTCCATCCATTACTGACCTTAGCTATGTTTAGGATAGATAAGATTGTGTTCAAGGTAAATAAGATTGTAAAAGTGGAAGACCTTGAAGCTAAGCTTACAAGGAACATGAGAAAATATGTATTCATTATGAAGAGGACAAAAGATGTCTCTAGATACACATTGTGCCCCTTTTATAATAGCTACTTAAGGTGAACCTCTGAATGGGGAAAATGACTAAGGGGTTACACCAAAAAAGGAGAGAATAATTACATGTAGATTATGCAAATTGGAAAAATACAAAAAGGATATTCATTGGTTGACGCATACTAACAGTCTATCAAATTATGTGGTACCTAAGCATTGATTACATCAACTAGCAGAAAGAGATAATTTATATGATGGGTGCATATCGTATTATTTGAGGTAAGTTCTACTCGAGCAACGTGGCTTGGAAATAAGGCAATCAAAAGAATGACCAAACAATCCAAGCTAACCTAATCCTCAAAGAAGGTCGAAATAGTCTTCTACAATAGGTTTAATAGCTTATATATAGGAGAAACAACTCGACAAGTGATAGGGAAGGAAGCCTCAAACAAAAGCCTACTTTTCTTTAGTCATCTAGCCATTACAAACTCAGGAGCTAGGCCTTGGTGTCCATAAAAGTAGCCTTAGGTGATCAACCCAAAGTTCGGCAAATGCTATCTAGAGGTTAGCAAGGGCAAATCAAAGGTCTATGGAGGTAAAGAATAGGTCAAACTTATGGTGGAAGAGGTAGGATTCTCATAAGCTCCTTAGGGTTATTGAAGATTTGACCTCCAAATGTCAAGTTTAGCTTCATTTATGACATATAGGGTCAAGTTAGCCACTTTAAATGTTAAGGATATACCATATCCTTCCAACAAATCCATCTCATAGGCATTGTCATTGATCTTCCTTAAGATTCTAAATAAGCTATTAGCTCGGGGAGACAACTATTACTTGTACAACTTGGGAACCTATATTTATGGAGGTCCATCTACATTTGATCCTCAGGTTGGAAGCTTATGACCTTCCTTCTTTTGTCTCTACTCTCTTTCTACTCAGCGAGAGTCCAAGAAAGCTACAAAATGACATCTTGGTGTAGTTTCTTAAAGTGCTTAGCTCACCTTTGTCCTTTAAGGCTCTCTTTCTTAGTAATAGGGGCAGAAATCATACCCAAGGCAATGTCGGGTTGATGTTGTAGACAACCTCAAATAGTAACTTGGTGCTAGAATGTGAGTAGACTTGTTATGGGTAAATTCCACAATGGGCAAACATAAGTCCTAGTTATGTAAGTTATTCCCAGCTCACAATAGTACTTCCAGGGTTTAGTTCACAACTTCAGTCTCGCCATCTACTTGGGGTGCTAAGAGGTACTGAACATCAACTTTATACTAAGCCTCTATCATAGCATCTTCTAAAAAAAGCTAGCTAACTTTAAGTCTAAATATGATCTCTTGCAACAACAAGGTTAACAATAGACAAAGCATCTTTAATCTTCTAACAAATAAAGTAGGCTACTTTGCTAAACCGGACAAATACCACCATAATTAAACCATGTTGTCGGGTAGTCTTTGGTAGTTAATCAGTTGGCAAGTGCACCTATCAAGTTATAATACAGTAGACTCATTCGTCTAGGTTTCAATCCTTCAAAGATTGCACATAGCATATTGGGACCCTTGTTAATCATTAAGTCCCCTAATTTCTCACGTATAGTAGATTAAAGTCACTACTTACACTTGCTCTATTATTCAATTTATAAAAGAATAATTGAATTTCAACTATGGAACGAACAATTAAATTTTAACAAGCATGAGAAATAAAATTGTGCAACTATAAATCAATAGAACAATAGTAAAGCAAGAACCTTAATTGACCATATGGATATCTAGACGCTATTTCTCTAAGGAATTAACATGTAACAATTCAAAAGATTTCTAATTTTTTCCCTACTCTTATTAACTAAAGAAATTCAAATTATGAGCTAATAGGGATCACTTCACTACTAGCTATTAACCCTAACCGCATTCTGTCCCAATCACTTTTACAACAAGATGAATTAAGATAGTAGTAAGAACAAGAATTCCCTTTATAGAAATTTCTCATAATAAATTCCAGAAGAACTTTATAACCTATTGCTAAGATTATAGATAACTCCCATCAATTATGGTAAATCTAATTACACATCAAGTCTTGTAACCTCAATGTACAATATCAGATAATTAGACTGAAACTCTAGAAATAACAATCTAATTTAATACAAAACACAAAAATGATTTGATAAATAGTAGGGAATTTTATTCAAATAAATAAAACATACACTTTACATGTCAATCTATAGATCCACTGGTCCAAATATCTACAACATACGCTATAGTCATGCTAGAAACTAAATAATAAAACATAGAAATGCAAATCCTAACACAATAACTCTTGTTCATTCTTACTTCTTCCCTTAAGTCTCCATTTTTCTTCTCTTCTCTCCTTTCCCCTATAAATGAGTATCTCATTGTTTATTTATAAGATTGTGTTAAAATTGTCCAAATATGGAAATATTCTTATGTGTCTCCAGGGTCAGACACACGAAGAAGCACCATAACAAACAAACCGAAAAGGAAATAGAAAAGAAACTAGCAAATCTCGGGTAGCTACCAAATGGATATGATGTACCACTTGATCCTACTCGACCTACAATTCACCAAATATGATTCACTGGTCTAAGTTGAAGGGTCACTTGCCACTACTCTTTGCTAAAAGGAATAGATAAGAGTTGAGAGATAACGAGAACACTAAGGTTAATCAAATGAGTAATTCTGTATTAAGAGTTGAATGTCTGCGTACAAGGAAAGTGGGGGTTTATATACTTGCCTATTAGGGTTATTTTATATGTATAAAAAGACAAAAGGGTATTTTACAATTATGTTACATGAATCATATTAAAAAGGGGTAAAAGGGACGAAGAATATTTTGTATAGAAAAGAAAGAATCATTTTGGAACATTGTGTCAAAAGGCACGTGTCACTTAATGGTTGTATATTAGGGGTATGATACAACATAGGTAGAAACAGTCAAGGGCCGACTTGATTTATATTAGGTTTAGAGCCAATTAATCTAGTTATGAAGTCAGCTCTATTGGAGTCAGGTGCCAGTGGTTAGTTGGAGAGCTTAGCTAGGCTAGCCTTTCTTGGGTTACCTTCTGGATCAGGACTTCGTAACTAGGCAAGAGCATGTTGGATACATCTGAGGATCTGACAGATAGGTCGGCAGGAGGTCAGATCGGGATAGGAGTCCCCATTTTAGCTATGGCTTAGAGTTAGTATTTTTCATGCGAGCCCTTAAAGTCCTTTAGCTCGGCTTCTTATGATTGGCCTAGGGGGTTGATTCCTATCATTTTCAATATCATAGCATGACTATGCCCAAGGAATAGGGGCATATACTTGGCCATATACTTCAAGTGTGCTTTAATTACAATATTCTTCTATAAAATTCCTAAAAATTCTTGTCAAAGGGATCATAGCCAAAGAACGTGGGTGTGTTCTTAGGCATGTTTTTCTCTAGAATTCTAATCTTAAGTAAATTTTACTAAGGAGCTTGCTATCTTTGACAACTCCTTATATCAAGTAAAATTCTTCTCAATCTTAAGCAATTTTCATCCTTTTTTACTTCAATGGCTCCTCCATGTTCTGAAATCAACAAATTACTCATATAAGTATCAAAATTCATTAAAATTCACATTTGTTGATACCCAATTCTTGCCCAAACCAAGGCCCAACATGCAAAGCCCACCATACAGACGAGTCATCAAGATATATATGGGTGAACAATAAGCTTGCCTTCTATATCGCGACCTACTCAATGAAGCTACGCAAGCCCGTTATAGTATGTACGAGCTAACACTGAGCTCACCCTCTATACTTTACCTATTCAACAAGCCATATAACATCTTACTCGAGCAGATCAACTTGACCATGGAGCTCATATACACCAACCATCTAGCATCAATTCAGGTCTTAACTTGCCCTCAGTGGAGCACTAGCCGACCCCTTCTTCGATGTCTTGACACAACCTTTGTCTTTAGCGCCTGCTCCTAACTATAACCCATTAATGAGCATCCAACATCTGTAATACAGCCAGCACATCGATAGCTTCTACAGATGTCAAATCTTTGTGCTATAGATTTGGTTATTGGGTCAATCACAACCAATGACTCCTAAAGCTACTTAGTCTCTACTACGGCACATGTCATCTACCGACAACCAGTACAAGTGAACCTCAGATCGCCATGTGTCCAGGTGACTCCCATGAATGGTGCTAAGCACCATGAAGTTAGGGGGTCATTTCAAAAATTATTCCTTGTCATGATTTCCAAGAATCAATAAGGAAAAGAAAGTCTTCAAAAAGAAGTTTATTTAACTCAAGAAATCTTTCTAACTCTTTTCCATAACATAAAAGAAAATTTCCAAAACTTCTACTTAAGTGAAATTAAAGAAAAGAATCAAAAGAGTTCTTTAAAATAAAATATTAATATAAGAAAAAACCAAAACAAATGGATAAAGTCATGCTTTAAAAGTAATTAACCCATCATGTCCAAATAAAATTTCCTTAGCTTGGACCTTATCAATATATGGACTTATAATATCAATACCATGATGATTTGAACCATATATGAGGAC
The DNA here is from genome assembly GCA_024138015.1 of Lumnitzera littorea. Taxonomy (NCBI): domain Eukaryota; kingdom Viridiplantae; phylum Streptophyta; class Magnoliopsida; order Myrtales; family Combretaceae; genus Lumnitzera; species Lumnitzera littorea. The sequence goes on from JAMXBB010000009.1 coordinate 84,373,013, forward strand.
CATAAAACTTTGGAACAAGCACCAAGAACATTTATGGACATATACGGACCATTTGGATATGACATGGAAATATTGAACATAATTAAATAAAAGAACAAGCTTGAAACAAAACTTAACTAGAAACTTTAGTAGTTTCACATATATCACAAATATCTTTATCTGTATAGGTACCTTCGATTTAGAAATCCTAGAAGATTATTACGATGATTAAAAAGATAGCTAGGTGAGTACCTACTATAATTATCACTTATATCTATTTATATCATAGTTGTACTCTTAATCTTATATACTTAATTTGATTTGTATGAGGTATTCGAGAAACATATGTGCTTGAATTGCTTGTTAAGACATTAAGAATTATTTCCATAAACAAAGTTGATGTTTGTGATGTGATGTAGATCGTATGATTGTGTGATATTTCAATGATCACTAAAATAATTGGAGAATAAACATATCAAAATCTAAACATCAATGTGTTCATACATAGCATGTTGCATAAACCCCAATTATTTGCCACCACTGTTACACATGGAATGAAAAGGCTAAAACCTTCCTCATTTATTGCAAACTAAGTGGCTTTAAGGATGGTCATGCATTAAATGAGGCCAAGTCCATTCTTATGTTTTGGGTTTGTATACATTTGAAGGTTGATTAGGGATCTGATCACTCCCTAGTAATTTAGTGGTCAAGAAAGGTATTTTTCTTATTTTTGTTTTAGCCTTCCTAGGACCGATAGAGAAATCCTTCTCTTGTGATTTTTTATAAGCTTCTATGAACATTTCTTTTGGTTCCTTTGACTAACCAGAAGATCCATTCTGCTAAGAATTATGAGAATTTTAGGCAAACATTTCATTTAGTTTTCCTAGATAACCAAGAGATTGGTTCTCTCGTGAGGTCAAGGAGAATGGGCACATTTAGTTCTCCTAGGACCAATCAAGGGACATCATCTCTTGGTCATTACTGACATTGGGTTTAGCTAAGAAATTGCAATTTTGCGGCTATTTTATGGTAGCTAAGGATCTTATGCTAAGTATTTTTTTTTTTTAACGCTAAATTGGATGCCTGAACACTAGTGGAACTATAAATCCTTAACCTAAGGTTGGGTAGAAGGGTATAAGGGTAGAATTTAAACCCTAGACTGCATACTGGATATTAGAAGGTTACATATATTGTTACATATGTTTGTTTGTTGCATAGCATATGCATGTTTAACTAAATTGCTTAAAAGGTAGAATGAGTTGGTATCTCACTAAGTTGGCTATAGCTTACAGCCCAATAGCTTTGACTTGATGTAAGAACCTTACTAGGTCTATCTTGGAAAATCCAGACCTCTTGTGAGATTAAAAGCTTTAGAGCTAGGTTTAGGAGAGGGAGTAAGGAATTTAAATTATAAAGTTAGAAAGGAACTATTTTAGGTTAATTTTATTATGAAAGACTCCTAAAGTATTTTAATTAAGTTTGTAATTTTGTATTTAAATAATAATATTTGGACTTTGTTTTATGCCATTAAGTCTATGATAATTTGTAAAATTCTAGTGTTGACGCTTCATGTTCTTATTGAAAGTAACTAGAAATGTTTTTCAAGTATGTGAATAGTTTCTTCTAATCTGTACATGACAGTCTATCACTACTAGGCTATCTTCAAGGTCGTGACAAGGCACATGCCGCCTAATGCACTAGCTTAAACAAGCTTCTGAAGTTTCTCTACCTCGACCTTTGCTTGGCTCCTTATTGATAGCTAGTATACTTAGTTAAGCATAAGGACGAAATCTAAGAGGTCATAAAGATATAGGCATAGTACATGGTTGGTCAGCAAAGTAAGACTAAATACTTTGACAAAAACTATAAGCAACTCACCTCATTATGCCTTCTCAACAATTCCGCGAAAGCCTCCATGTCGCTCTTGTTAGCAAAGAGTTACCTGAACTACACTTGCAATTGCTCAAACCTCTATACGAGCTTGTCTCTAGATAAAGGGGGATCTACTCAGCTCTCATAATGAACTTATGGCACCATGTCTTCATCGTCAAGGATCTCGATAGTAAGAGGCCCAACATTTTGATAGGTCCTTTCCAAACCCTCCTACTAGATGTCCACCTACTCATCCTTTACTAGGACCCTCGGCATGGCAATCACAATCCTAGCCTAAACCTCCTAAACTAGCCTACCACCAAACCCTACTCCTTCCAACCTTGGACGAATCTGTAGCAAACCCACTAGAATATCGCTAGCACCATGCTGAGTAACCTGGGGGAGTGTCTGCTACCTCCTACTTTTCTTCTTAGACTTCTTTAAGTGGCATTATGAAGTCTCCTCCTCCTCCTCCATAACAGGCTCTTTCTCTTCTAAGCAAGCTCGAAAGCACTTTCAAGCCACCTATTCTACATAGTGAGCAGCTTTGCCCTTACCCTCTCTATGGCCATCTCCATAGCTACAAAACAAAACCAACAAACTTCTTAAGTAAACAAATCAAACGAAGATAACGTACTTACTACACCATAGATGAATAGCCCGATGTCCCCTACTCCAACAACTAAGTGATGTAGTGCAGCAGATCGCTAACCACCCCTCCTCGGTAAAATATAACAAACACTTGTCTCCATCCCAAACAATGGCAAGCCCTTCTATACTTCTCACAAATCAATTGAAGATCAAGCTTCTTTTAACCCACTAAATTTAGTAGCTCGATACTAGTCTTGGTGTCCTCATCTCCTAAGCCGTTCAACTTTCTTCCCCGAATAGGATACCTCTAGTAAGATGGGAAATCTAAAAGCTTAGGAGTGCAAATACTGCAGAAGAACTCTTTCTTACCTTCCACTTTGTTCGATAACTTATCAAAGATCCTTAATGCCTTACCTCGGTTGGTAACATATACCTAGTTGTCAGCTAACCTCTTCATATGAAAGAAATGCCTAAACAATTGCACTATCAACCTCCACAACTCCCATAGGTACAATGCCTCAAATGCGAGCAACTGCACCACACATTGGCATCAAGATTCCTAGGAGCAACCTTGAAGTATCGAAAGAACTCCACCAAGAACTCTGAGAAAGGGAGGTGAAGTTTGAGGTCAAATAGCTTCATGTATACAGTGAATGATCGGTTGTCCCCTATATCATATGCCCGCTATCCCCCATGTCTACCTCCACTTGCCATCTTAGCGCTTCCCCTACTACTTGGCTCACTGATCTTAGTTTCTTCTTGCTCACCACATAAGCGACATGGGTATGCACATTCTCATTGGTGTTGGTTATGTATAATAGCTCCCTTTACGTCATCCTCTTCATTGTTCATTGGATATACATTACGAAGCCATCGCTGTACCCATTCCTACCTCTCCTCCTAAGATAGTATCACTCCATCCTCGTCTTTTGTCATCATTTTGATAGGAGTAAGGTTATCACCCCTTTCTTGAGCTAAGTCTTCGTAACCCTCATCTACCTCCCTCGAAATAGATGGATGAGAAGACTCACTTTACTAGTCAATCGTGCTCTAGTTAGCCATTATGAGTAATCCATTAAAAAGGGAAAACACTATAAAAGAGAACTAGCTTGTAAGTGAAAATTTTAATAGAGTCTCCCCAAAGTTAACAAAGAAAAGTGAGGAGTAGGGACCTATGCTCCCCTTTATATAGACAACCAAGGATGTACACCAAACCTCATTTGCCTACATGTCTTACTCCATCAGCCAAAGCCACTGATCGATTCATACGAATGGATTGTTGATGTAACTTGACAACTGATCACCCCATACACTCAGTCACTCTTATGAAATCATAAATTCATGCTACACTTCTCAAAAATGGCCATCATGATGCCTCAAGTAACTCAACGGTCACATCAATTACGTAGGAGGCTAGTGCATGAGAAAATGGACCTAACCAAAGATGCCTTCGTCATGCCTCCAAACAATAAGAAAGACCCTTCTACTCAAAGCAAGAGTGCTCTAGCCTTGGTCGGGTATCCTTATGCGAATTACTCTCCTCACATCTCAAACGTTGAGGAGAGTAGGGAGATAAGTGTTAATACCTAATTCTACCCCAAATTATAGCCCAACATGTGAGCAAACTGTTAAGGTATGCACAAGGGAATAGTAAGCTCACCTTCTATACCGTAACATGCTCGGTGAACCTATGCAAGCCCATTGGTGTATATACGAGCGAATAGCGGGTTTGTGCTCTATACTATACCTACTCAATGAGCCATACAGCATCCTTCTTAAGCAAATTGGCTTGACCACTAAGCCTATGCACACCAACCATCCAGCATCAATTGGGGTCTCAATTCACCCTTAACCAAGCACCAGCTGACCCCTTCTTCGACATCCTAACTCAACCTTTATCCTTAGCGCTTACTCTCAAATACAACCCATTAATGAGAGTCTAACATCCGTAGTATAGCCAATACACCTAAAAGCCTCTACTGATGTTAGATTTCTATGCTGCAAATTTTGTTAATGGGTTGATTAGAATCAACTGCTCCAGAAGTTGCTCAATCTCTACTGCAGCGCATGCCCTTCTGCTAATGACTAGTATATGCAAACCCCAAGTCGTCACATGTCTAGGTAACTCCCATAAAAGGCTTGAGGTATCATTAAATAGGGGGAACCCTCCTTGATTCCCTTTTCTCTCTCATCTTTTCCCATTCCTAGTAACTCTCCTTCTTTCCATTTGGCCTCTACACACAACTCTTACTCTACCCTACATACACATAAGGTGAACAATACCCCTCGAGCTCTTAGTACTTAGTGTACCTAGGAGCTCAATTATCACTAGGACTTATCGAGGCAGAATTGAACTGAAATGGGTCCTTTGAGATATCGAAGAAAATTAGAGGGAAACAATCCACAATCGAATAAGAGTAGCTAATGTGAAGCTGCTCAGAAGATATGACTCACCAACAAACACAACACGACTTGACACCTCACTTGATATGATGCATAAGTTGATGTCAAGATCCACCCGCAACTAATCCTAAGCTACTCGGCAAGATTAGATAAGAGTGTAAAGGGCATGGACTTGGAGAGGATTGTCTCACAAGAATAGAGTATTCAGTATTAAGATGTAAGTTATCTTCAACTTACAAGAGAAAAGGACTATTTATAGTAAGTCCTTAAAGAAACATTACAAATAAAGAAATTACAAGAAAGTATTTATAAAAAGGGGTTTCCTAGTACATAAGAAAAGGGTAAAAAGGATAATAAACCAAAAATGGAATAGTTAAATGGCAAACGAGGTGGACAGCTAGCAGTGTAGCATTGGTCCCGTACGAATATTCTTTGAGCACAGTAAGCAAGAAAGGCTAAAATGTTGTGGCACTAAAGGGGCTGGGACAAAAGAAACGGTGGTATGCCAAAAGAAAACTACTCATCCATTTAAGTGAGTCTCTTATCACTCGATAAGAGATTCACGACAGCAGTTTGTCGGAGTACTTGGCACAAGGTCCTCAGCAAGGGAACGGTCAGCATCATCACTACTAAGTATACAAATCAATATATGACAATGTAGGGAGCTTAAGGAGTTCAACCACCTTTCTTCGATGTACAGTTTCTCATCATCAGTAGGTTATCGAAAGAGAATTCTTTAGGAGAGGGATTGGAGGCCTAAGAGCCACGTGCAAGTAATGGGACCACTGACCGGCAATGCATCAAATGGTGATGCCAATATGATTGTAGGTGGTAGGATGTGCTATACAATAGATTGGTTCCCATTCACCTCCATAGAATCCTCTAAAAGTAGCTCATGAACTTTAGGTCTTGATCTAAACCAATTGTTCTGGGAACTCCGTGAAGCTTGATTACTTCCTGCAAGAAAAGAAAAGAAATAGCCGAAGTGTCATTAGTTCTGGAAGAGGATACAAAATGTGCCATCTTACTAAATCAATCTACAACCCACGTAATGAAGTTCTTCCCTCAAGACATCTTCAGTAATCCTAATATGAAGTCCATACTTAGCTCAGACCATGGTTTGGATGAGACAAGTAAGGGTAGATAATGTCCTTGCTCAGCTTGGCTCTACCTCTCGATAGGTCGCACACTTCTCTAACACAAACTATACATCTATCATCATTCTAAGCGAAAAGAATCTCGCAGATAATACTTCATGGGTTCGGTGCTAGCCAAATTGTCTTGTCAATCCTCCTCTATGTACCTCATGCATAAGTAATTCTCTCATGAAACAAGTCGAGATACATAAACTCCTCTTCCTGAATAGGTATTCGTCTTCCCTATGATAGTCATCCAGTGTCTGTCCTTCCTCACATCAGGCATAGAAAGGATCAAAGTATGGATTCCCAGCATACAAATTCTTTATGGTTAAAAAACAGAGTAGCCTTGTTTACAACTTAGTTAGGAAGGTATGTCGCCTCGCTAGGCCATCAACTACTACATTTTTCATTCCATTCTTGTATTTTACGACATAAGAAAGACCCTCTATGAACTTGACCCATTTAGCTTGCCTCTAAGATAACTTGGGTTAGCTCTTTAAATACCTCAAGGATTCATAATCGGTGTAGATCACAAATTCCTTAGGCAGCAGATAGTGTTGCCACACTGTTAGGGCTTGAATTAAGGAGTAGAACTCCTTGTCATAGACAGAATAGTTGAGTGCAGCTCCTCGAAGTTTCTCACTGAAGTAAGCAACAAGTTGACCTTCTTGCATCAGCACAGCACCTATGCTTAGTCTAGATGCATCATACTCTTTGAACACTTTTTCAAAGCTCTGTAGAGCAAAGATAGGGGCTGTAGTTAGCCTCTCTTTCACCTCCTCAAAAGTTCACTTCTCTTTCTCACCCATTTGAATTCAACACTCTTCTTTAACAGTTCGGTAAGTGGGACCACAATTGTACTGAAATTCTTTATAAATATGTGATAAAACAATGCTAGGCCGTGGAAACTTCTCATGTCTATAAAACAAGTCGGCTCAAGCCATTCTATGACCACTCTTATTTTCTCATCAACAACTTGAATATCAAGACTCTAAAGGGAGCCTAATAGGATTACCTAAAACTTCCATAACATGTGTGCACCCATGATATGAAAACCGTCTTGCAAGTCAGAGATTGCAGGACTCTAAATAATAAATCACTAAGATTATTGATTTTCAAGTAATTAATTTATTATAACATAACATAACATATAAATATAAATAACTGTAAGTATCTGATATCTTACAGTTCCTCAGAACTATAGAGAATCAATATCCCCTACCAAATAATAGGACAGGATATGCCAACATTATAAAATTGCAAGAAAAATTAAATTATATTAAATTCTAACATGTGAATATTTTCTACAAAGAATGTTTATGCATCACCTATAAAGATCTCAACTAATTCTAACACTAATGTACATATCTTCATCTTGCACTCAGCACTCGAGACTTATCCTAATCCCATTGTAAGTAAACCTGCAAAAAAAAGATTATTGGGGAATAAGCTACAAGAGCTTAGTGAGCTATCCCTCATACCATACTGGCAAACAAGTTATCAAAAAAATTTTTACAACCATATGAATGCATGCATACGCAGTATGCCAAACAATATATGCAGTTGACCGGTACTGCATATAATATTGGATCTTAATGCCCTCTGAGATAAGAGTTGGAGATTCATTAGCACCATTCACAACCAAGCTGTAGCACCTGGGTTTTTAGCCATAACTTTGAATATCATATTTCGTAAAATATATTTCCATTTCTAAGTCATTTAATAGTACACAAAATCTTAAGCCTAGTGGTGAGGTGGCCCCCACAGTTCATACTCACACCCTATAACAAAGATATCTAGACTTGACCCTTAGCCATACAGTTGGCGTCTCCATTGCTTAGTAAGCTCATAGGTTTGAGTAAGGTCATGTTACATAAGTGCACCATACATAAACACTTTAATATATATAAACAACCCCCGCAAAGCCTCTCTTTATCTCCGCGTGCAATAACAGCTTGAATAAGTAATGAGATGCATGGATAATGTGTGACCCTTTTAATTTAAGATAAGCCAAATATAATTAGGTCAAATTATGAGGTGATCAATCAATATTAGCAAACCATCCAAATCATATAAAAATCAATCATACCATTAAATCATCAATTATCATTTTTAACAATATTTCTCACAATAATCAAACAATGCCAAGCACATGCATATCTCAAAACCCCATGCATCAAGTTATTGATATTCAATTTAAGTGCATTAACTACAAGCACAAACAAGTATAGAGTCATCGGAAGTACTCACTTGATTATGACGACTCACTCTAGTCCTAATAACCGATCGGAAGATCTTCACTCTCGTCAAGATCACCTGATCATTACGAGATAACAGGGATAATAAGTAGTTGACTTAACTAATGGTTTTAGATATCTATCTACCTAATTCTACTTAGATTACTATCAGCCTTTATTCGATTAAACCTAATTACTAATCGTACATAACTTTTTCATTCTATTTTCAATATTTACGAATTTATAGTCGTTTTTCATCGTTTTCGAACGCATGTTCACACGATAATGTCTGTTTTGGACATTAAGACCTATGTTTTACGATATAGACCAAATTTATTGAAATTCTAACTATTGAAGCTTAATTATTCCTATTGGCTAGTTTTATATTCCATTTTAGTAGTTAATGATTTAATTAGCCATTTATTCTTATACTTAGGGAATTTTATATTGGTATTACTAATTTATGTCCTTGATTAAGTTTGATTCAAATTAGGAAGTGTATTAGGGTTTAAAGTTTTGGATCTTAAGTACATGTACATACTTATGTTCTTATTTTATAAGCTTATGCTTATATCATCGCTTATGTCATCAATTGCTTATGTCATTGCTTATATCATCATTTGCTTATGTCATGGCTTATGTCATCATGTGATTACCTCATTACTTGCATCATCCTTTGCTTACATCGTCTTTTGCTTACATAAGCCTTACCTCATACCTAAGTGTATTATGTACACTTATGTACATTTATACATTTGTTAACTATATACCTATACCTTTGCTATACTTATATGTATACTAGTATACTTATACATATACTTATACATATACCGTATTTATACTTGTACATATACTCGTATACCTATACGGTCATATATGTATTTTTGTACAAATTTCGTATGTCAAATTTTCCTCTTAAGAAAACCTTCCTAATTTCATTCTTTTGTGTTTTTAAGTGTGTATTTAGTATGGTATAGGTATGTATAGTTAGGATTTGTCTGAGTTTAGGTTATGTACATAGTAAATACTTATGTACAAAAATCTCCATACTTGTATTCTTCTAGTATATCCGTATGTACATATACTTAAGGGTATATACACATGTATTCTTTTCCTCTTCATCATGATTCCTATCCTTCTATGCTTAAAGGTGGAAACTTTATGCCTTATTATACATGATCACACATAACATATATCTACTTATCTAATCTACCTCATCACCTAACTAATAAGTAATATAAAGCAATATATAATAACATGATCACATACCTTAATTTGTGTTTGAATTATGGAGACAAAGTGGAAATTTTTGAAAGTGAAAGGGGAAGGGGATGTCACGGCAATTGAGGTGGGCTTTTGCTTTGTTTCTTTTTGTTTTGTTTTGCTTTTGGAATGAAGAAGATGGTGGGGTCTAGAAGAAAACAAGTGGACGGCAATTAAGGAGTAGAAGGGAAAAGAAAAGCTAAAAGAAAAGAAAAGAAAAGGAATCATGAGATGGACTAGATATTTTCTTATGCATTAGTGTCTTTTATTGACTTTTCTAATTGTTAACTTTAGTTAACATGTGTTGACTTAGTCAACCTTTTGACCTTAGTCAACATGTGTTGACTGGTCAACTTTCCATAAGCATATGTCATTTTGTACACATAATGTAATAATTAAGGAAAATTAAGGGAAAAATTAAGGAAATGAAAGGAAATGAGGCATTTAGTGAATTGATTAGTAAAAATAGATGATGAGATCTTACTTTAGGTATTTATATCCTATATACATCATTTGGTAAGCTACTTAATATAACTAGTATGAAAAGTGTCAATTAGGGTGTTAATGTTCATTACATTTAACCTAAGCTTCAACTATACCCCTATCTCTATGTAATACTATCTTAATCATATATTTAGGAGATAAATGTAATCTATGATTCATTATCTTAGTTCCTAAGGGATTACTTAATGATTCTAAATATATATGCATGATTGAAAATCATCTTTAATCTTTTACTAATAATTTGACAAAGTATGAAGGTCATATTATCAATTAGGGTTTTAGGGTATATTATGATAAATTAATGCTCATATGTCTTTAATGTTATCATTTTAGGGTTTTTATCACTTTTGAATGAAATCTTTAGTGTTTACATACATTTAGAATAGAAAAGTTTCATACGCAATTGATTAATCCTTTTTGGGTTTTCACTTTCATTAGCCTTGTCAATTCCTAAATTATCTAACATACTCGAGTCTATTTCAAAAGATAGATCGAAAATTTTAGGGGTTTACATCGAATGCCACCTCTACTTACAACAAACCCTAAGAAGATCACCTTGGATCAGCAAAAGTCACATTTCTTCAAATTAGCGTAGAGCTGTTTAGCTCAAAGTTTTGCAAAGACTCTTCGGAAATGCTCCTAGTGAATCTCTAGGTCAGGGTTGCACAATAAAATGTCATCAAAATAAATTATGATAAACCTTCCTATTAATTCTCGAAGCACATGATTCATAAAATGTATAAATGTGCTTGGCACATTAGATAGTCCAAATGGCATTACAAGCTATTCATATAAACAATGTCATGTCTTGAATGCAATCTTCTACTCATCACCCTCGTGCTTTTAAATTTGATGGTATCCAAACTTAAGGTCGATTTTGGAGAATACTCTTACTTTACTTAATTCATTTAGCATGTCATTAAGCCTGGGTATGAGATACCTATACTTGATGATGATTTGATTGATCGCTTGGCTATTCTCACACATCTTCTAAGAACCATCCTTCTTTGGTACTAATAAGGCCGAAATGGCACAAAGGCTAAGGGACTTGCACATGTACCCCTTCTTCATTAGCTCATTTACTTGCTTTTGTAGCTCAGCGGCCTGTTCAAGATTCAACCTATAAGCAGGTTAATCGCATGCTAATAAAGGCATATTCTTCATGTTCTAAAGTGCAAATTAAGATAAAATTATTATTGATTTTATAGAAATCATTAAAGATTGGTACTTAATTATTTTCATTTGAACATTTCAGGAATTGGAGGATTCAAGAGTGGAATTAAGGATGATTTAGAGTAATTTTATGCAAAGGAATGAAGTTTGATTCAATACGTGCAAGTGGGGAATGAAGGCAATTGTCCTACAACTTACATGGGCGGCCTTTAAAGTCAACATCATCAACTCTTGATGGCTACACTGCTAGCCTTAATGAAAAAGAAACTTCATTCCAGTTAATGCTAACTTTTCTTATAAATAGGTTACGTTTCATTGTTTTAGAGACTTTTGAACACACTTTCCTTAGACGTAGAGAGTCGTAGAATAGTCTTTAGTTAGTTCTTGAAGAATTCTTCAAGAGAATCACTTGGATCATTGAGAAGAATTTTCTTTTGCTGTGGAGACAAATTTGAAGTTGTAATTGAAGATTATCTTTTTTAATATAGAATTGGTGACATCTATTTCAATTATTCTTATACAATTCTGTGAATTACTTATGTTTTTAATTATTAATTTCCTTGCAATTTCAATTAGTATTTGTGTTTTTGTTTCCGAATCTATGGCTAGCTAAATTTATTCGTAGGAATTGATAAAGCCCTAGATAACTAAGATGATGATTGTGTTCATGTTATAGGATTATGAGATATATGGATGATTCATGATTGCAATTTCTATGATTTCGATTATAATTGTTCAATTGATTATAATTGTTAGAAACCCTAATGATACGGGAGTTGATATAGGGTTTGTTAGAAATTCTAAGTTGATTTAATTAGAAATTATCTAGAAATTAACGTGATGTTCGGCAATTGATTATTCACTAAGACATTAGGGATATTTGATTTAGGATATTAGACAATCATAGTATCGGGAGATATATGATTGTAATTTAGAGTCTACTATTAATTGGAAGATGCGAAAGCTAACTAATTAATTAGGAGCTTAAATCCTTAAGTTTTCACTTGAATGACCATATAGCTATTAATCTATATAACATCACAATAATTTGATTGGCATAATCTAGGGTAGATTCTATTTTCCTATAATTCTCAATTGATTGCTTAATTTTAGATTTTTCATAGTTATTTTCTTTTCAATAGTTTTAGAGTAATTAGTAGGTTAATTAATTTAATTTTGATTGCCTGAATATTGATAAGAACTGGTATAGGATTAGTAATTTCTTAGTCCTCGAGGGATCGACAACCTCACTTTCTCCATAGTACTAGATTCTAACCCAGTATACTTGCTGGAGTATTCATGATTTATATATATATATACATATATATATATACTAAGCCAATAACATGCTCAACAACTTAGATTAGGGGCAAACCTTTCAACAGTTCCTCTAGAAATTGGTCAGCAAATTCCTCTAGCAAGGTTGTTATCTTGGTAAGCAACTCCTCCTCCTTAGGTCTCATCTCCAGAATTCTTTGGATAAGCAGGTAAGTCAATCCTTCGAGCTCCATCTCCCTTTATAATTTGTCTCAAGTCATCACCAAAGCCTCTTTCTTTAGGGTTTGGCTAAGTTGGGACTTCATGACCTTTATCTACTCGCCAGTCATAAGACTCAATTTCATCCTCTTACCATCATGCTCCACAGAATTTGTATTCCTCCTTCTGTCATATATAACTGCTTGATCAAACATCTATAGTCCTCTTAGTAGAATGTGGGATACACTCATGGGCAATACATCACAAAGCACTTCCTCTTGATATTTGCCAATATAGATCAGTACAGACACCCATTTGCTCACTTGTAAGGCTCCCTTATCATTGAGCCAATGAAGCTTATGAGGCTTTGGGTAGGGCTTGGTCGGCAATTTTAATTATTGGACCATAAATGCAAAGGTTACATTAGTGTAGCTCCCACTATCAATGATCAGTGCACACAAGGACTCATTTACGTTACATCCAATATGGAAGTGATTTTCCCTTTGTTTGTCTTCAAGCATAAGACTAACACTCATCGTCCTTCTTAACACTAGAGTGGTTAGCATAAATTTACCTTCCTCACTATAGATAACTTCCTCTTCGGATAGTTCAGTTTGTTTATCCTCTTTCAACTCCTCTACTTCTTCATCAATATTATTAACCTCAACAGTCAACACCTTACCTCGGATCACCATTGTTTACTTGTTTGGACATTAAGCGGCTATGTGTCCAAATCTTTAGCATTTGAAACACTTGATCTCACTTGTCTTCCTACCTAAACTTTGGCCCTTCTTAAACCTTCATAGGGGTTCCTTTTCCTCTACTCAAGTAGTCTAAGCAAGTTGGGTCTTAGTGACCTTATTTGGTTCCGTTTGCACAAATCTGCTCAAAATAAATCGACTATCGCCAAGTTAGTTGACGGGTGGTTAGAAGCTTCTTATTCGGTGACTTTATATCCTTTGGGGGCTTGGATGGCATCATCAAGTGTTCTAATATCCAGGGTTTCCAAGACATCCTTAATCTCATACTTCAATCTGCCAATAAATCAATATACAATTCAATCCTCTTGCTCTACGACTTTACATCGGATCATTAACATTTGGAATTCCTTAACATAGGTGTCTACACTTGACCCTCCTTGTCTTAGCTCTTATAGTCTTTTGAAGGCATCCCACAAATAATAGCTCGGCACAAACCTTCTCTACATAACCTTCTTCATTTCATCCCAACTCCTAATCTCTCATTCTCCTTCCCTTCTTCGAATGGCTTGCAAGTTCTTCCACCATAAGACAGCATAACCAATGAACTCCAACACAATAAGTTCGGGTACATCGTAGCATTCAACCTGCTTTTCAATCCCATCTACCCAGTCTAGGTAGTCCTTAGCATCACCACTTCCAAAAAAACTTGGGATACACATCTTCAATCCTTCAACTTTAAGGGCTTGCACATTTCCTTCTTCAGGTTCATACATTTCCTTCTTCAAGCTTGTAGTACTCCTTTTCTTCATCATCTCCTTCCACTTCTTCCTCAATCTCTTTAAGTGCTAGCCTTCATCTCGTATCCCTACCAATTCCTTTAGCTTAGGGTAGTTAAGTTGGGGTGTTAACTGGACCAAACTGACCATTGCCTTGGCCTTGCTGCTCATGTTCTCTAATGGGGTTATTCCTGGCTTACTACCTATCTTCTTAGATAATAGTCACCAAATTAGCTACCAAGTCGGTAAGCCTATCCAAGCCGTCACCCACTAGCTGAGATGTGAAGCTTCCTTCTTGCCCTTAACCATGTCAAGTACCACTTTATTAGTATCCCAAAGTTCCTTGAACACTTGATTTTGACATTAATGGTTACTTCCCAAAATTGATGTCCAATAATACCACTTGAAGTCCTTTTTGTAAATAATGATAGCAGGTTAATAACCAATACTTCCAACACTAAGACAATCACACAACAAACAAATAGCCAACTACACTTTGTTTTGTGTATTGGAAAATAGGGGAAAATAAAGTACAAAACACTTCTCAACTACTAAACTCCAAAGTTAACAATAGAACCATCATCACACGAGAGCAGCAACAAACCACTCAAAGAATATAGTAGCAAAATCCAGCTTCAAACATAGCTAGGCTTTGATACCTAGATGATGTGGATTTCATAGATGAATACACAGACCCAATATCACATGTAACCAAAAGGGTAGGTCTGAGCCGCAAGATGGCTCGAAAAGTAAATGAAAGTCAAGGTTGAGTAGGGGTTTCCATGCATTGATGATGGATATAACACACTAACATCTCACATAAGCTCGAGTCACACTTGATATGATGCATAAGTATGGCCGGAGGTCACTCACCACTAGTCTATGGTCAAATCTGCTAGATAAGAGTAGCTTAAAAGTAAGTAGGAGGACACTTAGCTCAAGAGGGTATACAAGTTCAGCATATTCTCTATATGATGATATGTCTATTATATTATGCGAGTATTTATAGTACTCAATTAGGGTAAGTCCTAAATTATAGAAAATTATAAAAATAGATCCATACTTGCTAAACAAAAGGGGAATAATTTATTGGGGAAAGCAAGTATTCGTGCAAAAGATTATCCTTTGTTAGAAAGGACAGTAGGGATGTTAGAAAGGACAATGTACAAGCATTTTATTTAGTCTGTGGTCCTAATAACACTACGAATTGAGCAATGGTAAGCCTTGATTAAGTTTGGTTGGCGTTAGTAGTTTGGCAACTTTAATTGCTAGGACTGGACAAAGGTTGGCTCAAGGACGACTCACATTTCAATCGACTCTAGGTAGTCGGCTCTTGATAATTGTTAGCTAGGCCTCGACATTATGGAGATGGCTATTTTCCTGATTTAGTACTTGGATTCGGGTGTTGTGGTGGGGTCAACTCTGCATGTCGGCTGATCACCTCAGTAGCTTCCTAGATAGTATGGAGAGTAAAGTAGCTCGACAGATCGGACTGGAGTAAACACTGCTCTTCAATGCTTAACTCACCTTGGACAGATTGGTGAACCATCTGAGAAAGCCTTTAGGCAAGGGAGCATGTGATTGGTCCTTGATCCTTATCATTACCTATGTTACTCAATAGAACCCATGAATTACTAAAGAACAGATATAAGATCTTGCAGCTATTGTAGCCAATTTGGCTATTACTGTACAAAGGGCCATAAAGACTAGGCCACAAGAGAAAGTTGTTGTTAAACAGGGTTGGGAAGTAAGAGATAGGTTGGGAAGATAGATGGGTAGGAATTGAGCACCTACAAATATTAATGTAAACCCAACTCCACCCTAATGTGCCAACAGAGTTATGAGAAGGAGACTTCAGTTAGGTAAGGTTAAGGAGCATGAGTAGGAAGAGCAGTATGAAGGATTCGAACATAAGCTTATAGCTTCTAAAGGAGTCAAGCGTCTTAAGGTGTAGATTAGAAGCTTTAATGGGTCTGGTAATGCTGATGACTACTTGGACTGGGTAGAAAAGATTAGAAAGATATTCAACTTTTATGAATATGAAGATGTTGATCGTATTCTAATAGTTGCATTAGAACTTATTGTATGTGTAGTAATGTGGTAGAAGAAGTTGCAAAATCTACATTGGAGAGCCCAACATGAAATCTAAACATGAAACAAGATGAAGAGAGTTTTGAAGAGTAGATTTGTTCTAGAAGACTTTGATTAAGACACTTTTTGAAGCCTCTAAGAACTCAAGTAAGGTAGGTGATCAGTTGATGAGTATGTCCAAGAGTTCTAGTTACTAATGATCCAATGTGATGTTGACAAGACTGAAGTATGAACAATAGCGAGGTTCATTTCTAGGTTAAGGATTGAGATAGGTAATGTGGTAAAAGTTTAGAGGCTAGAAAGTCTAGATGAAACCATTCGAGTAGCCTAAAGAGTAGAATGGTAAAAGAGAAGTCAACTAAGCAGAGTAGCCAACCTATCATGCCGAGCAGGACTAATATGCCGAGTCGAATCAGATATGACCGAGCACAATGCAGTTTCAAGGTAAACTGTTGAGGCCAAGTGCTGAGCAGACCTGATGATAGCAAAGGAGCCTGAGGTCAAGAAAGACAAAGGTCAAAGCTCAAGAAGGAAGACCTAAGAAATTAAGTGTTTCAAGTGTCTTAGTTTTGGAGACATGGCTAGTCAGTGTCCAAATAGACGCATCATGACCATTAAGGAAGATAGGCCCCAATTCAAAGTAGAAAGTGCTAGTGAAGGAGAAGATGAAGTAGGAGTTTATCAGTTGCTGGAAGAATTTCAAGAAGATTATGATGTTGTAACTCCACCTAAAATGGGAGTTGACTATTGTATGGTCATACCTAGATCTCTTAGCACCTTTGTGTCTGATGAGAATGAGCATAGGGAGAACCTCTTCCATATAAATTGACAAGTGAATAGCAAGCTATGTTCTTTTATCATTGATGGAGGAGGTTATACCAAAGTAATAGCTCAAGGAGTAGTGAAGGCCATGAAATTATTGACCTACCCTCATCCTAAGTAGTACAAGATTCATTAGATAAATGAGACAAGAGATTTACCTATCACCAAGCAAGTTAAAGTGCTAATTACTATTGGTGACAAATACCGAGATGAGGTGCTATGCAATGTCTTACCTATGTGTGCTTCACACATATTACTTAGCTGACCTTAACTGTTTGATCTAAGAGTGTTGCATGATGGATATAAGAATACCTATATGTTCCAAAAGGATGGGAAGAAGGTTATATTAACCCCAATGAGCCCCCAAGGAAGTGTAGGATCACAAGAGAAGATTATACAATCACTATAGTGGAAGTTCTTACTGATTTTGTTAATGATTATTCCCTAAGCCAATTATTGGATATTGTCATTATTATATTTTATGAATTAAGAGACATTCATTGTTATATTGTTTACATGTTTACTAATTATATCCTTGAATAATTATATAGTTATTCTAAATATCTTTAGATGCTCATTATTGTGGGAACAATTATGAATTAAATCTAGTATGAGGTTTGATTAATAATCATAGGATGTTTATTTGTATAAAGATACAAATCAAACTCATAGGTACATGTTAGAGAACCATGTACCAAACCAATACGCTATGAAATCACTATGTGGATTAATATCATAGGTTATTCTCATTATAACAAGGTCATTTCATCCTTAGATTTGAAATCACCATGGATTCCAACATGAGGAACATTATGATTCGACTCAATCAAATGTTATCTTTAACTGGATAATTATAAAGGTTGTGATTAGGAATAATGTGAATCATGTAAAGAGAGATGAGTGATTAAGATAGGATTTGTCCATCTCATTATGAGATAGATATCTCTTGGCTCCTTGATAAGTGAGATTGAGAAATGCATGACCGTGCTCAAATAAATTGATAGTATGATTAATGTCATTTGTCATATCATTCTACTTAGAGATTGAGAAATGATAAGGTTGAACAACATAAGGGTAGCACTATCCATGCCTTATGTTCAATCTAGATATCATGTGACAAAAGGATTATGACATAAGTTATGGATTAGGCAAAGTCAAATTGCTGATCTTCACTTAATTTAGGTAAACATAACGTTTTACTAGGGGCAACTTATGTCTTGTAGGCCTGAAAGAGATTTTTAGGCTTACTCCTAATATTAAGTAAACCTACATGGTCACACACAAAGAACAAACAAAATAGGCTATAGGTTTATTTTGATTAAACCTAGCAAGAAGTATTGAAATATTTATTATCCTTAATGATCGAAGAATAATAAATAATTATGTTTATTATTTTTTGTGGAAAATAATAAATTATTTTTTTTTATTATTAATATCCTTTAGTATCTTACCAAATCTCATAATATCTTCTAAAAGATATTTTTGCTGGTCTATATATAGATATAGAAATCTCTCTTTTAAGGTTACACTAATACTATATCATCAACATTAGACCCATAGAGAAACTTTTCAAACCAAAAATAGAGATTGAAATGTGAAAAATTAGGAGGGTCTTTCCAGCATCCATTTTAGTGCGAACACACTATAATCTATTTTTGGGTGTCTTCATTAAAGTGCAGATACCGTAAAGGGAGCTCACAAGATTGTAGTGTCTATAGATCTACATTAGCAATGCAACCTAGATTCACATAAGGTAAATCTTCTCTCATATCAATTTAATTTACCACATGGATCCATTCACGATTTAGGGATTCAGTTTTTATTCAAAAAAATTTCTACTACAAATAGAGTTTTTTGAATCCCTAAATCCCAACAGATTTCCCCAACACAAATTTCCAGATATGTTAAGATGGAAAAGTGTGTACTACTATTAGTTAGAAAACTACTAAAGTTAAGACAAGCTAGAGCCCTACTTGTTGAAGTACAAACATTACTTCAGGAAGATGCCAAACTGTTTCTTGCTAAGATGCTGAAATGATTACCACATATTAGAGGTATAGAGAATTGTATTGACCTTCAACATAGAGCTGCTCTACCTAACCAACTTACCTATAGGCTCAACGTTAAATAAGTTACCAAGTTAAAGAAATAAGTTGATGAGTTGATTAATCTTGGATATGTCTAAGAGAGCATGAGCCCTTATGTCGTACCAACTATCTTGGTGTCGAACAAGGATGACTCATGGAGGATGTACATTGATAGCAAAGCAATAAAAAAAAAAATCACTATTAAGTACCAATATCCGATCCTATGATTGGATGATATGCTTGACGAGTTACATAATGCCCAAGTCTTGTCTAAGATTGATCTAAAGAATAGCCACCACCAAATCAAAATAAGACCTGGAGATAAGTGGAAAACTACTTTTAAAACAAAGGATAGTCTATTTGAATGGATGGTAGTGTCGTTTGGTCTAACAAATGTGCTAACCACTTTTATGCGACTCATGAATCATACCTTAAGATTATTGATTGGCAAATGCATTGTAGTGTACTCCAATGATACTTTAGTGTATAATGCTAACCTTATTTCCCATATCCAATACTTGAGATCTATGTTTGATATCCTCCATACCCGAGTAGTTATTCAGCAATTTAAATAAGTGTGTGTTCTACCAAAGCAAGGTTGTGTTCCTCGATTATGTTGTTTCTGAAGGAGGTATCAAAGTTGATGATGTAAAAGTCTGAGCTGTTCTCAAATGGCCAACATTGACTAATGCTATCGAAGTAAGGAGTCTTCATGGTTTAGCTTCATTTTTTTGAAAATTCTTTTAGAACTTTAGTTCCATAGCTACCCCCACTGACCAAGTTAACTAAGGAAAACTCTAAATTAAAATGGTCTAAGAAAACTCAAAGAAGCTTTGATGAGACTAAGTTTAGGTTGACCTCTGCCCTAATACTCATCCTCCCTAACTTTAAGAAATATTTTGAACTACAATATGATGCATTTGGAATAGGCATTGGAGTTGTTCTTATGTAGGAGCACCAACCAATTGCATACTTTTACGAGAAATTAAGAGGTGCCATACTAAATTACTCGACGTATGACAAGGAGTTTTATGCCTTTGTCCAAGCACTTCAAAACTAGCAACACTATTAACTGTCGAGAGAGTTTATCATCTACACGAACAATGAATCTCTCTAGCATCTCAGAGGACAACAAAAATTTTCTCAATGCCATGCCAAGTGAGTAGAATACCTAGAAACTCTCTACTATGTCATCAGATATAAGAAAGGGAGTATTAACACAATAGTTGACACACTTTCTCATCAACATGTTCTTATTATAGCATTATAAGCTAGGATACTTGGATTTAGTACCGTACTTGATCAATATGAGCATGATCAATATTTTGGACCCTTAGTGGCCAAAAGTAACACAGGATGACTAGTAGATGGGTTCTATTTAAGCTAAGGGTTTCTGATGAAGGGTAAGAAAATTTGTGTGTCGAGTGGATCTACTAGGAAATTACTTGTTTGAGAAGTCCATGCTAGAGGCTTAGCTAGCCACTTTAGTGAGAAGAGGATGACCAAGTTGCTTAAAGAACATTTCTATTGGCTAGGGATGATGAAGGATATGCATAAGGTACTTGAGCACTGTGAGGTATGCAAATTAGCCAAAGGAAGGTAAGAGCCATATGAAAAGTATACACCTGTACCTATACATAAACGACCATAGACCAATCTAAGCATAGATTTCATACTCAACTTACCCTGAATAGACATGATTCTATTATGGTGGTGGTTGATCTATTTAGCAAGATGAGCTACTTTATCTACAACCACAAAACCAATGATGCTTTATTTATTGCTAACCTCTTCTTATAGGAGATCATGCTGCTCCATGGAGTAACAAGAAGTATTGTGTCTAATCATGATTTAAAGTTCAGGAGCTTCTTCTGAAGAACCCTAAGGAAGAAGCTCGGCACTTAGCTTATGCTTAATACTTCTTGCCACCCACCAACATATGGCTAGACAAAAGTCATGAACTAAACAGTAGGTAACCTCATTCGAGCTACTATTGGAAAGAATATACATTATTAGGATCTATACTTACCCACCATTAAGTTTGTTTACAACTGCTCCACTCATAGCTCAATAGGAAGGTCACCTTTTGAGGTGGCCTATGGACTTAACCTAAACTTACCTTTAGACATGGTTATTAGCCTAACCACCCAAGGAGAAATTCAATTAGGCCTATGGTGCACCAAGAAGTTTCAGAAAATGCATCAAAAGGCTACCAAGCAAATAGCCAAGACTATAGCTTGATGGAGAGAGTTAGCGAACTAAGGAAGATGATGAGTCACTTACAATACAAGAGACCTTATTTGGATCCACCTCAGCAAGGAGCGATTTCTAAGAAAGAGGAAAAACAAGTTATCTCCTAAGTCAGATGGTCTTTTTAAGATGCTTTGGGGTATCAATGACAATGCCTATAAACTAGAGCTACCCAAAGCATATGGAGTATCTTCTACTTTTAACGTTGCCAACCTAATGCACTATGTGCTTGAAGAAGAGGAAGACCAAGATTTGAATGTTAATCTTCAACAACCCTAAGGAACTAATGGATTATTGACCTTCGGACCCCTTACTTGTACTTGTCTTTAAGGCCTATAATATCTCACCAAAAGGATTCTCTTTCATTAGCTTATTAAGGATGAGCACCAATACACAAAAGACTAGTGGGCGAACTCTCTAAAATCCTAGCTCATGCATACTTTACTCCACATAGATCCCTGCCCAAACACTAACTTCCTCAGTGCTGAGGCCAAGTTGACTACACGTAAAGCCATACTCTTCCAAACTGCAAACATTACAAGTACCAACACCAAGTTGTTGATTGCTAAAGCCCAGAACCTAACATGTCGAGCTTTACTTATTCAGCCTACAGAGTAGCAGCATCTTTTAGTCGTCTCGGCAACTCTTTGTACCACTCCTCAGTAGCAACCAAAATGACTAAACAACTCAACCACTATACCCCAAGATTCCCTGATGTGAACCCATTAATAGGCTGCCACTTATCCCTTTCTTTTCTGACTTTTCATCATTTGTCTTATTTACCCTTTTTCATACATACTAGGAATCTCTTTCTTCATTGTCTTTTATGTAATTTTCCTCATTTGTATTGCTACCCTAAAGGACTTAATATAAATAATCCTTTTACTATAGCCACAAGGCATCTTTCGTCTTTTCTAATATTGAACATACTTGTTCTTGTGAGATACCCTTCTCCAAGTACAGTTCATTTACACTCTTATCAAGTCTTATGAGTCATATTAAGCGAAGTGTTAAGTCATGTCATGTTTGTTAATGCATCATATCCTTCAAGCAGCTTCACAAAAGCTACTTTGTTTGCAAACTTCTTCATTTCATTTTCTTTGATATCTCAAAGGACCCATGTGGTTATTACTCCTTAAAGTAAGCCTTAGTGATTATTAAGCTCTTAGGCACATCAACTCTTCCATGATCAGCTAAGCTCTTAACCTCCTTACAGGTAGCACAACCTACAATCACACGGTATACATCTCACTTCATTTTAGGCTAGAAAAACTTATCATTCAGCAGTTCATATGTTCTTCTTTCTCTAAAGTGTGCAAAGAGTCCTCTACTATATGCTTCTTTCACCAGCAGTTCCCGTAATAGACAAGTCGATACACATAATTTGCCACCTCGAAACATATAACCATCTTTTACACAATTTTCCCATCAACTAATTAGCTCTTCTATTCAACTCTGATTGCTGTTCTCATCTTTAACTTAATACTACATCTAGCTTGGTAACTTCCTTGAGCAGGCTAGCTTCATTGAATAGATTGGCTCATTGGTAGGCAACTTATCCTATTCCTCTTCTATCTTTCCATATGCCAGGCTATTCTTATAGCCTTGTCTAATGTAATGAATTGTTAAAGTTCCACAATGTCTCAAATATCACTCCTTAACTTAGTAAGAAACCTGGATACTATTTGTGCTGGTAGATCATCAATGTCACATCAAATCATGAGCTTCTAGAACTCTCAAACATACTCATCAATAGTATGGCTTCCTTGTCTTAGCTCTTAAAGTTTAGCAAAGTCATCCTGTAAGTAAGTATCCAATACACATCTATTTTTGAGGATTCTTTTCATTTTGGGCCAAGTGCTACCTTCTTTGTATCCTTCTCTCCTCCTTATGGTCTATAAGCTCTTCCACCATAATGCAGCATACCCTGAGATTTCTATGGTAGCAACTTTTACCTTTTCACGATCCTCATACTAACAATAGTCAAATACTCCTTCAACCTTTTCCTCCCAATCCAAGTAATCATCAGCATTCCCAAAACCATTGAAGTTAATGATTTGAAGCTTTACAAAGTCAATAGCTCAATGTACTCGAGCTCAATCTTCCACTCTAATGTACTCTTCTTCTTTGTCCTCTTTGCCTACTTCACCTAGGTTGATCCTTCTCCTCATACGTTCTCCCACTCTTTTGCCTCAATTTTGTCAAGCTAGGATCTATCCTCTTGTAAGCTGAGCAGCTTAGGGAGTGTTTTAAATAGCATCAACGAGCCAAAAGGCTAATGCATGAACAGCTCTAGTTAAGTTAACTATCAAATTAGTCATTTCATCAATTCGTTCATCTATACTTTTAGGTATATTTTAAGGTTGTCGGCCATTATGCACGATACTACCATTATCATCTCCAATACCACCGTTTACACTCAAGTTATTCATCATTTTCACAACATTAATGCTTCTCATAAAACAACATACGTACAATTTCTAAATAGTCAACTTTAATATCTCATAGGAAACACACAACTACCACTTGCTCTATTTTCACAACTTAAAACAAAGTATAACAGGGTACACACAATAGCAAACTACTAAGCCTTCTTCTAAATCAAATACTCGTAATTAACTCTAACTCAACTGTAGCATACTCTATCACAACCAATAATACACATTACACAGTACTAGTCATAGCTAAATAACAACTTACCTACTACGAACCTTAGCTCTGATACAAAGATAATTGGGCTGAGCTAAGGACTGATAGGGTCGGTTGTATCGAAGATGAATCCAAGCTTATTGAAAGCTTGAAATGGAGATGAAACGAGTGAAAAGGGAAGAAAAATAAGTAAAACCTACAATCAGCTCTAAGGATATGATGCACCAGGAAACTATCGAGGACTCACAAATTAACCTGATTTGGCTCATAAGCTAGTCCAATGAGGGTATTCGCCACCTAGCCTTGCTTAACAGTTAGGATAAGAATGATGAATGCAAGCGAACAAACGAAAGGGATGTTTATAGACAAGCAAGAGAGACTTGGAGTATTTTGTAATAATGTTCTTGTATATATTATGGCTACAATATACGAGAGGGTATTTGTAATACCCTAAGATCTTAGGCCAATAAGATAACCCTAAGATCTAAGCCCCTAAATTTGGGGTGCTAGGCTATACTATTTCTTTTATTTCAAACTTTACAAAAATGTTAGAAAAATTAGATGAAGTAATTCTAATAAAGTTAATTTCTCAAAATAAGCTATATAAAAAGATTAATTTAAGAAAAACATTAATTTATCAATAAAGCTGATAATTATCAAAAACATAAAATTCAAACTTTTAGATATAGTAAGATATCAGAAATAATTTATTTAACTTATGAAAATGATAAATAAAGTTGAATTATATGTAATATACATATATTAACATAGAATATGCATTATATGTATTAAATACATATATATAATAATAATAAATTATAAAAATAAGGTAAATTAGTATAAAATAATGAAAAATTAATAAAAAAAATGAATGGATAAGTCATCAAATGACGTGGCAGCCTAGAATTAATTAGAAAACATGAGTCATTACTAAAAAAATGAGGGGAACATATGACGCCTACGGAAATAGGAAAAATGACATGCGGTAAACATATGTCCAATTTTTATTAAATCAAACAAACTTGAAAACCTATAAATAGGATCTAAACCCCCATTTACAATATTTTATCACTCTAAAAATATAAGAACATAATTTAGAAAAATTAAAAAAATAAAAAGAGAACAAAAATAAGGATGAATCAAGTCTAGTGCAGTTCAATAGGCTAACCACAACCTGATTTAAAGCAGCTTGGTGGTTTGAAGGTTAGCCATGAGAGGGATGTTTCTGACAAGATGTCGTGATCAAAGGCGGCTAGTTCAAGCGAACCCATTTTCCGTCCATAAGTTTTTCTAATTTCTAAAAATATTAAACGTTGTTAATTAATTATGAAATTTAATTTTGTAAGGTTATTTTATATGTAGATTAATGTAGTAATTTTACATGATGTTGTTTCAAGCTCAATTTTCATCTATATAGTTAGTGTAAATATAAGGTCCATAAAAAATACCCTATTTGGATGAAAATTGAACTAATTTTTATAAATATTACATGATGTTGTTTCAAGCTCAATTTTTGTATATAATACACCTAATATACATATTTAATTATGGTAATAATAATTTTTGAAATTAAGCTTGTTTACTATTTTTAATAATTATTTTGAATAAAATTGTCAGTTTTTCAAATTATTAAAATAATTAGTTTTTGATAAAATTGATGAATGATTCTTACATGTTTTAACTTCTCAAAGTTTATGATAATATTTGGAACACTTAATTTTTATCTCACACATAAATTTGTTTATTTACCTTAATTTTCAATAATTTCAAGCTAAAACCACTATTTTTTAAAATAAATAATAGCTAGTTTAGTGTAATTCATTATCAATAATTAAACTACATATTTTTATGAATCTATAGGATTTTTCATGAAATTAATTGGTTTGTATAATATTTATTGTGTATTTTCCTAACAAAAACCTATTTATTAGCTTAATATATAATATAGTAATTAATACTATTAAAATATTTGTCAAATTCATATAAAATGGACATTATGATGTATATTAAGAGTTGCTAGACAAGTTTGGAAAGTATGATTTTTAGGGTTTTTAGTTTAGTATTAAAGCTTATTCAGTTCAATTACGAAGTTACGATAACATACAGTTGAGTCGGTAGTGAAGAAGGATATTTATGAGCTTACAACCAAATTGAACAATCTTTTTTCTAAAGATATATTAATAGTACTTGAAATAACAATCGTGACAATATAAAGTTTACTAAAATCAAATAAGGAATGTGTAAGATACGGTCAAATGAAGTTTAAAAACATGGTAATGAAAGCTTATAAGAGTTCAGGTTTGACCCATACTTGACTCAAAGACTATGTTTAAATTTTTTTTAAGTGTGATAAGTAAAGAAGGATCACGTCATCAAGTTTAAGATTTTGTATTATTACTGAGCCTAGGTAAGTGAATCTAACCCATGCTTAGAGTAGATATATTGCTACTCATAACACTATGTACTATTTAATGCTGTGTTGATTGGACATGGTTATATCATGAGTGAGTTGATATGTTACTATGGTGAATGCTAACATGGTGATTTTTGAATGACTATAGCTATATCTTGGTTAAACTATTATGTTGCTATGTTAGGTGTTGATGTGATCCTTACGAATGATTGTACTAACTTGGAGAGTTAAGAGATTGATAACTTAATCTTTTAGGTGTTTCCCTAAGTGAGATATTAGATTTCTACTAAGGAGAGTTTGAAAACTAGAATCAAATAACTAAGTTGAATAAAATATAAATATTGATTGTTTTGAATGATATACTTAAGTTATTATTGCATAGCATAGCATGGCATGACATAGCATAAAAGAGACCTATGGGTCATAATTTTCAAAATGAGATTTTCAAGTGATCAAGAAAAATTGTAGCTTTATGAACTCATTTTTTGGAAGCATATAGATTTGCATTACCCGAACATCTTAACTATTTTAATAGTTAGATTTGGTAGACTATTATGTATAGTCTAATTTGGCCTTATTACCTCTTTGATTTGGTAAACTATACTGTGGAGTCTAATTTTGTAAAACAAAGTTAGGGGTTTTACTCCCAAGTAGCTCCTTATTGCCTTATTGATATTGGTACACTACAGTGTATAGTCCAATTTGGTGAGGGTCCTACTCTTAAGCAGCTCCTTATTGCCCTTAGGTTCCTAAACATTGTATCTAAATACCCAACTATGTCAACTAACTAGATGTAGATATTAGAGGGTATAGGATATCGATACCAATACATGCTACATGCATGAGCATTGCATGCTATATTGCTAGCAATAAAAGCTTGGTTGGGCTAATATATGTATGAAACTGAATATACTAGTTATGATTGAAATGTTTCAATTGTGATATTACCTATATTTTACTATTTGTTATCCACTTTCCCTTAGCTTTAGTAGCTGAGAGGATAAAATGTTTTATCCTTAAGTTAACAACATTGTGAAGGCCCCAACACTAAGGAGGATGCATATTAAGAGTTTGAATTACAGTCAACAACTTTTGGATGGAACCTATATTAAGTCGAGAATCCTACTATTTTAATGATGACAAAAGAAAAAGCTAGTTCATGTTTTGATGTAAATATTATGCTGCATACATAAGTTGTAACTGAATATCTAATTAAGCTCCAATGTAGCAACCCCATTATCATATAAATAAAGTTTTCTTTTGATGAATGGGCAAGTTAAGTTAAGTTTTAACAGGTATTCCTGAGTGATGGTACATGCATTTATATTCAAAACGTTAGGGTAACTAATATAAATGGAAATGACTAAAAGGGTAATGCCCAAAATAAGTAATATACGAGGAATATCAAGGGACATAGATGAAAAATCAAGAAAGACAGCCATCTTATACAGAAAATTCTATCACATGGTTGCTTAGACACTTGGTTAGTAATTAGTGGGATAATTTTTGGTAGAAATAGAAAAACCTGTATGGTCAAGCTAGAGACTATCGAATAGAGGTGCTAAGCAAAGTTGAGGGTTCTTTAGAGGTGAGTTTAGCTAAGACATGCTTTAAGCAATTCAAACTCTAGTCGGCTCAGTTGGTGGCCTAGTGGGCTGAGTTGTTATCCAAGTATGTCTTAGGTTGGTAGTTAGAGACTATCGAAAGGCATATGAGGGTTCAACTCAAACAATATAATAGATTGCTATATTGAAGCAATTTTGAATCATTAGCTACAAGTTAGCACAAGAGAACTGGCTTAGTCATACTCTCAAGACTTTAAGCTTAGGCTCGAGTCAAAGGTCTAATGCTCTAATTCCTATCAGGAACCAGCAAAGGAAACATTAACCATATAGTTAAGTGATAATCTCGAGCATGCCACTAAGGTCAGAGCTAACATGCTAGCTGACCTCCAAGAAAGTATTGTACATTTTCTCTGATCTAATAGAGATATTTTTGCATGGTCCCCATCGGATATGCATGGGATTTCAAAGATGATTACTCACAAGTTGACTATTGATCCAACTATAAAGGTCGTCTAATAGAAGAAAAGGCATTTTACCCCCAAGAGGAAAGTAACCATAGAGGATGAAGTCCAAATATTATTGGAGGTAGGTTTTATTAGAGAAGAATCCTATCGTACTTGACTAGCTGATTGTATTGTAATCAAGAAGGTGAATGGAAAGTATGGAGAATGTGCATCGACTTTATAGATCTAAGTAAGGCATGTCCAAAGGATTGTTTTCCTTTTCCTCATATAGACAAATGGTCAACTTAACTTCAAGACATGCTCTATTGAGCTTCATAGATGCTTTTTCTAGATAGATGCACCCCTCTAACCAGGTACCTACCTCTTTCATCACCAATTTTGGGACCTATTGTTACAAAGTCATGTTATTTGGTCTAAAAAATGTTGGTGCCACATATCAAAGGCTAGTTAAGAAGATGTATAAACCTCAAACACATAAGAACATTGAGGTTTATGTAGAAGATATGATTGTCAAAAGCAAGACTAATGAAGAACAACTTATCGACCACTAAGGAACCTTTAACACGCTTAGATGATACAATATGAAATTAAACCCTTAGAAGTATGTGTTCAAGGCATCTTTGGGAAAGTTCTTAGGCTTCATTGTAATACAAGGAGGAATTAAGGCTAATCTTGAAAAGATATAAGCCATTCTGGATATGGAATCACAAAACTCCATTAAGGTAATATATAGATTGACCATCCAAGTGGTAGCATTAAACAGATTTGTTTCCAGGAGTGCAAAAAGAAGTATAGAGTTTTTTCATGTCTTAAGAAACCCTTTCAAATTTTAGTGGACTGTAGAATGTGAGCAAGCTTTTAAGGTGTTAAAGGAGGTCCTAACCAAACTATCGAACTTGTCAAAGCTAGTTGAGGGCAAAACTCCTTACATATATCTATTAGTAAGTGACCAAGCTTTTTCATCTATACTTGTACGAGTAGAAGGATGGATACATAGGCTAGTTTATTATGTTTATCATGTTCTGTAAAGTCCGGAGTTACAATACACCAAGTTAGAGAAGTTTATCTTAGCCATTATCATAGCAGCCAGGAAACTCTAAACTTACGTCGAGGCTCACTAAGTTATGGTCCTAACTAATCAACCCTTAAAGAGAGCTTTACAAAGGCTTGACGTATTAAATGGAATGGTGAAGTACACTTAGCTCAATGCTCTAAGGATTCAATACTAACCTAGAGAGGCCTATAAGGCTCAAATTTTAATAGACTTTATGGTAGAGTTTATTGGGATCGAAAGACCTATCATAGATAATGAGGAGCTAACCTAAAAGCTATACGTTGATGGATTATCCACATGGGAAGGGAGTGGGGTAGGACTAATCTTAAAAGGCCTAATGGGAGCTTGAATTTCTTATGTTGAAGTTCGAATTCCCAACCAGCAATGATGAATTGGAATATAAGGCATTGTTAGCAGGAATGAAGCTGGCTAAGTAAGTCAAAGCTAAGCATTTTCACATTTACTTTGACTCCCGATTAATTACTAATCAAGTTAAGGGAGATATTATGGCTAAGGATGAGAACACGATTAGCTATCTACAATTGGTTAAGGAGAGCAATTTAGATTTTGAGACCTAATAATTGATGAAGATTCTAAGGACGGAAAATTATGCAGCAAACAAGTTGTCTAAGTTGGCCTCTATAGGTTTACCAAACTAGGAGGTGAGAATTTTTATCAAATATTTGCTAGAAAAGAACATGAAAAGGTAATTAGCAGAATGCTTAAAGGTTTAGCAAAAGGAAGTGGAATACTGTTGGATTGACCCAATTCTAGACTACTTAAAGGATGGTGTTTTGCCCTTAGATAGTAAGGAAGCTCGAAGACTTATGTATAAGGCCATTAATTTTTTGATTACTAATGGGAAGCTATATAAGGGTAGGTTAAGTATGCCCTATTTAAAGTGTCTAAGACCATCAAAAGTAGAACAAGTCCTTTCTAACCTACATTTTAGAGTGTGTAGCAATCACATTTAAGTTAAAGCTTTATATGTAAGAGCTCTACTCCTAGGATATTAGTGTTCCATAGTGAAGAAAGATTCACTTCACTTAGTTTAGACTTGTGATCTTGCCAAAAAAACACCTAATAAAGAGGGCCTTAAGCTCATATTTGATCCTATTCACTAGTCCTTAGCCTTTCACCCACTGGGGGTTAGCCATATTTAGTCCATTTCCCAAGACCACTAAGCAAAGACAGTACATCATTGTTGTAATGGATTACTTTAGGAAATGGGTCAAAGCTAAGGCTATGGCAAGCATAAGTGAAGTATTGAGGCCTTTATGGTTAGCAACATCTTAACTAGGTTTGGGATACCTTATGCTATTATTATAGACAATGGCCGACAATTTGATAATGACAAGTTTCGCGAGTTTTGTGAAGCTTAGCAAATTAGACTATGTTATACATTTTTCACACTCCCTCAAAGTAATGGTTAGGTAGAGGATATGAACAAAGTTATTCTCTAAAGTTTGAAAAAGAAGGTGAACCGAGCTAGCAGTAAATAGGCAGATGAATTGTCAAAAGTTTTGTGGGGGGTGTAGGGCTACACAACAAACCTCGACAAGTCATACTCCCTACTAGCTAGCCTTTAGGTCAAAAACTATATTGCTAATCAAGCTCCAAGTGGAGAGTACAAGAGTTCAAGCTTACACCCCTGAATACAATGACATAGAGGCTATTTTAAACACTATCCATGAGACATGGGCATTGGCCAAGGCTCATCTTACAACCTATTAGCAACGTGCAACTCAATACTATGACAAGTATGTCAAGCATAAGTGTTTCCAACCTGGTGATTTGGTTTACAAGAAGTTGGAAGCACTAAGAACAAGAGATTAGAGAATGGAGGTGATAGGGAATGGACACACTTACAAATTAGAGAGTCTTGATGGATAACCTATTCCTAGGCATGGAATGTTGACAATCTCAAACCCTATTATGAATTACTAACTGATGAATGAAGACATGTAGATTTTCAATTATCATTAGTTAGTGGACTTGCAAATTTTGTTTGCTTGTTTTATTATTAACATTGATTGTTCGTTTTGTAGGTATGTTTGTAAGTGGATTTGGTCCACAAATCTATGTGATTGTTCATCTTTATTGTCGATGTGTGTATGTGGTTGGAGCTAATGAACTAACCTTATTTCTATTAAGCATGTTATATAATGAAGTGTTTAGTTATTTGATGTTTTTCAACTTCATATTTTGCTTTGTTTTAACATGTCATTATTTGCAAAAGTGTAAACATAATCATAAATAATGAATATGATCCTCACCTAAACTCTCTAGCAAGGGATTACTTGAAAGGTCTTTAAACCCTACTAAAAGGTGACAAGCGAATCAGAATACACTAAATCCCTAAGTCTTGTACTCAACAAATGATGAGAAAAGGATATTTGTGAATCTCAAAGTACAAAAATAACTCTGACAATGAGATAGAAAGCCTTAAGCTCTTTTAAGAGCGATAGGCATAATAGGTATAAATCCTCCTAAGGGATGACGAGCTATCTATAATCCCCTAAGTCATCAATTGACAAAGGGCTTAATACTCTAAGTCTCCTAAATAGATGATGAGTCACCTAAAAGCCTTAAAATACAAGCATAATGTTCTAAGTCTAATCAATTGACAAGGGGGCTACCATCAACTTAAGTATTTCGAATCAATTGCATAAGATACCAAATTCTTAGGAATTTTCGAGCTATAAAGTACAACCATGATACACTAATTCTAGCAACAAAAGACAATGAGCTAAAGAAAAACCCAAATTATCTAAGAACAAACTAAAGGGGCTTACCTATATCATAAGGCAAATACACTACTGAGATCCCTAAACAAACATACAAACATTAGATAGAATTAGAATAGGTATAAACTAAATTTCAATTTGAAAAGGTAAAGATATATAGGTCTTTCAAAGGCCTAAGCAAAAGTCTAAAAAATTATCATTAGATTTAATAAAGGTTGATATAAAGTAGAAAAGCAATTGGACAAAAGCAATTCACTTCTCTAGAGCTTGATCGACAACTAAAGTTTAATTGTTAGGAACTTAGTCTGGATTGAGATAGGGGTCGGAAGAAGGGTTTAGAGCAGGAGCTTCAAAGATTTCAAGAGCATCAAGAGCTTCTTAAGGGTCAGTAGCATCATCCATGGGCTATTAATATCTTCATACAATTGGTCTTCCACTTTGGTCTCATTAGCATTGTCTTCGCTAGTAGGAGTAACAAGAGCTTCTTCTTTTTGACCTCACTTAGTGAAGTCTAGACAACTTAAGTCTTAGTCTTAGTAGTGGCTAAGGACCTCATCTTAAGCCAAATTTACCTTGTCAAGCATCTTCTACAACATCATGTATATGTATTCTCAGCTCTCTTGCATACCTTGATAAGCTTTATCATAAGTGTTTTAATAATTTAAGCTTTACTCCTTCTCAAGATCTGTCATCTTGTTTTTTAGCTCTTTATAGGAGCTTTGCAAGTGGGCAATCTCCTCATGAAGGTTTCCACCTCACCTTAGGCCTCTTGTAAGTCATACACTAACTGAGAGCTCTTCTTTTACTCTTCGACCAAAGCTACTTCTTTCTCCTCCTTGGACTTGGCTTCTTTCTCTACTTTCTCCTTCCAACTCTTTATTTCATCCTGTGACTGTGCTTGCTCTAAACCCCAATCCTCTTAAAGTTTCTTCTACTCGACCTCGACACAAGCAAATTGGTCTTTGACATCCTCAACAACTTGAAAAGAAAGAGGCCAAATCCCTTAGACCAAATGAGTCAAAGGAGAATGGGAAAGTATAAAGTGAGAGGCTTACAAACCTTTTCTCCTCATCTAACGCTTCAACGATCATCATCAAACATTAGGAACTCTAAAAGATAAAAGTCAAGTTAGATGGTTACCTACAAATTTTACTTATAAGTGATTGAAAGAGTCTTACATTATAGATTTTTGAAGCGACAAGTTGTAGTAGGCTATGAAAACCCAAATTTTGATAGAACTTCACACTATTTGTTAAAGGCTAGGCATCCTCGAGGAGATGAATGCCTCTTACTAACTCCTTAGCAACCTAACCATTTCCGAGAGCATGGTCGGGCATGCTAACATTCTAAAAGAGAAAGAATTGTAAGACTTCCTTGTTTTCTTTTTTGGAAGGCATCAAAGGACCTAGTATTGTGATAGGGACCTCTTTAGCCTTCTTTGGATCTTAAGAACTACTTTCTATCTTATCATTCTTCTTCCAACCTTTGTCGAGAGACTTTCCTTTAGCTGGGTCTCTTTTAAGAAGGGGGGCATCATAAGTGTTAAGTCTCTTCCTCGACTCAATAGCCTCAGTGACCTTCCTTTTTTCTGTTGTCTTCGTTGGCTAAATTTCTTAGGTGGTAGATTTTGTAGGTGGCTTCATAAATGGTTTCATAGAGCTTTCTTAAACTCATCCTTTTTCTTGGAGCAGCCAGCTTTCGATTGAGCAAATAGATCTTTGGAATCATAATCTTTAAGCAGCATATATGAAAAAAAATACTAAAAAATTAGGTTAGGAAGACACTAAAATGCAAATGAAATAATTTATAGGCACCATACCGAGCACAAGCAAGGAAGACCACTCAGCTCCTAAGGTAGACATGAAGTCCCTCCTCTTATGAGCCTACTTAGCACTGTAAGACCACGAATGGCTTTTACCTTGTTCAATAATAGTACCTTCATTGGTGCCTTCAATATCTTTGCCTTTAGTGGCATCGGGACTCTCAAACACTCTCCTCTCATCCCTAAGGAAGATCAAAGCACCATAAGAGTACTTAGAAATGATGGTGTTCACATCCTAAAGGAACCAATTGTGGTTATAGGCTTCCATAATAATATCATAGGCCTTCTTATCATTAGGAGGCAATTGCTTGATATTAGATTAGCCGATTAGTTGGCTCCAAACTGTAGGGAAGTCAAAGTTGGTTTCCAACTTGACTATTAACCGTTTCTTCTTCCAATCATGTATAGAAGATTTTAACGCTATCAAAAATTTTCTATTTGGTCAAGCACATATGTAGAACCAACCATTACTTTTCTTTAGCAAGAAAAAGTAGCAAAATAAGGGCATTATGGCCCTAACTTCTTGGTCTTCGCAAATGCACTCAAAGGCCATTATCATTCTATATGAGTTTAAGGAAAGCATGTATAGGCAAATGTAGTGATATGTATAGTAAAATTTTTGAAAAAGAGATAAAGGAAACCTCAAATCAACCTAGAAGTATTTCTTGAAAAGGGCAAACTCTCGGTCTCTAAGTTAAGTAATACATTTGTGTGGTTGAGGTCTTTCTATCCTCCAATATCGAGGGGTAAAATGGAAGTTAAGCATCGAAGAGTTAAACTTTTGTTCAATCATTGTACTAGCCACCTCCTCATTAGGACTCATATCATACTTGATGACTAAGTATCATAGAATTGCTTGATAATTACCCTCATTATTTGGCAGATACTCGTCAAAGGGGAGTTTTCTAATTTTCCATGACTTAAGATCACGAATTCTCACTAAACTTGTTAGCCTAAATATGTCTTAAGGTTAGTCATCATCTGAGCCAGCTATACTGGTAGGTTCTTCGTAAGGAGGAGAGTAGCCTACATGGTACACGGTAGTCAATTCCTAACTCTAATCTTAGGCAAGTCAAATTGTTGTCAGATTCAGTGGTTGATATAAACAAAAGATAATTATATTAAAATTAATCTTTCATTTCAAAGTCTACACATAAACATCAAAAGATCACATATTCTCCTCTTGCATATATGGTTTATAACTATAACTTCAGTTGGCTATATACAGAATCATGTCCATATTATCAAAAGAGTTAAAATATTTCATAATCTAAACTTTACCCCAACAATTCATGTTGGAACTTAATATTATATCAAGCAAAATTATGTGAAAATTAAACCTTTACACAACTAAGATCTACAAATAAACTTATATATATCAAAAGAACTTATATTCGCCTTCTAAATCCCCTATTTCCAATTATTATTATGAAGTAGTTATATGTATAAGATCATATATTTATTTTTTAAAAGAATTGAAATACATCATAGAACAACAAGCATAAGATAAAAATTATAACTAGTACATGTCAAATGTGACTGAGTTCCTAATCTGTAACTTTATCAAAAAGAATCCACTCTCTAAAAGTTATTCAAAGTCCCATTAACCGTCAACCTTACGGACTTCCAAACTCTTCAAAAGTTATATTATTCCAATAAAAATCAATTTCTATACTTGTTCACTTATACATTACCATCTTTAAGTTAGAATTAGAACTCTTTACTAACTATCTTGAATTTCTAATCATTAAAATTCCATATACTTCATCATCATTATTAATGTGTTTACTAAATTCAATCTTCACAATTTACTTCTTTGGTTTCCCATATAATCCTCCACTTAAGCCTTGAAAATATTCTTCACCTAAAGTTCTACTTTCTCTTCTGTTCTACACTTTCCGATTTGTACGTATATTTATTTTCATCTTTAGTTCTTTGCTTAAGTTATTTGCATTAGCTAAAAGCATAATCCAAGTTTTCCTCTAAATCTTCATCTAAACTCTTGCCAATTATCTCTATAAAGTTTCTTCTTATTCAACTTATGGTTTGAGTTTATCAAAGTAAAGCTTCTATGCCAACATCTTCTATAGAGAAAAGCTTACAAGACCAAACTATGGTATAAGATGGAGATCTTTGATAAATTGGATACTTTTTCTTGTCACCTGGTTATAATTTCCACAATAATTCATTTCTGACTCTTCAATTGTTGGAACTTCTATCATTGAAACAATTGCTAATGTAATCTCCTTAATCAATAAGTATCATCTCCCTAAAATTGTATTTGAAATACAAACTCCAACTTCTCCTTCATTATCTTTCATTCAACTATCTTTCTTCCAGTTAACCTTATCGTTCCATACCAATAAATTTTCAAATTTATCTCATAATCCTCCACTCAATCCTTTGAATTAGATTCCATAATATCCTTTGAATTAGATCATGCTCTATTTACTGTCATGGACTTGACAAAATCTACACTTCACATTACAACCATAACTCATACTCCAAATTTCAATTACATACTAATCCTCATTTTTTTACCTCCTTCTCATCAATTGCTATAAATCTCCCCTAAACTTCTAGTTTTATAAACCATTTTACTCTACTAATAATGCATTGGTATAACAAATAATTTACTATCAAACTTAACTTCATGGATCTGAACAACTTACCAATCTTTACATTCATCATAAATGAGAGCATGATAATCAATTGCCTAAACTCAATGATTACTATCTACATATGTAATATACTCATGAGAAATAAATCTACATCTCCTGAGTAAAATCCAACAAACATTTCCCCTATCATACTAAATACTATACCAATCACTCTAACCATAATCTTAGAAATTATACTCTATCTTTTATAAGCCATTCTTTCTCCAACTACTTCAAATTCAGTCATTGTATAATAAGTTTTTCTCTAAGATTCTATAAATAAATATTTTATAGCAGTTCACCATCTTTCATAGTTAGATATTATTAGTTACGCTTCCTACATTTCTCCTACATATATTTATATTAGATATAAACTTAAAGTCTAAATCTTTTATTTTTACTATCCACTTATTCCCGACTCTTAGTATTCACATATGATGTCCATCAAATTTTTATTTATGATGCTTCAAAGCTAGCTCTTAGGGACCATGCTTTGAGTGGATTCTTAAGAACAATTTTTATTTACCAACTCAGAACTGTTACCCCCTAAAGTAGCATTGTGCGAACTATCCTACGATAGAAGCTGACCATACAACTATTACCATAGACGTAGTCTATACCAAGCATACTCAATTCAACTACTTTAAAGCATTCAATTATGGATCTGATATTAGGGAAATATGTGATAAAGCTTTTCAAGATACATATTCAAGAACACTAATAGTTCATAAATTAATAAAATAGTAGCATTTTTAATAATCAATTTTACATCAAGAGTTCCAATTTTCTTAAGATGTTTATAAAAACCACAAGTTTTGATTTTAACATATAACAAAGTCCAAAACTAATAGGCATTTCCAAGTATCCTCGATAGTTTCCACAAGAAAAACAAAAGAAAACCTAACAAAATTTAGGGTCTTGTACTTGAGTGCGGTTATAGGGCAGCATCCTTAATTTTTTGTTAATACCAATAGAAAAATCTATAAGAATGTGAGCACTACTAGCTCAGTAAGTGGGATGGAGACCAAAGAGTACCATAAGCATAAACGTTTTTCAAACATCACATTTTAATTGAATGCAATGCAAGCAACTAAATGAGACATAACACAATGTTAACTGATCCATTGTGAGGTTAAAGAAATTACATCTATACTAAATCAAATTGAGGAGTTTCAATGTAACAGTGCAATGGAGAACATCTTACTCCCGAGACTCCCTTCAACCACAGTCCCCAATCTTGTCACAACCTCCTCTCCTATCGCTTAGTTCAACTAAAGATAAGGAAAGGACCATTTCAACTATCCTCATCAAAGGGGTCTGTATTTGGTCTAATACACTTAATCATTGCCCTAGTAGGTTATTATGCATATCTAATTAGTTTAAGGGTTAGTCTTTGGTTTAATCTAGTTATGGGTGATCAACCAATTCACAAAACGGGGAAAATCAAGTATAATCATGCAATACAGCACTTTAGATCCACAATTCAAGTAAACAATCGCACACGAAGTATGTATACATTCAACTAAGTTACAATCACAACCAAAAGCACTCTCAAGTCTCTAAGTGCTATAACACAGTACCCTAACATACTGTAAAGAATGAACCCCAACTTACTTGCACTTTACTACATCATTAGACTTGATCATCACCTAGATGATCCTCAATTGTCCCTATACAGATATAATAAGTCAGATTTTATCCATATTTGATCCTTGAATTAATATTAATTAATTTGTTTCACTTGTTTTTAGTTAGTTAAACATAAGTTTCATAATTTATACTTATTACAAGTTAGGGTTGCCTAAGTAGTTCTTCAGTTTTTTATAAGCTATTCTTTGTTGCAAAATCCTTTGTTTTTAACTACCATTAAAAGTTTTTAAAAATTATCCTCTATTTTAGCTTCAAGTATCCCTTATAGACTTCACTTTTAAAAGTTGCTTCTAATTTTGGCTCTAAGTACAATCATTAATATATCACTTATACCAAAATCTTTTGAATTTTCCTCTATTTATACCTAAGTTGTTATAACTAAGTAATTTGCTCATTTTTCATCTAACGCTAGCTATGACCAATATCAAGTAACATTCCATTCATCAATATATAGCATCCCTATCTTCCAATTCCTTATATATCATATCTCAACTCATCATTTTATCAAATCCATCATGTAAACAATTTACTATACTTCACATATAACTACAAAGTCTTGTTTTCCCAAAACTCCTTACTATATAACCTAATCCAATAGATTCAACATGTTATAAATATTTCTCCAAATGATTGAATATAGACTCCAAGTAGAGTTCTTTTAAGAAAATATATTAATTTTGACTACAAACCACTATTTTAGGCATAATTTAAGGCTCAAAAATTAAATAAAAATATAGAAAAGAGTTCCACGAAAAATCTTTTCATAATGATTCAATATAGATATAGGATAGTTTATAGAAAAATTTTGAAGTCAAAACTACATAATTAGACCTATTTATTTCAATATTGAAAATTGTTCAGTTTGATCAATTTCTTAAACAGTATACTGTAGCTACCCAATTTGTACAAAATATTATTTTTCCTAGATTTTATACATGCAAATATGTAGGAATAAATTTTTCCAAAATTTTCTAAGTGAATTTAATATATTTAATATTTTTTTGTAAAATCAGGTAAAACTAGATCCTTACTAAAATCAACTTCTCTACTTAACACTAGTGGCAACACCCTTGTTAGCCAACCTAGTCGCTAAGTGATCAATCACCTAGTGGCAGCAACTAGGTCCTAGCTTCTTCTTAGATGCACGTTCTCCTCTAAGCCCAATTTATGCACTATTTTTGTAAATTTTCCCTAAATTCACTTCTTTAATCCCCAAATAAACTAAATTTCTCCAAATCCTAACTTTCATACACTATTTAATGGAGAGTGTTTCCAATTTTTCCGAAACTTGAAAGTTATATAAATGAATTTTTCTTTCTCTCTCGCTAAAGAGTTTACCTTTTATATCAATCATTTGCATGTTAATCTTATTTAACTACTTAACACCCATCTAAAATGACTCCACACACTTAACATAAGAAGTTCCCAAATGTCTTAAGATTTTTTTTAATTTTTTTACTAATTTAAATGAATTTCTTTAGCTTAATTTACCTAAAATACAATTATTCAAGTATTTTAGTCAATCACAGGTGTATATATATATGTAATAATTACACACAACATATATATGTATATTCTACATATTATTTTATATCACATAATAATTTTATTATACATAATTTATTTCTAAGAGTTTACGATCTAATGAAGCTTATTCTATGCGATTATAATAGATAATATGTAATATAGTTAAATTATGCTATTTAGCTATATTATTATTATTTTATTATATTCTTAATATCTGAGTCCACAAGGTCTCTTCAACTAATGTCTCAAGCCTACTCGTAAATTTTGAAGTTAATCAGGTTAGTTTCACCAACGCCTTAAATCATTCACTCAAAGCGACTAGGTGAAAATTTGGGTTTCATATTTAATCTCTTACCTGACTTAGGCATTGCAGTGGCAATATCAAAGTCTACTTGACACCCCCATAGCTTAACCTCTTTTCTTTTCCAAAGTCACCATTCACTAAGTGTCCAATTATTTCGCAACATTAACTTGTACCATCAACAAGCTCTTTGTAGACTGGTTCTTAGACACTCAAGAGTTTTTCCTAACTCCCTTTTTCAAACACAGCCCTGATTTCAAGTTCCATATTAGCTTTTTTGATAGTTTCCTAATCTAAACAACTTGATCTTGAAAAGCTTTTCTTACTTAGCATCTCAAATCTCAATTTGTGTTTAGGTGTTTCAAATTTAAGCATATATTTAAGGTGTAGTAGTTAGGTGGCTAATAGATCCTTTTCCAACATGGGTAGGGAAGAGGCTCTCTTTGGGTTACAACAAGTAGTTTTAGGAGCTGTTGATAATCATTTTTCATCTATTCGGTTTCATAAGCGTTGATATGACCACTTACTCATCCATCCGATTGCTGATGGGTAAGGTAATCTACATTCTCAGCATATCGCCAAGTAATTGACATTTTCAGCATTCTACTAAGTAACACAAATTTGTTCCTGATTTGAATTTAAGTTTATGGCATGAACAGTTATCATAAGCACGGTTATATTACATAACTACTTGCTTTCCCTACATTTCAAGGAAGGTCTCTAGTTAAGAAACTTCTACATATCTTGACAATTATTCAAATAACTGCTACTTTAGACATGATAGTCTCCTATAAATACGAAAAAGAAACTCTATAAGAAGCATCGAATAACTCTTAACCACTCACTTTTTTATTGTCCTTATTCCTACTTACTGACTTAGGCATTGAAGTGGACATACCGGACTAGCCCTGGTACTAAGCAATTTTCTTTTCTTTGCAAGACATTTCTGACTCCCAAAATCCATCAACAACATTTAGCACTGTCTATTTTTTCCTAAACACACCTACATGGCTAAAACTAGGATGACCAAAAGTGTAAGTGCTAGCACTTCCTCCCAAGACCTTAAGGGAGGGAGTTGGCATACTGATGAGCAACGACTGGCTAAACTAACTTTACCTCGAATTGGCTAAGAAAATCTCAAAATTAAACAAAAAACATGAGCAAATCCTTAACCTCCTTCACAATAGTATTCATCCAAATTAGAACAAAGAGCATGGTCATCATGACACTGAGAATAGCGACGATTCAATTTATTCACCTAAGTTACAAAAAAAAGAAAGCTAAGGTTGTGATGGGACCCTTAGCTCCTGCATTAAAAAAAAAATGACAAAGGCAACCAACTACAATAGGTGCACCATGTGGGACCCTCGCATGTCAACACCCATGCTACAATGAGCAAGCAATTCCAAACCAAGAAGAGTCCCTTTATTCCTGAGAATTTGGAGGAAGTGATACCTCAGCATATCAAGCTACCATAGTTCGAAACTTATGACTGGACAAAAGACCCCGAAGACCATTTGGAGTACTATTACATGTTGGCCAAGTTAGATGGTTTGAGTAATGTAGTGGCTTATTAGGCTTTTCCCTGAACTTTGAGGAATGCAACTAGTTTATGGTTCAAACACTTGAAACCAAACACCATTTCTTGTGTTAATGAATTAGCAAAAGTGTTTCTTCAACACTTACTTGCAAGTAAGCTTCCTATTAAGGATACCTTAATCCTTAACACAATCAAACAAAGATCAGATTAGTCAATTAGAGACTACTTGGCCAGGTTTATGGCCGAGATGGTTCAAATTCCAGAATCGGATATGAATGTAGCCCTCAACACCATAATCGATAGAGTTAAGCCCTATGGATACTTTTTCAAGTCTCTTACAAAGAATAAGTCGACAACTTTCATCGAATTCAAGGCGAAGGCCATCTCATACATTTGTCAAGAGGATAACATAAAGGCCCAACGAGAAGCCAATCAGAACAAAGGAGATAGGAAAAATGATAAGAGGAAAAGAACAAAGGACAGACTCGGCATAGATGATGATCAAAGTTAGAATGTCGAGAGAAAGAGATGAAGGATTCTGACATTTTCATCCTATATGCCCATCAATTGTCCAATTTTGGACATATTGATGGAGGTATATAAGTAGAGAGGCGTTTTGCAGTGGCCAGAGAGAATGAGAGGAAATCCCTCAAGGAGAAATTCCAATAAGTACTGCGAATTCCACTATGACAAAGGTTACAACACAAATGATTGCATCCAGCTCAAGAATGCAATTGAGGATGTGATTCAATGTAGGCATTTGCAAAGTTCCTACCACATGATGTCAAAAATATTGAAAGACCATCTCAAAAAAGACGTAAGGAATGGAAGAATGACACTCGACTAGCTGTAGCCAGGAGAGATGTAAGGGATGCAAATTCTAACTATCACAAACTGAAAACAGTTTAGTTATGGCAGACGCCGTATACTGTATGAAGAACCCTTGATTAGTAACCCTTCCAATCATGAACTCTTCATACAATATACAACCACTAACTTCCTAAGAACATACAGATCCATATGATATCATCACATAAACATATTTATATAAAATTTGAACTACAAAGTTT
Source organism: Lumnitzera littorea (assembly GCA_024138015.1). NCBI lineage: Eukaryota > Viridiplantae > Streptophyta > Magnoliopsida > Myrtales > Combretaceae > Lumnitzera > Lumnitzera littorea. The sequence continues at coordinate 84,415,839 of JAMXBB010000009.1, forward strand.
GTAGCAAGCAATAATTTAGTACATCTAGGTCTATATTATTGACAAAACAAAAGTAGATAAGTAAAAGTCCACATAATCTATTCTCTTAACACACTGAATGGGCTACTCTTGCCAGGTCCCCAAGCTAACCTCTGGCATCCCCCGACCAGCCTCAATGAATAAGCCATCCTACAGCAAAAGTCTAAGGGGGTATAAGCCTAAGCTTAATGAGTAAAACCCTCAACCACACCACAAGCAAGTTATAAATACATTATATTTACACATATGAATGAATGAACAAATAGAATGCCAAACAATACGTATAGTTAACTAGTCAATATACGCAACTCAAATTTACGCCCTCTAAAATTAAGGTTGGAGTATATACGGCACCAAAAAGATCCAGGTATTATACTAGAACTTACTCTACTATGAAACTCTACATTCCGTATTTAAATCAACAAGTTCTTTATTTTCATAAAAACTAAGTTCTAGTATAATCATGAGTGTGCCCCCATAATCCACACTCACCCTAAACAAAGGCCTCTAGACTTAACCTTTAGCCAAGCAGTTATCACCTCCAACGCCTAGTATTCTCGTAGGCCAAGGTAAGGTCATTTTATACGAGTGCACCGTACAAAACCAAATAAATTTATAATAACAACCTCGAAATGGCCTCTCGCTACCCTCGTGTAATGTGACGATCAAGATTTAGGTTAATGCAATGCATGTCAATGCATATACCAGTTTCTTTTTATTAGCCAAGTATAGTTAAGTCAAATTATATTGTGACCAAACAATATCACATGTAGTCATCATTTATAATACTATGCAGTAATAATTTGTTATCCATATTTAAGGTAAATTCACAAATCGGCACACAATAGCACATATAGGCATTTCCTGACCCCACACAACATTCAATTAACATAATCATTTAAGTTCATTAGCCACAATCACATACAAACATGGAATCATAGGGTAAATACTCACTTGGCTATGATAACTTGCTCTAATTGTAGCAATCAAATGGAAAATCCTCACCCGTGTCAAGATCATCTAATCATTACAATATAATAATAATAGTAAGCAATTGAATTAACTAATGGTTCTAGATATCTATTTACCTAATTTCACTTAGATTACTATCAATTTTTATCTGATTCAACCATATCATTAATCATATGTAAATTTTTTCATTCTATTTCCAATATTTATGAACTAATAATCATTTTTCATCGTTTTCAAATGTATGTTCACACAGTGATATCCGTTTTGGATGTTAAGACCCGTGTTTTACGATATGAATTAAATTCATTGAAATTTTAACTATTGAAGCTTAAATATTCTTATTGCTTATGTTTATATCCTATTTTAGTACTTAATGATTTAATTAGCCATTAGATTCTTACACTTAAATGGTTTTACATTGTATTTACTAATTTATATACTTAATTGAGACTAATTCAATTTAAGATGTATATTAAGGGCTTAAAGAAGTTTCGGGCCATATGTATGTGTATACATACATACATACATACATACATATATATATATATTATTTCCTTATGTCATCTTAGGCTTACATCATTGCTTATCTCACAAATTACTTATGTCAATGCTTATGTCATCAGGTGCTTATGTCATCAATTACTCGTGTCATTGCTTACATATGTCCATACTTATCCTTATGTATTTATGTACTTTATACATATGTTATGCATATACTTATACTTCTAATATACAAGTATGTATACTTGTGTACTTATACATATATTAATACATATACCCATATATACATACGATTACATACATATTTTTCTACATATTTTCATTTATTTAGTATACCCTCTTAAGAAAGCTTCACAAATTTCATATTTTTGCACTTTAAGGGCTTATTTAGTAAAGTATATGTATGTATAGTTAGTATATTCATCATTTTAGGTTATGTACATAAAGGGTACTCATGTATAAGAGTATCCATACATGTGTTCATTAAGTATATATTCTTGTATACACATACTTATACATATGTATATGTGCTCCTTCTCCATTTATCTAAGGATTTCTTACACTTCTAAACATTAATATGGAGCTTTCTACCTTCAACAACACATATGTACATATTACATAAACTTTGTACACTAACATAAGGTTGATACTAACTAACTATTAACCTAGAAAATCAAATGAAATTGTACCCTTTTTTTCCTTGTAATATGAAATAGGAGTTTATGTATGTTGAGTAGTGGTTTGGAAGTTGTTGAGGAGTAAAGAAAAAGGTAAAAACAAGAGTTTGAAGGGGAATAAGGAGAAAGGGAAAGTGACGATTTGGAAATAGGGAAGGAAAAGGTTTTGTTTGTATCTAAATTTGTATTTTTGTGGAAGAAACAAGTGGGTCTACAATGTTCTCATGTTAAGTGGCAAAGAGGGGATAAGGAGAAGAAAAAGACATGTAAAAAAATGAAAGATTTCTTTAGAAAAGAGTAGAGAATTCTAGAGTGAAAATTACCAATGTTGACTTTGGTCAACATGTTGACTTAGTTAACATTTTGACTATGGTCAAATGTTGACTTAGTTAACCCTTTGAAATTAAATGTAATTTATGTGTACATAATGTTATGATTAAAAATAATTGGGAGAAAAATTAAGGAAACGTGGAGTTTATTGAAATAATAAGTAAAAATAATTAATGAGATCTTCCTCTAAGTATTTACATCCTATATACATTATATGGTAGGCTACTTATTATCATGAAAAATGTCATTTAGGGTACTAATACTTACTATATGTAGTATAATTATCAACTAAACACTTAATACCTTATAATACTAACCTAGTTATATAATTAGAAGATAGACGCGATCTATAATGTAATATCCTAGTTTCTAATGCATTACTTTAGTATTATATGTATTTATGAATGATTGAAAGTTATCATTGATCTTTTACTAATGATTTGGTAAGATATTAAGGATATATTGTCAATTAGGGTTTTAGAATAAGTTATGGTGAATTAGTACTTTTATATTCTTAAAGTTATAGTTTTATAGTTTTATAGTTTTATCACTTTTAGGTACAATTTCTAATATTTAAGTACATTTAGGATATAAAAGTTTTATATGCGATTAAATCTTCAGTTATTATCTTAGGGTTTTTATCTTAACTAGCCTTGTTGACTCTTAAGAATATCTAACACACTTAAGTCTACTTTAGATATTAAGTCAAAAAATTTAAGGGTTTACATTAGTAGAGCACCCAACAGAGTGATTAATACCACTGTCAGTAAACCTACTATAGGCCCATCAAGCTCTTTAAGCTTGATGAACACCAAAAATTACATTTGCAACATCCAAGGCAAGAAAGTTAGAATCAATAACACAATTTCTTTCGTAAAGGAAGATTTTGAGGGCATCCAAAGGCTGCATGATGATGCTCTTGTTATCAATACAAGAGTTGCCAACTTCAAGGTTAAAAAAATTCTTGTTGACACAAGAACACAAGAAGTTCGGTAGATATTATTTTTTAGCATGCTTTTGACCAAATGAGACCCAAGATCAAAGCACAGCTATGATCTTATAAGTATGATCTGTATGCCTTCAACAATTAACCTATCTAAGTAGCTGGAGTAATTTCTTTGCTGATATAGATCAATGATGACAAGCATGTCACAGATGATAAAGTGGACTTCTTCATTATCAAATGTGGGTCCCCATACATCATGATCATGTGACAGCTGTGTCAGCACCTATCTGGTATTATCCCTTCAACAACACATCTTAAAGCAAAGTTCCTTACTCCTACAAGAGTCGATGTGTGCAAAGGGGATCAACAACTAGCAAGGTCCTTACATATGAGGGCCTTAAGACAAGAAGAGGTATTTCAGGTAAAACAAGTCCGAAAGGCAAGTTGGTTAGCATAGAAAATGATGAGAATAATACTAAAGAAATTTCTTTAAGAGATGACCCTAGTAAAACAACAGGGATAAGGAAACCCTTGTCAGTAAATATTGGGTAAGGTTCGATCAACTTCTTAAGAATCAACGCTAATGTGTTTGCATGGTCCCCTTTAAATATACTGGGTATCCCGAGAGAAGTCATGGTACATAAGCTGCACATTAATCTAAGTGCAAAGGTGATCTAACAAAAGAAAAGGCATTTTGCACCAAAGAGATAAGTAGTAATAGAGGAAGAAGTCTAGAAGTTATTGAAGGTAGGGTTTATTTGAGAAGAGCCTTATCCGACTTGGCTAACCAATTGTATGCTAGTCAAGAAGTCTAACAGCTAGTAGTGAATGTGCATAGACTTCACAGATCTTAACAATGCATGTCCCAAGGATTGTTTCCCACTGCCGAAAATCAATCAAATGGTAGATTCAACCCTGGACACACATTATTTTCTTTAATTCATGCTTTCTCTAGTTATAACCAAATTAAGATAGGCAAGGAGGATGAAATCCATATGTCATTTGTTATTAGTTTTGGAACATACTGTTACATGATGATGCCCTTTGGGCTAAAAAGCACCAATGCAACCTACCAAAGACTTGTTACCAAGATGTTCAAACCTCAGATTCACAAAAATGTTAAAGTATATGTTAATGACATGATTATAAAGAGCGTGAAGGAGAATTGGCATCTTACTAATCTTGAGGAGACATTTGCTACACTAAGGAAATACAACATGAAACTTAACCCGTAGAAGTACATCTTTGGCACAATTTCAGGAAAATTTTTAGGATACATGGTTACTCTATATGGCATTAAGACTAACTTGAGAGAGGTTAAGGCGATAATAAACACGAAATCCCCTTGTATGGTCAAGGAAGTACAGGAACTCACTGGACGAATAGTTGCCCTCAATAGGTTTGTGTCAAGAAGCATAGATAGGTGTACGAAATTTCTTAAAATCATAAAGAATCCGAAAGAATTCAAATGATCTAACAATTACAAAAGAGCTTTCAACAATCATAAAGAATTCCTTATATCACCGCCAATACTCTCAACACCAATCTTAGGAGAGAGTTTCTTCTATACTAGTCCAAATTAGCGGCAAAGAGCATCAACCTGTTTATTATGTAAGTCATGTTTTGCAAGGGCCAAAGCTTCGGTATACGAAAATTAAGAAATTTGTTTTAGCAATGGTTCTCTTGGCAAGGAAGTTAAAGCCATATTTTAAGGCTCACCATATCATAGTGCTCACTAATCAGCCATTGTGGTAGGCATTGCAACGGCCTAACTCCTCCGAGAGGATGATGAAATATGCCATGGAGCTTAGTGCTTATGGTGTACAATACAAACCTAAAACGGTACTAAAAACTCAAGTGTTAGCAGATTTTATGGCCGAGTTCACTAGTGAAGAAGATAATGTGGAAGTTGTTGAGAAACCTATTTAGTACCTTTATGTAGATGGTTCTTCAACAAGAGAAGAAAGTGGTGCAAGCCTTGTCCTTCAAACCCGCTACAATGTCAAAGTTCATTATGCTTTAAAATTTAGATTCCGACTAGCAACAATGAAGTAGAGTATGAAGCTTTGATTGCTAGACTGAAACTAACAAAAGAGATTGGCACTAAGAAACTTGAAGTGTTCTCTAATTCACAATTGGTGGTGAATCAGGTCATAGGAAGTTATGTGCTAAGGGAAGAAGAAATGAGCAAGCACCTATTGATGCTATGAACGCTTGTAGAAGAATTTCAATCTTTTTCAATCCACAAGGTTCTAAGAAGCAAGAAAATTGTTGTCAATAAGTTGTTAAAATTAGCCAGTATGACATTCCCTGACTTAAGCAATAAAATTTTTGTCAAATTTCTTCCATAAAATATTTTATCCACTCTTTCACAAAGCTGTAAATTGGCTCCTTGCCCAAAAGAAGAATCTTAGATGGATCCCCTAGTAGATTATCTAAGAGACAGTTCTCTCCCTGACGACAAGAAAGGAGCACAAATATTGGTTTACCAAGCTGCAAATTACACACTGATTGATGGTCAGCTATACAAATACAGTATATCACAACCCTATCTTCGATGCCTTCCTCTAAGAGATGCCTAGAGGGTGTTATCTAAATTGCATGGTGGCATTTGTAGTAACCATGTAAAAGTGCAAACATTGTATGTTCGAGCACTACGACTCAGCTATTATTGGCCAACCATGAGAGAAGATGCGAAGGAAGTTGTTCAGTACTATTCATAGTGTCAGAAGCATGAGGCGCCGAGTCGAGTGTGTATAATTGAATTATGCAACCTATCTAGTCATTAGCTTTTCACCTAATGGGGGTTAGATATTCTCAAACCATTTTCAAAATTTACTACCCAGCGACAATTCATCATTGTTACCATGGATTACTTTACCAAATGGGCAGAGGCCAAGGTAGTGGTGAAAATCAATGAGCAGAAAATAGAAGCATTTGTTTTCAAAGCCATAATATCAAGGTTTGGAGTTCCTTACATGATAATCATGAAAAACAGCCCACAGTTTAACAACAACAAGTTCTATGCATTTTGCCAGAAGTATGGCATTTGCCTGAACTATATGTCTATAGCATACCCTCAAATGAATGGATAAGTTGAAGCCATGAACAAGATCATCTTTCACAACTTAAGAAGGAAAGTAGATCAAGTTAGAGGAAGATGGGCTAATGAACTGCTGAATGTCTTATGAAGGTACCGAACCACCCATAGAACTATGATAAGGGAGACTCCCTTTAGATTAGCATACGACACTAAAGTAGTTTTACCGATTGAGTTAGATTTACCTAATCTGCGGACGCAAAACTTCAATGTGATGGTTAATCAAGTTAGATTAACAAAAAATTTAGACACCATTGATGAAATTAGAGATATTGTAGGAGCTAAGGTTGTGGCGTACCAACATAAAGTAGTTAAGTATTACAATCAAAAAGTAAAGCATAAGGTTTTTCCACCTAGAGATCTGGTTTGCTAAAAAATGGAAGCAACTAGCGTGCAAATGAGTCAAGAAAAGCTCAACGCAAATTGGGAGGATCCTGTCAAGGTCCGGGAAGTCATTGGTAAGGTGGCCTATTGACTAAAAAGGTTAGATGGATCAATTATCCCTCGAGCATGGAACACCGAGAATTTGAAATTATATTTCAATTGAGCAATAGCCTACTTGCTTGTAAGGCAATAGTTTACTTTTTTATGAGAATTATATTTGAAGTCTTATTATGTTTCTTGATCTTTTTATGATTACCGAGTTAATGAGCTTTAGACTACATGGTGAATGAACTAACGTAAGTTCTAGCCTATCGCAATTAATGAACTATAGAAATTAATCTTACAGCCGAACAATGCAACTAATCCACGTCTCAAATGGCTAATGGATAATGTCTGTAAAGACACATGAATTGGGCATGTGAAATAAAACATGCCAAAATAATTAGGCGTATGAAATAAAACATACCAAGAAATAATTAGGTATGTGAAAAAAAAATATGTCAAGAAATACTTAACATGTGAAATAAAACATGCTAAGGAATAAGAACATATGAAATAAAACACATATATCATACAAGCCAAGAAAACGTGGTATATAAAATAAAACGTATTGGAAATAGTTATATGAAAGATACTTTTCATTCAACAATGCATTGTTGCAAATACTTAACTTATTTATAGAACACAATGTACAAGGAATACAAAGAAAATCCTATGGCCTATTTTCAGAGTCAACAAAAGTAACTTTCGAATCAAAGGCTAGGGCTTTCTTCGAGTAAACTTCTTTCTCAGTACTTGGGGTCTTAGAGCCAACAAATTTCTCTTTCCACACATAGGGGATTTCTTTTTCTAAATGTTCTTCATCTTCCCCTGGATCTTCAACATAAGCTTCACTATTACCCTTCAAAACCATTTAGGCGCTTGATTCGTTATCGTCAACCTCATCGCAACTGCTGACTTTATCGTTAATGTCAATGAAGTCAAGGCAAGAGAAACCATAATTAGGGTGAAGCTTTAGGATCTCCTCTCTTATCGCTTGGACCCCTTCCAACAGCGTCTTCTGTAGAAGTCTCTCATACTACTGACTAAAAGTGACTATATTAAGTACCTCTTCAATAGAGGGTCCTCTCTTCATAGTCTCCACTAGCTTGACAACACGGCTTTGTAAATTCGTGTTGTTGGTCTCCAACTCTTTAATTTTCATTCTAAGCTTATCTTCCTCGTTACTCATCATGTAAAGAGTTCAACCTAGCCCCAAGCACTCTTCTTTCTTTTTCTATAGCTCCTCCTTTAAGCCTTTGGACTCCTTGTATTGCTCTTCAATCTTGGCCTTCAGGCTTGAGACTTCATCAGCAGTTAAGGTATGTGCCAACTTTTTGGCAATAAGGTCTTCCTAGAGCTCTCTCACCTCCATCTTAGCCCTTATCCTTACATTTTCGGTAACAACAATTTGGGCTTTAAAAGCATTATAAGCATCCTTGATTTTCTGCAACATTTTCATTTAGTACGATGAGTATTAAAAGTGACTCAACAGAATACACGAAGACTACTATGGATATTATCTTCTTAGTTTCTGTATCGTCCTCATCCAAAGCCATCAAAATTTGACTTCTTATCTAAAAAAGAAAGGGAGTTTCATCAACTAAACAAATTTAACCAGTGAAAGATGGTTATGGATACTCACATCATACAACTTGGCTGCAATATGGGCCTTATTGCAACCGTTGACCCTATCGACATCCGTCCTTCTTGGCAATCTCTTTATCCTTTAGAAGAATAATTCCTTCCATTAAGGCAAAAGATTTTGTCCTCTCACCCAAGGTCGAGTCCGTATCCAAGATGTTGTGCTTCCAACACGAGACAAAGTACTCACTAACCTCCTTATTGGCAACAAATTCGACACTACTGATGCTGAGAGCTTTAGATCGCATTGCCTTTTTCATCCTCTTCTCTAAATCTTTGGACCTTTTGGTAGTTGGCTGGCTAGTAAGTTCCTTCCCTGGTCTCTTATTAGCACTCAATGCTACCTCTACCATCAACAATGACCCTTCAGTAGTAGTGGTATCTTCGACCTCAGTATAGGGTTAGGTCTCTTAACCACCCTTTCTCAGCTTAACAGCTAGTTAAATATTCTCAACATGAGGCTTCCCAAAATGGGGGATCTTAGTCGGCACACTCTTCTTACCTTCCTTCCATTTATCGGCTAATCAGGAGGTTTTCTTCTATTCTATCATCCACTTTGCCGTATCCTCCTTTGTTGTTTTCTTCACGATAGTAAGCTGAGTAGTAGTAGCTGTAGTGGCCGCTCGCTTATTAGCTTTTGATTTTTTGGCTTTAGCCTAGGCTAACAGCTTAGCAGGATTTACCTCACCAACACCCATATCTGCAATATGAAAAAATACATTAAAATTAAAACAAGGGAAAAGAATGAACTCATAGTCTCCATACCAAGCAATGCTCAAAGGCAACAATTCTCCCCCCAAGTCATGAGAATAGCTTTCCTCTTATAGCCATACTCAGCATGATAGTAACTCATCAACGTACCTTCTTTTTCAAAAAAGATCGACTCTCAGCTTTCACAACGCCTTATAATTCTCTTCGCATCCCAAAAGAACATTTTGTTCCTCCTCCTCTCTTGAATTTTCTTCACCATTGCAGCATCATTCGGCATCAGTTCTATATCCTTTGTGTGGATTGGTTTAGTCCACTGAGTCTAGAAATCTAACTCCTCGTCAAACAATATTAATATGAATTTGTCGTACTACTTGCGGATCTTAGACTCCAACCCATCCATGAACTTATGCCCATGCCTCATAGCAACAAAGTACTACCCATCAGGTTACCTCCTAATTGTGAAGAAATACCGGAATAGTTGAGGCATAGCCTTGACTTCGACTTCCTTACAGACTATCTCGAAAGCCACTAGAAGCCAATATGTGTTTGGTGAGAACATACTCGGTACAACTCGAAAATAGTTGAAGAAGCCCTTCATGAATGCCGAGAAAGGGAAGCGTAACCCAAAATCAAAATATTTCAGGTATATATGGAATTCACACTCCCTTAGGAAACATACCCTTTCTTCCTCTCTCAGCCTCCTAAGATTCTACGATCCGAGAAGATCTTGCTAGTATTAGTTATATTTCATGACAAAGACTCTATCAGTAACACTAATAGTTCCATCTAGAGAGTCGTAGAAGTAAGCTATATTGTTGCACAGATATTTCGCTGAGGATCTCCCTTCTTTGTTCTCAGGATAATTATCTACTGTAAGAGTATTTATCCAAGTGAGTTTATGCCACCTTTCCTCAATGCTGTCGGCCGAGCTACTTGAAGAATACATCGTCTCATTCCTTATTTAGAGGGGAGAAGTAGCCTCAATTTCCATTGCTTCGGAATCAAAGAGGACAAGTCGACAAACTATGTGATGAACCATACCTGAATTGTTATAAAGACTAATATCATAGAAGTTTAAGAATTTGAGAGTGAAGACAAGAAAGTGAATGAAAGTTTGGAGATGTAACTGGGGAAATGTATTTTGAGTTTGAACAGTCCTTTAACTACGAATAACTCACCCTTATAAGTGCAAATTTGTTTATTATGGTAATGATGTGCTAATTTGATAGTGGTGTAAATTGTTGATGCATGTTTCGAGATAGAAATTCGATGGTTGACAACTCTCTAACAGTTATTAGGCCTGCAATATAATGATAACTAAGGTGACAAATGTCATGCCTCCTACTTTTAGGTCTCTTAGACAAGTGAGAAATTGAAAATTATGACTTTTCAATTAGGATGCAATCCATCTTGCTTCCCACCTTGCTCGGCATCTAAAGAACTACTCCCTACTCAGCCTCTAATGCATTATATATTACTCCCTTTGTTAAATTCTCAAACATGGGTGTTAAGGGGAAAATGTTGATAGTTAGTTTTCGTCCACTCAGTTTTACAAGCGTTGATATGACCACTTACTCATCCATCCAGCTATCGATACGTCGAGTAATCTACACTCTCGACATATTGCCGAGTAATTGACATTTTTGGCATTTTACTGGGTAACATAGATCCATTCTTAATTTGAATTCAAGTTCATAGTGTGAAAAGTTATCACAAATACGATTATATTATATAACTGCCTGCTCTCCCTACATTTTGGGGAAAGTATCTAATCAAGAAACTTCTACGTATCCTAACAGTTATTCCAACAACTGCTACTTCAAACTCAATAGTCTCCTATAAATATAGGAAAGAAACTTTGTAAGAGACATCTGATAACTCTTAACCACTCACTTTTTTACTCTCCTCATTTCTACCTTCTGACTTAGGCATTAAAGTAGCCGCATTGGGCTAGCCCCGGTACTAAGCAATTTTCTTTTCTTTACAAGACATTTCTGAGTCCCAAAATCCATCAACAATAGGAGCCATGATTTTTGGTAGAGTTTCCTTACACTTATTGTTTTGGCTAGTGTAATGAGAGTGTATTGAGAAGGATGATAATTCATACATACTAATGAAAGCATGTAAATATAAAAACATAACTATATGTTATTATTCTACAAAAAAAGGAAACATAATCTTATAAACATGAAAACTAAATAATCACTATAATAGGTAACAACCAAGATTAAAAAAATTTCTTTTAATCTTAAGAATAGCTTAAGGAAGTTAGATGATAAAAGGAGAAGGTGATTTTACAAAAAGAGTGAGTTAAACTAGGAAGGTTTTAAGCAATATAATGAAGGAATTTTCGGGTAGAATCATTTATAGGTGTGAACACAGTTGTATTCCTTGGACGTGAATAATAAGTTGCAACTTAAACATGAATACAGGTAAGATTATGGTTGTATTCTTGGTCATGGTCTTGTCCTGAACAATGCGTACCTAATTCCTTGCAAGATCACACCCAAGATCACAAGCATGATCCTTAGGGTATATTGCTCTTGTAAATTTTATTGAAATTCTTAATGAGAGGAATACAGTCGTGCTCCTTGACCATGGTCTTCTCATAATTTAATTTAGGCTTCTTCTTATTTAGAGATCACATCCTATATCATGGTCATCATCCTTAACCTTATTCTCCTTATCATGAGCAACTTCTTCTTATGCTTCTTAATCTTGAAACACTTCAAAATATTGTTCAAAGCAAAGTATGTTGAGCTATCAATTAGAAGGAATCAAAATCTTATCGACAAATAAAAAAAGATAAATAAAAAGAACATTAAAAAACTTGAGTTGCCTCTCAAGAAGCGTTGTTATTTAACATCAATTGTTTAACATGTTAAAATAGAAACTATACATTTTCTTAGATTGGGAAGAGATCGAACTCAATGTGGTCTTCTTGATTAAAGTCTCCTCCCAAATATAACTTGAGTTAGCGATTATTTACCTTAAATGTACCTCACTCAGGGTGTGAAATCTCTACCACTCCATTTGAGAATATCTGGGTTATTTTTTAGGGTCCAAACCATCATGATGTAAGTTTACCTAAGAAGAGTCACAACAAAGATTGGTATAGGAGAACCTTATCCCCAACCTGAAATTGCTTCTCTCACTTAATCCGACTATCATGGTATTGCTTGCCTTGTTACTTAAGTATTCTTCAGTTTTTGTAAGCCATTTCATGCCATTCTTCTAACTCATTCAGTTGAAGTTTCCTGTCTTCACCTATACACCCAAGATCAAGGTTAGCATGCTTTATAGCCCAATAAAATGTTCAATTTCTATAGGCAAATGACATGCTTTTCCATATAGAAGTCGATATGGAATGGTGCCTATAGGTGTCTTGTATCGAGTTCAATATGCCTAAAGAGCATCATCGAGCTTCTTTAACCAATCTCATCTATTATACTCGACCGTCTTTTCTAGAATCCTTTTTAAGTCCTTATTTTTATCTTCTACATGTCCACTCATTTGTAAGTGATATGGTGTTACACTTATGTGATTCTGTGAGTAACAACATACCACTTAACTACTTTCTCAAGTCAAACATTGCAAAAATGGGTTCCTCAATCACTTATAATCACTCTAGGTGCATTGAATCTAGAAAATAGGCTTTTAAGGAATATTTCACCACCTCAACATCATTTGTTGGTAAAGCTTGAGCTTCTACTGATTTAGACACATAGTCTACCGCTATTAGGATATATTTGTTTCTATTAGAATTCAAAAATAGCCCCATGAAATCGATACTACGTATATGAAAAATCTCACATATTAAAATGGGATTCTAAGGCATCTCATCTCTTTTAGAAATATTACCTACCTTTTGACACAAATCACATATCTCAACAAACTTCTAAGTGCCCTTAAATAATGTTGGCCAATAGAATCCAAACTCAAGCACCTTGTATGTGGTTCTATTGGTATGGATGTGTCCTCTAATTGGCCTAAAGTGATAGTGACCTAAAATCTACCAACCTTCTAAATGGGATACATATCTCTAAATTATTTAATCCACAAAAATGTTAAATAGACAGGAGTCTTCCCAAAAATAATTTTTCACATCATGGAGAAATTTTTTCCTTTGTTAATAATCTAATCATTTAGGAAATATGTTGGCAGCTAAATGATTTGTTATGTCTACAAACCAAAGAGTTAACTAAGGACTTACTTATTAGAGTCACTCATTTGGGAACTCATTGTTTATATCTTGTTCATCTAATTTTGAGAAGAATAGATTCTCTAGGATGGAAAGATGATCTGCAGCTAAATTTTCCGCTCCCTTTTAATTTTGAATTTCTAAGTCAAATTCTTAAAGTACCAATATCCACCAGATCAATCTAGGTTTGACATCTATTCTATTCAACAAATAACGCAAGGTAAAATGGTTAGTATAAACAATAACCTTAAAAAGGATAAGATACAACCTGAATTTAGCTAATGCAAAGATCTCTCTCCTTTGCCCCAAGACTACACCTATAGTATAGTCACTTACATCACACATTAATTGAAATAGTAAACTCCAATCTACTACCACCATTATGGGTGTATGCATTAGCTTATCTTTTAGAATATTAAACACCTCTAGGCATTCCTCTAAGAAAATGAATGAAGCATCTTTCTCTAATAGCTTAATTAAGGGTTTAACTAGTTTCAATAAACCTTTAATAAATCTCCTATAGAACCCTACATAGCTTAAGAAACTACGCACTACTCTAACTAAGGTAGGCAGAGGTAATTTTGCTATGGTGTCAATTTTTGCATTGTCCACTTCAATACCTCTCTAAGACACTTTGTATCCTAGTACCATATCCTCTTGCACCATAAAACAACACTTCTCCTAATTTAACACCAGATTAGTTACTTCACATCTCTTTGCACTTTCTACAAGTTACTAAAGCATTGATAAAAAGAATTTTCAAAAACCAAAAAATCATCCATAAACACTTCCATTATATCCAATAAAATCTATGAAGATTACCATCATCCACTGTTGAAATGTGGCAAGTGCATTATAGAGGCCAAATGGCATTTTCCTATAGGCAAAAGTGCCATAAGGACAACTAAATGTCATTTTCTCTTGGTCCTCTAGAACAATTGGAATTTGAAAATAACCGAAAAGACTAGCTAAAAAGCAATAATACAAATGACTTGATAGGTATTCCAACATTTGATCAACAAATGGTAGAGGGAAGTGATCTTTCTTTGTAGAGTCATTGAGTCTCTAGTAGTCTATGCAAACTCTCTAACTTATGACTGCTTACATTAGAATCAACTCATTTCACTCATTAGGGACCATTTTCATCCGTCCCTTCTTAGGTATAACCTACACAACACTAACCCATGAACCATTAGAAATTGGATAAATCATAAATGCGTCAAGGATTTAATTACTTCAGTCTTAACCACTTCTTTCATGTTCAAGTTCAATCACCTCTATGGTTACACTACCAATTTGTGTCCTTCTACTATGAGTAATTGATCAGTGTAGAAAGATGGATCAATTCCTTTAATGTCTAAAATTTTCCAAGTAACCGCTTTATTGTGCTTTCTAAGCACATTCAAAAGCTTTAACTTCTACTTTGCATCAACCTAATAGAGACTATTATAGGTAATTTTACTCCTTCTAAAAAGACATAGTCTAAATAATTTGATAGTTGTTTTAGTTCTAAAATGGGGGTTCTTAAATAAAAGGCTTCAGTTTTGCTTCTTTTGCCTACTCTATTGTCTCAAACCTAATATTCTCAACAACTAGTAAGTTGGCTTCCAGCTATGTTGTTAATTCAACATGAGTTGGATCACTAACCAACTTCTCATGTTCTCTATAACGACCCTAGGGAGGGCCTAATAGTATTACTTAGAATTTTCATATCATGTGTGCATCCATAATAAAAAAATCGCCTTGCAAGTCAAAGATTGCAAAACTCTAAATAGTTAATTACTAGGGTCTTCAATTTTAGTTCATTGACTCATTATATAATATAAATAATTATGGATATTCATTTTTTCACGGTTCCTCAAAACTACAGAGAATCGGTACTCCCTACCAAAATAGTGAAAGAAGATAGACAATTCTAGAAAATTCTAAACTTACTAAAGATACTAAACTTAATTGAGATATTAGTCATTTTCCAGAGTATCCCAAATTAACTATACAAGCTTTTCATCATACTTATTCAATAGTAGCTGTAAACCCTAGGAAAAACAGTAGTTGAATCCTAACTCAAGTCCGAGTGTTCTAAATTGTACAATAAGTCGATAAGGCTAGTAACAATAAAAGATTATGAAATTTAATAAATCAAATATAACACCGATAACAAAATCTTAGGAATTGATCAAAACCCTAAATCGCTTACTAAAACCCTAAAACTAGTTTCCACACCATTAATCAAAATTGAACCCGAAATTACTCGAAACCCTAAAGTCATAAACATAAACCTATGAAATAGTTAAATATTACTCAACAGTGATAAAATCATAGTCGAATGTAATTTTCGACTAAATCGCCTATTCGCATGAAATTTTAACAAAATCGCCACAATAACTTATAAAAATTATAATTGTAATGGATACCAATTAAATTGATAAAATTTCACAAAAANAATATGTAAGGTGTATATGTATATATATATATGATACCGTAATTTTTCAATAAAATAAATTATAAAATATATATTAATATATATATGTATAATCGTGAAGTACATAAGAGAAATAATAAATAAGAAAATGAGAAATAGTAAAAATAATAAAGATAATAATAATGATAATAATCATAATAAAGTTAAAAATCTCAAAAATAGGAAAATATACTCAAAATAATAAAAATATCAAATATATGATTTAAATAATTATTAAATCATAAATATGTTAAGAAAAAAGAAAAAATTAATATTTTATAATTTTTAAACTTAAATAATAATTTTTGTAATATCTTTATATCATAATTTACGTTATGAGTCACAACGTCCAAAACGGACCTCGTTACGAGAAAATACGCTCAAAAACGATCAAAATGGACTATAAGTTCATAATGATCCGAGCTAAAATGAAAAAGTTACACACGATTCAATAAAAAGCTCAAATCGATAATTTCTAGTCAACTAGAAAAGTTAACTTGGATCATGCATAAATCATGCACTGCATAACTAATTCCAGGTAGTCATATTACACGAAGATAGCAAGAGGCCATACGTGAGTTGATTATTGATTGTTATTGATTTCGTACGATGCACACGTACGATATGACCTTACCCTTGCCCGTGGGATGACTAGGCGTTGGAGGCGCCAACCGCCTAGCTATGGGTTGAGTCCAGAGGCCTTCGTTTAGGGGTAAGCGAGGGCTGTATGAACTTACTCACAATCATATGTAGAACTCATTTTGATAAGGTTAGTAATGGATGTATTATTACATTTTAAATATGAAACGCGGAGTTTCATTATGAAATAAGTTCTAATATGATACCCGAATCTGATTGTTCCGATAAATTTCTAACCCTGACTTTGGAGAGCGTTAAATCTGAGTTGCATGCAGTACCTAGTCACCTGCATGTATTTGTTTAGCATACTGCTTGTTCATGCATTTATTTGGTTGAACTTAACTGTTGTATAAACTTGATTGCTGTATGGTTGAGGGAAAATATCTCACTAAGCTAGTTAACTTATACTCTTGTAGTCTTCTTTCGCAAGCTGACCTATTTGTGGAGTTGGGCCATCGCATGCCTAAGGTCAGCTTTCTCTACAGGGTCAATGTGGGAGCTGGTTAAGGATAGAGAGTACTTTTGATTAAATGTAGATTTGAATATGTAATTTTTATATTAGTCTGACTTTAGACACGTTTCAAACTCTCTTTCTGTAAACTTTTATACACATAGATTATGTGTTATGCTTTTACAATATTATTATTTATCATGAAATGATATTGCTTAAGCTTGTGCACTCTTGGTAGTTAGTAATAGTTGCAGCCTTGTGTATCGTATAAAAGGGTCACCAATTGTAAAGGAATTCAATCTGCAATCTTTTGTACGGTATATGGCAACTGCCACGACTAGCCCCTTCGGGTCGTGACAGTAGCACTCCACACTCGGTTCCTATCCCTATCCCAACTATTGATCAATCTGCAAGGAAAAGAACTGTTGGGGTGTAAGCTTACGCTTAGTACGATAAATCCCCTCCTCAATACTGCATTACAAAAGTTTATTTAATGTACAAACATAAGAATGCATGATCAATCAATATGCCAAACAATACATGCAATGGCCTAGGAACTGCATGCAACTCAAAATTATGCCCCTTGTAGTCAGGGTTTAAAGATAATTAACTGACCCAAACTAAAATCTAGTTTTTAGACCTTAAGTTTTATTTCATTTACACTATTGTGCTTAAATCAAAACAAAACCATATATACATATATATACTTTCTTTCTTGAACAACAAATCATATTTTCAAAATCTCAAGTCTAGCAGTATAGTAGCCTCCGCAATCCACAAACACACGCCCTAAACAGAAGCCACAAGACACGACCCCTCGCCAACGGTTGGCGTCTCCCAGCGCCTAGTAAGCCCGTCAACTTAGGATAAAGACTCAATAAAATGATGATATAACTAGTGCCCAATCCTACAGGAAGCCCTCCTCCTATGAGTCCCTTCCTATCTTCTACGTGAAGTGGCAATGTTATCCAAATGCAATTGTGGGAAATGCATAATTCATTTAATTTCTTAATCATATAAGTGATTAATCCAATTTTTCATGGTGATCAGACAATTTCATTCCATACAATCGCACGTATAAATTATCACAAACAATTTCCATTGTTATATGATTAACAAGCCATAGCATTCAATCATAAATTCATACACATACATTTCATATATCCCACAAGCATCCAATTTATATATATATAGGTTTAGGTTCATCTATTCTACAAGCAAAATCAAGTGAAGAGTCATCAGGAATTCACTTACTTAACCATGCGGATCAATCAAAATAATCCAAGATAGGTCATCTCCCAAAAGCCGGGTCCCCTAAACATACAAATATAATACTATAAGGATTTGAAATAGGATTTGGAAAACTAAACTAAAACTCTTTTAGTTATACTTTTGACTTGGTTTCATATTTTTCCCATTTTTTACTTAAAGTTTAATTGCATATAACTTTCTCATTTTAAATTCGATTTTTATAATTTTATAGTCAATCTTCATCGTTTCCAAGTGTACTTTAATGTAGTGAGGTTAGATTTTCATGATTAGACATGAAAAACTACCCATAAGTCAAAACAATACCGATCCTCATAATTTGGAGTGCTTTTGGGCTTTGTTTGGTTAACGAGCTTTTTGGTAACTTGGAAATCTCTTTAGGCTTAGGCTTAGGACTTAGGACTTTATTATAAACTTAAAATACTCCTTAAGGTCAGATTTCTAACTTTGGTTTACACTCTTAGTGCTAACAACAACTCCTTGGGCTTTTATGTAGGCTTAAGTTGTCAAATGGACTTGTTTTTTGTTCAAACTAAAGTTAGTGACTTTGTTAGGCTTATGGAGTCTTAGGTGGACTTCTTGTGGGCTTCAAAACAACCTTTCTTAATATTTTGAAGTGCTGGTTAGAATTTTAATGAAGGCCCAACTTAGAGTTTTAGGCTCATTTTGAGAGTTTTAGAGTCGGTTTTGAATTTTAAGCTTTATATACTTATCATACTTGCATTGGTTGGTCTTTTCACTTTGTTTACTTCGTTTTATCATATTTTTAAGTGAATTTTATTGTGGTTCCAAATCTGGCCATGAAGAATCCAAGGGGCACTCACTTAGCTTCTCAACTTATTTTATCATTTCCTTAAGTTTAGGTGTTAGATCATAAACCTAAGCTATTTATATTCAAATCTTGACTTAACTTATCTTCCATGAGATGATTACTTAGCTTATATTTTATATGAAAATAGCAGATCTCATACTTATCACAACTTCTATATCATTGTTCATATCTCACAAAATTGATTTCTTCATAAAAACTTTATGTAATGGATTTTCCTTTACCTAAGGCTAGGTTTAAGCATCTTTAACTTAATAAAAGTGGAAATAACATCTAAATGACTCACATACACTCCATGTCTAGCATGATGTCTCCTTGTTCATGTACATATTTCATGATCTTCTCAACTTAAAATCTTCCATTCTAAGTGTTAAACGTATATCTTTACATAACACCAACTTAGCATGCTCATATTTCAACTTTCATGTAAAGGGGTTCACAAGCTTACTTCTTAAGGTGGTCTAGCAATTTTATCATTTTATGATCATGCTAATATCTTCATAAAAATATGGTCTCCTAACATGGCATATTAGGTCACTTTAACAACAAAACAACTTACCCATCCTAAAAGTGTAGAAATGGTGGTTGTGCGACTAAGTATCCTCTTATGTTCCTTGTTTTTCCTCCTTCTTCTTGCAAGCTCCTTTGGAAACAAGTGTCTTGATCTTTAAAGTGGGGTTTTGAGGATATTTTAAAGTTCCTAAAGTGGCTTTTGAAGTTAACAAAAAGGAGGTGACAAAATCAAGCTTTTTTGTCGTGAGTTATGAAGCAAAAAGGTAGTGGCATTGTAAGATTTTGTGGGGTTAGGTTTCTTCTTTTGATTTGTGTTTAAAGTAAGAGGAAAGGAAGTGAAAATGAGAGTTAAAGAGGGAGAGAGTAGCATATTTTTTTTTAATGAGAGAGGAAGTGTGTTCAAGAAGCTTTAATTGATTGTCTTTTAGTATGTATAAATGTCAACTTTTTGACAAGACTAAATGATGTAAGCATTAAGGGGATGAATAGTAGATGTGTAAGACAATTGAGTGATGGACAAATGATAAGGTATGGCCCATCTTTTCCTTCTTTTCCAACCGACCATGTAGGGAGTAATTAGGGCATGGTATTATCTTGTCACTTAATTAAAAGTTAAACACATAAAATAATATGATAACTTATCTATATGTAGTATAAGTTGTGGTATGATAAGGAAAGTGTCTTATCACTAGTTTTTCATAAATTATTAATTGATCAATCATTCTAACTTTCAATTGATAAGTTATTTAGGGTGATTGGTTGGTTTACTTATTCATGTATGCAAATCTTATGCATGAAGATAAGGAGATTGTCTTATATGAAATTCTTTTAGAGCTTGTTTCTTAAATTGATTTGTAAGTTATGATTTAATTCTTATAAAATTATGAAAACTTTTAGAGTTGAATAAAATTATTCAAATTAAATTATCAATTAGTCAATTAGAGTTATAAGTCCTTAATTGTTTTAGGGTTTAAAGTTTTGAGTGGCTTAAAGTTTGTAGTTCTTGTATTCGTGTTTTATCGATAATAGACTTTTGAATTGGAAAAAAAATTAAATTCATTTTTAATTGCAAACTTGAACTCTTAGCTTAGTTTATCCTTGAGAACATTCGGGAAGTACTTTTAGTTCAATCATAAGTCTGCTAAAAAGTAGGGTTTACAACTTATCCATGTGTAACATAGCTTAAAAGTGACTTATCCATGTGTAACATAGCTTAAAAGTGAAAATGAGGGAATTGTCTTATATGAAATTCTTTTAGAGATTGGTTCTCAAATTAATTTATAGGTTATGATTTTCTTCTTAAGAAATTTTAGAATTTTCTAGAGTTAAATAAAATTTATTGAAATTATATTTTTAATTATTTATTTAGGTTCATAAGTCCTTGATTATCCTAGGGTTTAAGGTTCTAGTGAGTTTAAGTATATTTTAGGTTTTTTCATCAATTTGGGAGTAATTGACTTACACTTAAGAGCTTAAAGTTCAATTGGCTTAATTATTTAGGATCATCTCTTTATTATACAACATATATATATATATACACGATAGATTAAGAAAAGAGAAGGAAATTGCTTAGTAATATATATATATATATATATACATATTATAGGGCTATTTATGTACATAAGTAAAATTAATTTTGTAAATTTATTAATTTATTCCTTTGACTAGTTTAGTTTTACTGTTTATTATTACTTAAAATCATCCTTCATTCATTCATTATCAGTTTCATATGATTCCGCAAAAATTAATGATAATTTTATTGATTTATAGCTTTTCAAGTATTAAGATAATTTTATAAAGTTTTAAAATTTTTATGATTTGATATTTATGGTTTCTATTAATTTTAGGTTTACATTTTTAAAAGTACGCGTATATAAGGATTAGGGTTTTCTTGCATGATTAGGGTTTCCTAATCATATAATAGAGCCTTTCAAGTTCATTTTAAGTTTCGAGTTTAAAATTTTAATCAGTTTTCATTTTATGTGGTTTTATCGACTTCGGGAAATATCTACAATACTCGAGTCCGACACCATGTCTAGAAGGTTGAATTTGCAAAGTCTACATTCTCCTTGTTTCAAACAATAGTGTGAAGGATCCTTTGTTAATAATTCCTGCAAAACACTCATTACCAAGGTGCTAGCAATATCAAGGCTCTAGCTATAGTTAAAAAGAGTCTACCTAAGATGAGTGGTATTTATATATTCTCGTCTATGTCTAAAATTACCAAGTCTATAAGAAAAATAATTTTATCTACCTTAACCAACATATCTTTGATTATACCCTTAAGTGATGCAACAAATCAATCAACTAGTTATAAACTCATTCTAGTTGGTTTTGATTCTGTTAGGTCTAGCTTCTTAAACAATATATATGGTATGAAGTTTATGCTAGCTCCTAGGTCAGTTAAAGCTTTCTTTATAGAGAACCAATAAGATAAGGGATAGTAAAACTTCTTGAATCCTTTAACTTTGTTGGAAGCTTGTTTTGGAGTATTGCTAAACATTCTTCACTTAGAATTACTATAGAGAGTTCCTCTAGCTTCTTTTTTTTTTTTTTTGTTAGATAATAGCTCCTTCATAAATTTTGTAAACTTGGGCATTTGTGGCAAAGCTTCAACAAAAAGGTAAGTTAATATTTAATTGTTTGAAAAGGTCTAGAAATTTATTGTATTGTTCATCTGAATGCTCCTTGTTGAGTTGTTGAAGATAAGGTATTGGCAACTTATATTATTTCACCTTCTAGCTTTAGTGGTTTCCATGTACTTGGCCAAACCTTCTTCCATCCTTGACTTTTCTTATTGATGTGGGAAATGTTGAAATCCTTGAGAGTAATTCATATATCTTGGTTTTATAGGGATACTCCTCCTACACCACTACCACCACCACCACCTTGCTTCACCCCCCTACCCATCCGATCCCTATATCATTCTTCACTATCGTTATAAGGCACATATTGAAATCCCCCTTGATTTACACAAAAATCCATCTATCCAGTACCATATTGTCCTCCATATCCACCTAGATTTATAGGATTCATCATCATAAGATGTAGTAAAGGCATAGAGAGAATCTCCAACCTATGGCTTAGCATCTTAACCTTGGCTACTAAGGTTGTGGTAACATCCGAATCATCTACATCTAAATTCTTTTTGCTAGCTCTAGTATTTTCCCAATGATAACTATTCATAGCCAATTTCTCAATTAAAGATTGAGCTTTGTCTGGTGTTTTCATATTCAATAATCCCCCTATAGCTACATTAATTAATTGTTTAGTAGAAAAATTTAAACAATTATAGAAAGTATGTACCTAAATCCAAAGTAGAAACCCATCATGTAGATAACTCTTGAGTAACTCTTTGAAAGGCATCGTAGAGGTTTCACAATCAGACTAAACAAAAGATGAAATATGACTCTAAAGTTTGGCCACCCTAGTAAGAGGAAAATATTTTTCGAAAAATTTATCAATCAACCTATAGGTCTAGTGTAAGATATCAATAGGAAGGGGTGAATTTATATGTTTAAAAAATTGAAGTTGTTCGATTTAAAAGACCCCTCTTAATAACTTAGGATGACATAAGAAGTAGTTGTTGATTGATGCTAACTATTAGGTGTAAATAGAACGGCACAAATGATAAAACGCAGAAAAGTAAATAGAGTTAAGAAAGAGAAAAATCAGGCAAATGATTTATAGAGTTACTACCTTTTGCCTATTGCTCTCTTCCAACTCCATCGCCGGGACCCAATTTTCCTCATCAATGTCGTTCCACTAGTCCAAATCTTTCACTAATAAAAAATGAAATTGAGGTTACAAGGATATCCAATCGCTTTGATGTCCTATCTCACTAACTCTCACTTAAGCTAACCACAAGCCTACAAAGAACTCCCTAACCTCACACTTGCTTAATTAAAATATCAATAATGTTTACAAGAAAATGAGATAATACAATCAAAGATCTCTATGCAATATTTGCATAAAAACAAGAACAATGAAATGAAGAACCTATTTTAGATTAGATTCTAACTAAATTTCCAACACAGTTTTTGATAGTTTGCATGAGAGAGTTTCTGAAATTCAATTCGAATCTTGACTAATCTATTCTATATCTTCTGTAGCTTCAACTTAAATTGAATAATCTTGTGTGTAACAACTATAAACGACTAGTTGCAGATTTTTCTCCAAAAATTTTTTATTCAAATATAATTAGCTTTGTTGTTGGAGAGAAATCCCATAACAATAGGAACCAATTTTTGAATTTTTAAAACTTAAATGTCTACTGTTCTTGATCTATCTCTTTGTCAACTTGAGCTATTTGAATATTGCTATATGTGTAGGTTTACTCTGGCTAACTTTTGATGATGGAAACCTTCAAAAATTTGGAAATCACGCTTCAAATATTATTGATAAACATGAAAAGATTTGGATAAATCTTACTATGTAGCCTTTGCTTATTTGAATATCTTCATGAATAAAAATCTCTTAATCATAGCAAACCATATCTTCTCTTCAAACAAATCTATTTTGAATTTTTGAGATGAGAATTCTCCACAAAATTCGGTTGAACATATCTCAACACTCAAGACTTATCCTTAATAAAATATCTTAGAATTTGATGATCTATTCTTATCAAACATGCTACAACTAGGAATTTAAATGTCGTGCCTTATCCACTAAAAATCTGTAGCACAAATCTTTTTGAATTTAAAATAATAATTTTCCTTGTCCAGTCTTAGAATTTAAGCTCCCTAAAATATCTCACATTATCCAAACCTGTCATTCAATTATATCTCAAGAACTTACGCTTTCATATCAGCAAGACTACTGCATATCAATCAACTCTAGACCCTTCCATGCTTTGAATAAACATACCTCTTGTAGAATTCAAATTTTTCTTTTCTTACAAGATGGTTGTTGTTTCTTGTTAAAGGAAATAATCACACTTCCTTGAAAATCTTAACTTTGCTTCCATGTCAAATTTAGAACTGTTCAATTCAGCTCTTCAAATATGGTTTAAGAATGCTCTAAGGAAAAATTCTAGTAAATATAAATCCTCCTTAAAATCTCCATGGACTTGAACCATCTTAATAGAACGAAATAAAGCATATTTTCCTAATATACTCAATAAGAGTAAAGCTAGGTCTTCATTCAAAACTTATCCAACTTGATTAAACTAAATTGTTCAAAGATTAAGTTAGGACAACTTTCTAATCGTGATTTTGGAATCTATCAACACGGTTCTGTTCTTTACAGATATACATTCTGACTAGACAAATTTTCAAACTTCATTTTCTTTCTTGAACTAATTTCATTCTATATTAACCTACACACTTGTTAAATATATTAGTGATAACTCATCACATGTTTTGTTATCATCAAAACCTATTAGGATACTCAACACAACCCATCCTACAAAGTGGCAGAATCTTCTTGAGAGAAGCTAGCCACTACTCTACTCTCCCTCACAATGAAAAAGGGAATAATCTCAAATGAAAGCATCATTCATAGCTCCATCAATTTTGAAGGTAATACATATCTCTAAAAAACTAGCAATGAGAGTGTATTGATTTCTTCTGGCAATCCTTCAAATTGTAGTTGTTGTTGGACTATTTGAATAATAACCAATGAGATTAAAAATTCATTAGCAATTATTATTGGCTTCACTATACTAGAGTTGACTCCACTAATAGAAGGTTTAATATAATGAAACAAGGTCTTCAGTGCTTCCCCATTGTTGGCAATTACTCCAATTTCCTCAAACACATAAGAAGAAAAATAAATTAGAAAAGATTTAACTTTGAAATGAAATAGAAAAAATAGTTGAAAGTGTAATAGTAAAATAATAAAGGCACTAGCTTTATTGATTCATAATCCTTGGCAATGATGCCATAAATTTGATCAGTTGGCAAGCACACCTATCAAGTTCTAATATAGTAGACTTACAAATCCAGGTTATCGATCCCTTAAGAACTACATATGCTACTCAAACTTACTCTATTAATCTAGTTACAAAAGATTAATTCAATTTCAATTATGGAATGAAAAATTTAAATTTTGACAAGCAAGACAAATAAAATTGTGCAACTATAAATCAATAGAACAAAAGTAAAGCAAAAACCTTAATTGACATAAGGATATCTAGACTTTGTTTCACCAAGGAATTAACATTTAACAACTCAAAAGATTTATAATTTGTTCCCTACTCTTATTAACAAGAGAAATTCAAATTGTGAGCTAATAGAAATCGATTCACTACTAACCATTAACTCTACCTACACTTTATCCAAATCGCTTTTGCAATAGAATGAATTAAGATAGCATTAAGAATAGGAATCCCTTATAAAAATTTATTATAATAAATTTCGGAAGAACTCGATAACTTATCATAAAGATTATAGATAATTTCCATCAATTATGGTAAATCTAATTACATATTGGGTCTTGCAACCTCAATGTACAATATCAGATAATTAGATTGAGACTTTAGAAATAACAATCTAATTCAATACAGAATACAAAAATGAAATAATAAGAAATAGGAAATTTTATTAGAATAAACAAAACAAGAACTTTACATGTCAATACATGGATCCACAAATCTAGATATCTACAACTTATGCTATAGTCATGCTAGAAAATAAATCATAGAACATAGAATTGCAAATCCTAACACAACAGCCCTTATTCATTCTTGCTTCTTCCCTTGAGTCTCTCCTATTTTCTTCTCTACTCTCCCCTTTAAACGAGTATCTCATTATCTATTTATAAGATTGTATTAAAATCACCCAAATATGTAAGTTTTCAATATCATGGCATGATTACGCCCTAGGAACATGTGCGTATACATGGCTACATACTTTAGGTGTGCTTTAATTACAGTACTCTTCCACAAGATTCATGAAAATTCTTGACAAGAGGATCATAGGTAGAGAGCATGAGCATGTTCTTGGGCATGTTCTTATTTGAACTTCTAAACTTTAGTCAATTTTGCTTCTAAGCTTGCCATCTTTGACTAACTCCTTAAATCAAGTGAAATTCTTCTCAATCTTAGGCAATTTCCATCTTTTTTTACTTCATTAACTCCTCCAATTCCTAATATCATCAAAATTAAGCATCTAAGTATCAAAATCTATTAAAATTCACATCAAATGGACAAAAGTATTATAAAACACATCAACAAATTTGTGTAAATTCACACTTATCAATAGTTCAAGCACAAAGCCTATGCTGAAGTTAGTCTACAGTTGGCTGGGAACAAGTAAAGGTGCATACTCTTCGTAAGGCTCTTTCTTCCCCTTAGCCTTTGTGCATACAATACACCTCTCAAGAACCCAATGTACATCCTTCATAACCCCTAGCTAGAAAAGGTGCTCCTTTAATAGCTCATATGTTCTTTTTTCTTCAAAACAGTCGAATAAGCCTCCGGCATAGGCTTAATGAACTAGTAGTTTGCATACCAAGGTATTTACACACATAGATGACCCTTCTTAAACAGATATCCATTAGCTCAGTAATAACCATCAACACTTAATTCATCACTATTTTTTTGTAATTAGACCAAAGTACTTTTCCTATTCATAAAATTTGGTCAACAACCCAAACTGAGAACCTTTTATGGGAATCAAGGCCTTTTAACTTGCTCTTGAGCTCGTAGACTAGCCACTTTGGTCTACTAAACTCTCTCTTAGTAGTTTACAAATTAAGAAGCTAAACTCCTAAAGACCCACCAGATTAGGTATTCGAGCCCGTAACTTTGTTACACTATATTTTAGGAAAAGGCGAATTACCTTCGAGTTGACTTAAACAGCTTAGCAAACACCATTAGCAACTCAGCAGAACTATTTCCAACCTATTCATCTAAGTCTTCAAGCTATTTCAAGGAGTTCAAATCATAACCCATCCACATGGAATCTACTTTGATGTGACAAATAGCCATCCACCCAGCAATACATATCATTTACTTTTCTAACATTGTACCATTTTGCAAGCTGATCTTTTGTTGTTTACCATTTTTAACCCTATATACATATTACATATTTAGCTTAAAATTCTTTTAAATAAATGGGCATTGCTATGGTGTTACCCTGAATGGTTGTATAAATACCCCTATTATGTAATAGCTTAAATCAACTGAGTGAGAATATATACTATGTCTTCTTCTTCCCTTGTTCTTACTTGAGCTCTTTTGTTGACCAAGTCCAAAGCTACTCTTATATGTTCCCTTAAGCAAGGAGTAGTTATGAGTGACCTTAAGATCTAGCTTATGCTCCATATTAAGCTTTGTCTTAAGTTCCTATGAATTTGAGTAGGCATAATATTTACTTAAGTAGTGCACAAGCCCCTACCCCTTGACTACCATTTACTTCCTAAACCATCTTGCAATTTGGACCCACCCTTAGTTCATATGATTACTCAAGTCATGTGTTTTCCCATGTAGTGGCATATCGATCATTACCTACATCTGAATGATTAGTATGCGTCTTTTTGACAAAGCATCAACAATAAAGTTAGCACTTTCCCTCTTATACTTAATCACAAATGAAAAGGTTCCTAAGAATTCAACCACTTAGCTTGTCATCGTGATAGTTTTTGCTATTCTTAGAGGTACTTTAGTGATTCATGATTAGTGTAGATCGTAAAGTCACGATGTGGCAAGTAATGTTACCACACATTGAGAGACTAGACAAGAGAATAGAAATCATTCTCAATTTAGACTTTACATCTTCAAACTCTTCTAATCTTTCTCTAACCACTTCAACTCAAAGTTCTTCTTGGTCAACTTAGTTAATGGCACCATTATGGAACTAAAGTTCCAAACGAATCTCCAATAAAATTAAGCAAGTCCATGGAAGCTCCTCACTTTAGCAGCATTAGTTGGCATGGGCCACTTGAGAATAGCTTTGACTTTCTCGTCATCAACTTGAACTCCTTCCTTTGAAACAACATACCTAAGGAATAAAACCTTGCTTTAGAAGAATAGTATTTCTTCAAATTGTCAAATAATCTCTCGGTATGGAGGATGTCGAAAACCAATCTTAAATGCTCAACATGGGCAATGAGGTTAGTACTGTAGACCAAAATGTCATTGAAATAAACCACAACACATTTGCTAATCAATGCCCTCAATACATGATTCATAAGCAACATAAAAGTACTCAGCGCATTTGTCAAACCAAACAACATCACCAACTACTGGAATAGATCATCCTTTGTTTTGAAAGCAATTTTCCATTCATCGCCAAGCCTAATTTGTATCTGATGATAGCCATTTTTTAGGTCAATCTTTGAAAATATGCGAGCACCATGCAACTCTTCAAGCATATTATCCAATCATAGGATCGAATATCAATACTTGATAGTAATCTTGTCGATGGTATGTGATATAGATTCTATAGATGAATACACAAACTTAATATCATGCATGACCAAAGGGGGTGGATCCAAGCCACAAGATAGCTCGAAAAGTAAATGATACTCGAGGGATGAGCAAGAGTTCCTATGCATCGACAATGAATATTACGTACCAGTGCCTCACACAAGCTTAGGACACACTTGATATGACGCACAAGTATGGCCGAAGGTCACTCACCACTAGTCCATACTCAATAGGTTAGATAAGAGTAGCTCAAGAGTAAGCAAAATGGGATACTTAGCTCAAGAGGGAATAAAAGTTTAGTGTATTCCTCTCATATTTATAGTACCTAATTAGGGTAAGTCCTAAATTATAGCAAAGTATAGAAATGGAACCCTCCTTGCTAAACAAAAGGAGAATAATTTACAAAAGAAGCATGAAATCACGTAAAAAGGAACATCCTCTGTCAAAAAGGACAATACAAACGTTAGAAAGGATAGTGCATGTGCATTTCACTCAATCCATAATCCTAATAACACTACAAGCTAAGCAGGGGTAGGTCTTTGATCAGGCCTAGTCGATGTTAGTAGTTCAGCACTTAGATTGTTGGGCCAAACAACGTTAGCTCAGGGGACGATTTACATTTGGATTAGCCTCAGATGGTTGACTCTTGACAATTCTCAACTTAACCTCGGCACTGTAGAGATAGCTGTATTTAGATGTAACACTTGGATTAGTGTATAATAGAAGGTTTGGTTTAGCACATGGACTAGTCACTTCTACAACATCCTGGATGGTGTGGAGAGCAAAGTAGCTCAATAAATCGAATTAAGGTAAGCACTACTCCTTGATGCTTAATTCACCTTGGACAACTTAGTGAACCACCTGAGAAAGCCCTCGAGCTCAAAAGTGCATGATCGGTCCTTGATCCCTATCATCCCCTCCGAGTTTTTTGAGATTTGGGATCAAATCTGGTTTAGCTTCAGGTAGCTCATCCTTGAGAGTGTAAGGTTAGAGATTAGTAATGTTGAAGGAGTCTGAGACTCCATATCCCTCAACTAATTCAATCCTATAAGCATTAAGATTGATCTTTTCAAGTACTTTGAAAGGTCTATCAACTCTGGTAGACAACTTGCTTTTCCTTAAGTTTAGGAATCATTCCCTGTTAAGATGTATCCAAACCAAATCACCTGGTTGAAACTCTTTCCTCCTCCTACCTTAACTTTGCTTCTCGAGCTTTGTATTATCTCGGCTCAATTGTTCTACAACCTTCTGCTACATGGCTCGAATGGCCTCAACTCTTTCAATGGCTAGTCGATCATCATCAAGCTTCGATTGGGGCACTTGGTCTCTCAAGGGCTCAAGGTTAAACCCATAAGCAACCTCGAACTGAGACATGCTAATTACATTATGGGTGGTCCTATTATAGGCAAACTCAATGATTGGCAGGCACAGATCCTAGTCAGCCATGTTTCGTCCGATAGCAACCCACAGCAAAGTTCCTATAGTTTTGTTGATGACTTTGGTCTATCCATCAATGTAAGGATGGTAAGACATACTATACAATAGCATGGTTCCCATCTACCTCCATATCGTCCTTCAAAAGTGACTCATGAACTTGGGGTCCTAGTCTAAAACAATGGTTCTAAGCATACTATGAAGCTTGATTACCTCCTGCAATAAAAGAAAAGAGATAGCCGAGGCATCGTTAGTTTTGAAATAGGACACAAAATATGCCATCTTGCTAAATTGATCCATAACCACCATGATGGAGTCCTTACCTTAGGATGTCTTCAGCAATCCTAACATAAAGTCCATCCTTAGCTCGAACCATGGTTTGGTCGGGACGGGCAAAGGTAGATAATGTCCTTACTTGGCTTAGCTCTTTGCCTTCCTATAGGTCATGCACTTTTCCAATACGGTCTATACATCTCTCATGATTCTCAACCAAAAGAATCTCACAATAGTACTTCATGTGTTTGGCACTAGCTAAAATGTCTTGTTAATCATCCTCCATGTGCCTCATGCACTAGCAATTCTCTCATGGAACAGGTCGGGATACATAACCTCCTCTTTCTGAATAAGTATCTGGCTTCCCTGTAATAGTCGTCCAATGTCCATCCATCCTTGCATCAGGCATAGATAGGACCAAAGTGTGGGTCCTCAACATAAAAACCCTTTATGGTTGAAAAACTGAGTAGCCTTGCTTGTAGCTTGATCAAGAGGGCATATCATCTCGATAGGGCATCAGCCACTACATTGTTCCTTCCATTCTTGTATTTTACGACATAAGAAAAACCCTCCATGAACTCAACCCATTTGGCTTATCTCTAAGATAACTTTGGTTAGCTCCTTAGATATCTCAAAGATTCATGATCGATGTAGGTCACAAATTCCTTAAGCAACAAATAGTGTTACCATACTATTAAGGCTTGGATTAAGGAGTAGAACTCCTTGTCATAGGCAAAATACTTAAGTGTAGCTCCTTGAAGTTCCTCGCTAAAGTAGGCAATAGGTCGGCCTTCTTGCATCAGTAGAGCACCTATGCTTAGTGCGGATGCATCATACTCTACTTTAAACACCTTGTCAAAGTTCGACAGAGCTAAGACAAGGACTGCAGTTAGCCTCTCTTTTACTTCCTTAAAACTCCTCCTCTCTCTCTCTCTCTCTCTCCCCATCTAAATTCAATATTCTTCTTTGATATTTCGGTAAGCAAAGCCACAATCGTATTAAAATCCTTTATGAATTGGTGATAAAACGACACTAAGCAGTAGAAATTTCTCATGTTTGCAAAACAAGTCAACTTAAGCCATTCTGTGATCACTCTTATTATCTCATCATCAACTCGAATGCCACCTTCACTCACAACAAACCCCAAGAAGATTATCTCGGATCGGAAAAGGTCATACTTCTTCAGATTAGCATAGAGTTGTTCAACTTGGAGTTTTGTAAGGACTCTTCAAAGACGCTCCTAGTGAGTCTCTAGGTCAAAGCTGTACACCAAAATGTCATCAAAATAAACTACTACAAACC
Organism: Lumnitzera littorea; assembly: GCA_024138015.1. Lineage (NCBI taxonomy): Eukaryota > Viridiplantae > Streptophyta > Magnoliopsida > Myrtales > Combretaceae > Lumnitzera > Lumnitzera littorea. Next base: position 84,447,903 of record JAMXBB010000009.1, read on the forward strand.
TTCCTAATAATTCTCAAAGCACATGATTCATTAAGCACATAAATTTGCTCAACGCATTAGACAATCCAAATGGCATTACAAGCCATTCATATAAACCATGTCATGTCTTAAAAGCAGTCTTCCACTCATCACCTTCACGCATTCAAATCCGATGGTATCTAGATTTGAGGTCGATCTTAGAGAACACTCTTACTCCCCTTAACTCATCTAGCATGTCATCAAGCCTGGGTATCGGATACTTGTACTTGATGGTGATTCAATTGATCACTTACCTATCTATACACATCCTCCAAGAACTATCCTTCTATGGCACTAACAAAGCTGGTATGACATAGGGGCTAAGGGACTCATACACATGCCCTTTCTTCATAAGATCATCTACTTGCCTCTGCAGCTTGACAACCTATTCAAGTTTTAGCCTATAGGTAAGCTTATTTAGCAATGTAGGTCCTAGCTACAAGCCGATTGCATGCTTGATGCCTTAGATTAGGGGTAGACCCTTCAGTGGTTCCTTTAGAAATAGGTCAATAAATTCCCTTAATAAGGTTTTCACCTCAGTAAGCAACTCCTCCTCCTCAAATCTCAGCTTTAGAATTCTTCAAACAAGTAGATAAGTCGGTCCTTTAAACTCCATCTCCCTTTTCAATTCGAATCGATTCATCACCAAAGCCTCTTTCTTCAAGGTTTTGCTAACTTGGGATTGCATGACCTTTACTTACTCGGTAGTCATCGAACTCAATTTCATCCCCTTGCTTTCATGTACCACAAAACATGTACTCCTCCTTTCATCATATATAATAGCTCGATTAAACATCCATGGTCGTCCAAGTAGAATGTAGGACGCACTCATGGGTAGTACATCACACAGCACTTCGTCTTGATACTTACCAATGCAGATCGGTACAAACACTTGCTTGTTCACCTATAAAGCTCCCTTATCACTAAGTCAATGAAGCTTATAAGGCTTCAGGTAGGGTTTGGTTAGCAATTTCAACTGCTAGACCATAAATGTAGAGGCTACATTGGTGCAGCTCCCACTATCAATGATTAGTATGCACAGTGATTCATTCACCTTACATCCAATATGGAAAAGATTTTCCCTTTGTTCATCTTCGAGTACAAGGCTGACGCTCATCGTCCTTCTCAACATTAGAGTAGTCGACATAAAGTTTCCTTCTTTGCCATAGATAACTTCCTCTTTAGATAGTTTGGTCTGTCTATCTTCTTTCAATTCCTCTACTTCTTCATCAGTACTATCAACTTCAATAATTAGTACCTTGCCTCAGATCACCATTGTTTGCCTATTCAAACACTGAACGGCCATGTGTTTGAATCCTTAGCATTTGAAACACTTGATCTCACTTGTCTTTCTCCCTAAGCTCTGGCCCTTCTCGAACTTCCTTGAAGGTTCCTTCTCTTCGATGAGTCAAGTCTCAACAACCTTACTTGGTTCTGTTTACATAGGTCCACTTGGAACAGTTCAACTACTACTTGGTCAGTTGACTGGTGATCAAAACCTTCATGTTCAACACCTTTCTATTCTTTAGGTAACTCAAATCATATCATCAAGTGTGCCAATATCTAGGGTTTCTAGTACATCCCCAATCTCATACTTCAATCCACCGATGAATCAAGATATAGTTTGATCCTCAAGCTTTACGACTTCACATCGAATCATTAACATTTGGATTTCCTTAATGTAAATGTCTACACTCAATCCTCCTTGTCTCAATTCTTGCAGTCTTTTGAAGGCATCCTGTAGATAATAGCTCGGCAAAAGCCTCCTCCCCATAACTCTTTTCATTTCATCCCAACTCCTAATCTCTCATTCTCCTTCTCTTCTTCGAGTGGCTTATAAGTTCTTCCACCATAAGGTGGCATAACTAGTGAACTCCAGCATAACAAGTCTAACCTTTGCATTATCGGGTATGTCGTGACATTCAAACTACTTTTCAATCCCATTTACCCAATTTAGGTAGTCCTCAACATCACCACTTCGAGAAAAACTCAAGATACACATTCTCAATCCTTCAACTCTAAGGGCTCATACATTTCTTTCTTCAAGCTCGTAGTACTCATCTACTTCGTCATCTCCTTCCACTTCTTCCTCAATCTCTTTAAGCACTAGCCTTCGTCTCACATCTCTACCACTTCCTTCAGCTCAAGGTGGTTAAGCTGGGGCATTAACTTGGCTAAACTAACCATCACCTCACCCTTGCTACTTATGTTCTCTAGTAGGGCTATTCCTCGCTCACTGCTTGTTTTCTTGGATAATAGTCACCAGACTAACTACTAAGTTAATGAGCCTATCCAAGTAATCACCCATTAACTAAGGTATGAAGCTTCCTTCTTGCCCTTGGCCATGTCGAGTACCACTTTCTTGGTTTCCCAAAGTTAATTGAACACTTGAGTCTAACATTGTTGGTTACTTCACAAAATTGATGTCTAACAATACCACTTGGAGATCAATAATTAATACTCCATTCACTACGACAATTACACAATAAATGAACAGTCAACCATACTTTGTTTTGTGTATTGGAAACAGGGGAAAATAGAGCATAGAACACTTTTCAACTACTAAAATCCAAGGTTAACGATAGAACCATTATCTTATAGTAATAAACTACTCAAAGAACACAATAGTAGAATCCAGCTTCGAATGTAGCTAAGCTCTGATACCAAGATGATACAAATTCCGTGGATGAACACATGAACCTAATATCACATGTAACCAAAAGAGGTAAGTCCAAGCCGCAAGATAGTTCGAAAAGTAAATGATAGTCAAGGGATGAGCAAGAGTTCCCGTGCACTGATAATGGATATTACGCACCAACACCTCACACGATCTCGAGATACACTTGATATGACGCATAAGTATAACCGAAGGTCACTTGCCACCAGTCTACCCTCAATAGGCTAGATAAGAGTAGCTTAAGAGTAGGCAAAAAAGGACACTTAGCTTAAGAGGGAATAAAAGTTTAGTGTATTCTTCTATATGTCATTCTTTGCGGTTATTACATTATGCAAGTATTTATAGTACCTAATTAGGGTAAGTGTAGAGATGGCTGTATTTAGATGTGGCTTTTGGACTAGTGTATAACGGAAGGTTCGGTTCAATTCGGCACATTGGCTAGTCACCTTGGCAATATCCTAAATGGTATAGAGAGCAAAGTAGCTTAGTAGATTAAATTAGGGTAAGCACTGCTCCTCAGCGCTTAACTCACTACAGACAACTCAATAAACCACTTGAGAAAGCCCTCGAGCTCGAGAGTGCATAATCGGTCCTTGATCCCCATCAGCACGGTTGCCAATGCACATTCTCTATGACCCATCTTTCTTTGGTACTAGAACAACAAGCATGGCCCATGGGCTCATGCTCTCTCAAACATACCCGCAATCCAGCAATTCATCTACTTGTTTCTTCAACTTAGCTGCTTACTTAAGATTGAGCCTATAAGTAGGTCGATTCGGTAGCACAACTCCTGGCTAAAGCTCAATGCAGTATACAATGCCTCTTATAGGCGGTAAACCTTTTGATACCTCAGCAAGAAATAGGTCGACATACTCTTCTAGTAGATTTCTCACCTTAGTAGGTAAATTTTCAGCTTCTCTCAACTTTAGAAGTTTTCTCACTAAAAGGAGCACATACTCTTCGACCTCAACTTCATAGGCGAATTAAGGTCAGGAAATTACTAAGGACTTCCGTTACAATGATCTAGCAACCTTCTCTTGTACTTCCTTAAGACTCATAAGGGTCAGTATAACCTTCTTCCTGTCCTTTTAGATTATGTAGGTATTCCTATACCCATCATATAATACTCTCAAGTCAAATAACCAAGGTCGGCCGAGTAAGATGTGTAAAGCGCACATGGGTAGGACATCATAGAACACCTCATCCTTATACCTATTGCCAATGGCAATCAGTAATCTAACTTGCTCAACAACTAGCAAACCTCTCTTCTCATTTAACTAGTGAATCTTACATGGCTTAGGGTGTGGAATGGTCAACAACTTCATGGCCTTAACTACTCTCTGCGCTATAACATTGGTATAGCTTCCTCCATCAATGATCAAGGTGCATAACTTGCCATTCACTTGGCAATTCATGTAGAAGAGATTCTCCCTTTGTGCATTCTCATCGGCCATAAAAGTGCTGAGAGATCAATATACAACCAAACAATACTCGGCTCTTGCTTTAGGAGGAGAAAGGGCATCGGGGTCTTCTTGAAACTCCTCTAACATTGGGCTAACTTCAACCACCTCCTCTTCTTCACTAACACTCTCCACTTCATATTGAAGCTTGTCTCCCTTGATCATAATGATACGTTAGTTCAGACATTAACTAGCCATATATCTATAATTAAGACATTTAAAGCATTTGATCTCTCAGGTCTTCCTTCTTGAGCTCTAACCTTGGTCTCTTCAAACTTCAGGTTCCTCAGCCTTGCCCTTACCTCAGCCCTCTTCTGGTCAGCTCAATACTTGTCCTCAGCAGATTACCTCGAAACTATTCGATATTTAGCCATAGTCTAAATGGCTCAGCATGCTACTTCAGTTCGATAATCTTGGTTAGGTAGTCTTGCTCCGCCTTTACCTCTCAACCCTCTATACCACTCAGATGGCCTCATCTAGACTCCCAAGTCTCTACAGCTTCACAACATGACCAACCTCAATCCTAAGCCCAGAAACAAATTGAGCAATGGTTCGGGTTTTAGGTTTGTTGACATCACTTTGAATCATCAACAACTGGAATTCCCGTACATACTCATCTACTCACTTGCCACCTCGCTTCAAATCTTGGAGGTGTCGAAAGGTGTCTTATTCATAATGCTCTAGAATAAACCGATTTCTCAGAACTCTCTTCATTTCATTCTACATCTGAATCTCTCGATGTGCTCACTAGTGCACATTCTGCAACTTTTTCCACCACATTGCTACATATCTAGAAAACTCTAATGCAACTACTCTAACATGAACAACATCCTCATAGTCATAGAAGTCAAATATCCTTTTGATCTTTTCCTCCCAATCTAAGTAGTCATCAGCATTACCAGATCTATTAAAGCTTTGAATTTGCACTTTAAGATGCTTAGCTCTTCAGGGTGCCTTCAGGTCATGCTCCTTAACAACATCGTATTGTTCCTCCTCATCAAGCTCCTCGACTTCATCCAGTTCGAGTCTTCTTATCGCAACTCTATCAAAATAACGAAGTAAAGCTTAGTTTACACAAATTGACTCTGGAGCTCACTATTTATCTATCTATCTTCTGGGCCTATCTCTCATTTCTCAACTGTGTTCTATGAAAACTCTCTCTCGCAGCCCAGTCTCTAAGACTCTTTGCATTAAGACAACTAAATTGGTCACAATAGTAGTAAGGTTTTGTATTTGCTTATCAATAGTATGTGATGTTTGTTAGGTAACACGACTACGACCATAGGCATTACTCTCACCATCGTTAATCTCTCCTTGGATGCTAGGATTCGACATTCTAACAAAAAAGCTTCAAAAAAAACACTCTTCAAGTAAGAAATTCCTACACATACAAAAATTACCAATTGAATAGTAAACTATAACTTACTCTGCTCATCCAAATGAAGTATAACAAACAACAGACTACTAAGAACTACCACAATACAGCCTTCTATCATAACCTCAAGCTCTGATAATAGGAATTATATGATGTGCCTAAGAGCTCAATAATCTCTAGGGCTTACCATAGGAGATAAGAACCAAATAGGTCCTTCAAAGTGTTGAAGAAAATAGAATGGTAAGTTCGACAAAACTGAATGTAGTAGTCAATGTGAAGCTGCTCGGAGGATATAATTCACCTACAAACACAATATGGCATGGCACTGCATTTGATATGATGCATAAGTTAATGCTAAGGTCCACCCGCTACTAATCTTAAGCTACTCAGCCAGATTAGATAAGAGTGTAGGGAAATTGGACTTTAGAGAGGAATATCTCACAAAGGACTAGTATATTTATTTGTTTGTAAGAAATATATGATATTCCGGCTAGAAGGAAAAGGGACTATTTATAATAAGTCCCTAAGGTAACATTACAAATGAGGAAAATTACGAAAAGGCATACATAAAGAAGAGATTCCTAGTACATACGAAAAGGGTAAAAGGGACAAAAGACAAAAGGAATAAAAGTACAAGGTCAAGTAAAAAGGGATAGGTGGTAGCTCATCAATGGATCCATACAAAGGAATACATGGGTGCAACAACTAAGTTAGAAGATGACTAATGGCCTTAAAGTTGCTGAGACAAGAAAGGGATGTCGAAAGAGAAGTAAGGGCCGACAGATAAGTACTTAGTTGGTAGAAGCCTGTGTCTCGTCACTTGGTAGGAAACTCTCGGCAACTAAAGGTCCAAGTAGGAATTAGCATAAGGCCTTGGTTCTCATCACTTGATAAAGGGTTTTCGACAAGAGAGTAGTCCGCATTGGTACAAAGAATAGAGCAAAACAAGGTGTACCTACCCATAGCTCCTAAGGAGTTCAGCTACCATTATTTTGTGTATGGTTTCTCATCCACGGCTGGATGATGAGAGAGAATTCTCATGATGATGAATTGGAGGCCTTTAATGTGTACATAGGTAAGTAGGCCAAAGGTCGGTAACCCATCAAAAGCCTTTATTAATGAGCTCATCCACTTATTACTTAATTTATTTGGCTTCATCCAGACTCATGTGGTAGGTAAGTCACTTAGATATGCTAGCCCCTAGTTAGAGATCCATGGCATGCTCAATACCATACAAAAGCGATAATCCCTTAGGTGATTCCTTGGGAAACACATGACACCAACAACCTCTTCACCTCATCATGTATGAATTTCATATTAGAAACTTCCAACAACTATATAATGATCAACAAGTCCAGGTTTGGCATCCTTAAGAGCTTACTCTAACTCCTCTTACCCTATGTGTAAAGTCTTCTTCTATGTTTGACTAAAGTGAGCTTGTGCTTCATGCACTTCTTAGGGTATCATAGTATATAAGACAATCCTCTTCACATCCTTCTAAAATAAGTATGTATTTCTATACTTTTTGTATACTAACCACTGATTCAATAACTATGGTCAGCCAAGTTGTATAAAGGATAGGCACAAGGGTTACACATTATACGAAATCTCATCCTTATACCTCTCACTGATGGAGATTGGTTCCTGAGCTCATTGTATCACATGCAAATCTCCTTTCTCATCTAGCTAATGTAGCTTGTATAGTCGAGGATATAAGATGTTCAGTAACTTTAGTTGGTTAACTATGGTAGATACAACCACATTTGTATAACTCCTACCATCAATGATCAACACATATAGTACAAATTACTCTTCACTAGGCATTTGATGTGAAACAAGTTCCTCCTTTGTGCCTCTTCTTCAAATGGAATCACATAAAGAGCTTAGTATACGACCATATTCATGTATAGACCCTTTTAGGTAAACACAGTAGCCTTCTCAATTTCATAGAATTCTTCAAGCAATCCTCCATACTTCTCCTCCTTCTCCTCAATCTCTTCCTCCATCAATTCTTCCTCATCTATGCTCTCCAAGTCATCTCCTCTTATCACTATTACATGCTTGTTTGGACACTCTATGAGGTTATATGGCTAAAGACAAGGAACTTGAAGCACTTTATCTCCAGTATGTTCCTCCTTGAACTATGTCTAACCACCTTCATAAGTTCAAGCTCAAATGTTACAACCTTACCTCTCTAATCAACTCATGGTTCGTCCCTAACATAGCTCAGGAATCAAGAACCATCTTGTCATGAAGCCTCAAGTCTCTTTAGAATAGGTCAAGAAGAGGAAATAGGTTAAAAGGTGACAACTCATCTAAAATTCTAACGTCTTCTCCTCTCTACCCTTTGGACAATCCTAATCACATCATCCAAGGATCCAATCTTGTGCCTCTCCATGCATCTTCAATGTCATACTTCATTCCATCTATGAATCAGGATCTGGTCCGAGCTTCTAACTCTTTTACCTCACATCTCTTCATCTACATTTGAAATTCTTCAACATATTCACCAATGTTCATTCTAACATGCCTTGAGGTGATAGGAATTAGCCTACTAAACCTCTCACACAATCTTATGTAAGAGGTCTGGCCAACTTGACTTATTAGATCCTCAATTATCAACTAAGTGTTGAGAAAGCTGACCTATTTATATGACCGAGCTCCTCAAGTGCATCAAGAATTGTCTTATTAGGATAAGGTTAGCTCTAGGCACTAACTCTAAGCAGTTTGAGCTACCCAAGAGCCTAAAGCTAACCCCTCTAACCTACTCTACAAATTACCCTCCAAATGTCCAGGTTTATCGAGGTCATGATGCCAAGCTATCCAATAGCCCTACTATTGCCGACCTTATCCGGAACAGTTAGCAATAGTCATTCACAAATGCATTAGCCTCTCTCATGAAGACACAAATCCTACCAGCCTTAAACGTACAACTTGAGTGTATATATTCTCTTTCTAAAGGATTACGAATTTCCTTTCTCTTTTATCTACATTTTTGTATTTAGGTTTTACCCTTTTTACTAATTATGTGTAGAAGAATGTAACCCTAGGCATTAGGTATAAATACCCTATTATTAGCATTGTTGTGATCAAATTTTCTCCTTGATTAATGACATTTGCTAAGTTTTCTCTCTTCTTCATGTGTTGAGAACCCTAACCCTAACTCATAGCAAAACTTTAAGCAAGGTTTGTGCAACAAGTGACCCATTGCCTTAGACCAGTAAGTCACATCTAGTAAGACACTAATCATGAGTGCTTAAGTGGTGCATCCATAAGTGCTTAACCCTTTTATCCTAAATCTATCCTAAACCATTTCCATTTTCTTCAATAGTTTCAAAGGACCCACTCATACTATGGTAAAACCTCATCCAAGGCACACCTTTTACCTTCCCCTATCATCTTGGTATTAAAGCTCAAGGTTTTTACATAAGGTTGAGAGTTTGATTAGTGTTGTACATGTTGGTTTGAGTTGTAGTTGTAATCGAGGTTTCTATTGATATGTTAATTGTAATCATGTGTAAATGATCTACTCTTACCCCCTAAAACATATTAGGTGGTTGTGGTGTTAGAGTAACTATGTTAAAGAGTACTATTAGTAGTAGTTATTATTGTTGCTGTCGTATGTAAGTGTAGTGGTAGCTATTGAGTAGTGGTGTATTGGTGTGATTGTTGAAAAATTGGTTATCAGAGTCAATCATTAAGGTTGTTGAGTGGCAAAACGATGGATCTAAGTGTAAATACAGTGGTTGGAGATAATAAGAGTGATGCTCCAAGCCAAGGCTAATATGTAACCAAACCCCAAGAGCCATTGATGAGCAAATGGACCGAATTTTTGGACTTTTAAACAATATGTTAGTCATGTTGCAAAGAGAAGTTGTAGCTGTATTGTAACAGCTCACCAAGCTGATGAGCATACTATTGATGAGACTCCAAAGGAAATCTGAGTTGAATATTAGCATAAGTAACCTAGTAATGAAGTCTAACATACAAGAGTTTGCCCAACTTACGATATTCGAGTTAGAGGACTTGAGAGAAGAGCCAATAGGAGAAATAGAGGTCGTAGAAGAAGAAGAGAGTGGCAATGAAGAGTTCTATGAGGTCAATGATAAGCTAGAAAGATCACCCTAAGGTAATAGATTTAAAGGTTGACCAAATATAGTTGAGTATCCTATTCGACGCCCCCAAAGAAGAGTAAAGTAACTAGCTCACCAAAGGATCAATTTAAATGATGTTAACAAAGTTGACAAGGAGTTTGATGAAGACTACTATGAAGAGGAGTGTGCTATTTGAGCTCCTAAAAGTATTGATAATGTAAGAGTTCAAATTACGAGCTTCTTAAGAAGTGGTAGTGCCAATGAGTACCTAGATTGGGAAAAGCAATTTAAGAAGTTGTTTAAGTGCTGTCCTTATGCTAAAGATGACAATGTTAGACTTGCTAACCAGGAATTCACTAGATATGGCCATATGTGGTGAAAGAAGTTGTATGTGATGAGAAGAGATGGCAAATGAGGCATAAGAACAAGAGAAGAAATGAAAAGAGTGATACAATGAAGGTTCATTCCTGATTCATGCTATCAAGATACTTTTGCAAAGTTACAGAAGCTAAAATAAGGAAACCACTTTGTTGATGAGTACATATAAGAGTTCCAAATGTTGATGATCAAGTGTGAAATAGAAGAGCTTGAAGCCAAAATTGTTTCAAGATTTGTTACTGGCTTATGATATGAGTTAAGAGATGTTGTCGAGGCATAACTCTTTCACACCTTCAAAGAAGCCATACAAGTTGCCTAATGAGTCAAGGTACAACTCTTCCCAACTTGTTCATTCTATACGACCCATCCAATGGAGTAACAGGACACCCAATAGCTCAACGCCAAGCAAGAAAGAAGGACAGTTCTTGCACATAGGAGTAAGGATGGAGTAAGGAGGGAAAGAGAAGGAATTTGAAAAGGGACAAACCTAAGAAAGAAAGACAAGCGAGACTAAGTGCTTCAAATGCAAAGGCTTTAAACATATGGCCACCCAATGTCTAAATTGACGAACTATAGTTATTAAAGGTGACATCTTAAACTTTGATGTATACATTACTGACAAAGAAGTTAATGAAGCTATGGAAGAAATGGAAAATGGAGTGAAGGTAAAAGCTATGGAAGATAACATTTATCTAGAAGAAGGCGACATACTCACCTAGCTAATAAGTTTAGAGCTTGACAAAGAGAAAGAATAACGAGAGAATTTATTTCACACTACATGCAAGGTAAGAGATCAACTTTATGCAATGATTACTAATAGTAGCAGTTGTACAAATGTTAAATCCACGAGATTGATTCGCTTAGAATATATATATAAAATAAATCGCAAATACTCTAGCAAGTATACTGGGTTGGAATCAAGTAATATAAAGAAAGTAAGGTTGTCGATCTCTCGAGGACTAAGAAATTACTAATCCTATGCTACTTCTTATTAATATTCAAGTAATCAAAATTAAATTAATTAATCTAATAATTACTTTAAAACTATTGAAAGAAAAATAACTATAGAAAATTTAAAATTAAGCAATCAATTGAGAATTGTAGGAAAACAGAATCCATCCTAAATTATGCCAATCAAATTGTTATCATATTATATAGATTCATAGCTATATGGTCATTCAAGTGAAATTATTATACCTTAAAACTTAAGGATTTAAACTTCTAATTAATTAGTCAGCTTCCACATCTTCCAATTAATAGTAGACTCTAAATTACAATCATATATCTCTCAATACTATAATTATCTAATGCCCTAAATCAATTATCCCTAATGTCTTAGTGAATAATCAATCGCCGAGCATTGTATCAATTTCTAGATAATTTATAATTAATTCAATTAACTCTACTTCTACATTGATTAATCAAATCAATTAAGAATTTCTTACAAACCCTATATCAACTCCTGTATCATTAGGGTTTCTAACAATTATAATCAATTGAACAATTATAATCAAAATCATAAAAATTACAATCATGAATCATCCATATATCTCTTCATCCTACAACATGAACATAATCATCATCTTAGTTATCTAGGGTTTCATCAATTCCCACAAATAAATTTAGCTAGCCATGAATTTGGAAACAAAAACACAAATACTAATTGAAATTGCAAGAAAATTCATAATTAAAAGTATAAGTAATTCACAAAATTGCATAAGAATGATTGAAATAGGTGTCACCAATTCTATATTGAAAAAGATAATCTTCAATTGCAACTTCAAATTGGTCTCCACAGCAAAAGCAAATTCTTCTCAATGATCCAAGTGATTTTCCTGAAGAATTCTTCAAGAACTAACTAAAGACTATTCTATGACTCTCTATGACTAAGGAAAGTGTATTCTAAAGTCTCTTAAACGATGAAACATAAGCTATTTATAAGAAAAATTAGGGTTGACTCATGTAACACTCTTTTTTCATGAAGGCCGACAGTGTAAGTGCAAGGCCAACTGTTAAGTAGGCGGCGTAGCCATCAAGGGCTGGCAGTATTGACTTCAAAGGTCATTGGTGTAAGTTGTAAGCCAGCTGTCTTCATTCCCCAATTGCACGTGTTGAATCAAACTTTATTCCTTTGTGTAAAATTGCTCGAAATCATCCTTAATTCCACTCTTGAATCCTCTAATTCCTAGAATGTCCAAATAAAAATAATTAAGTACCAATCTTTAATGATTTCTATAAAATCAATAATAATCCTATCTTAATTTACACTTTAAAACATGAAAAATATGCCTTTATTAGAGATTAGTTGAGCAATTAAGCTTGTTGTCCTCTCCACATTCCAAACCATACAAGCTACATTGGTTAAATGAGAATGGATCATTGCATGTTACAAAGCACATGTTACCAATTTCTGATGGGAGTTATAAGGATGAGATGTTGTGCAATGTGTTACCGATGTGTACCTCACATATTTTACTAGGCCAACACTGGTTGTTTGATAAGATTCATGCATCATGGGTAGAAGAATACTTATACATTTGAGAAAGATGGCTAACGTATTACCCATATCCACATAGCACCTAATCAGGTTAGTAATATGCAAACCAAGTTGAGCTAACGATCCAAGAAGGCATTGGTTATGAGTCAATACAAGCTTAGAGAAGCAATGAGATTAGATGAACTAACCTTCTTGTCGATCTAAACACTACTAATGTTGGAGGAGCAAACTGACCTACCTACAAAAGTAAAGAAGTTGCTAGAGGAGTTTGCTGATCTATTCCTTAAAGAGTTGCCAATAAGTTTACCACCGAAGCTATGAATAGAGCATGGAATTGAACTTGTAAGCAAGAGCCACTTTTCAAAATCAACCAACCTATCGAATGAATCCTAAGCAAGCTACCAAACTACAAAGACAAGCGAATGAGTTAATTGAAAGAGGCTATGTTAGACAAAGCTTGAGTTCATGTTTTGCACCTGCACTGTTGGTTCCAAAGAAGGACAAGAGTTGGAGAATGTGTAAGGACAGCTAAGCTATTAACAAAATCATTATCAAGTATAGATATCCAATTACCAGACTAGACCATATGTTAGATAAACTACATGGTGCAAGTATATTTTCCAAGATTGAATTGAAGCCCGATTATATTCAAATACATATGTAAGAAGGAGATGAATGAAAAATAGTCTTTAAGATGAGACATGACTTATATAAGTGACTTCTTATGCCATTTAGGTCATCTAATGTCTAAGCACATTCATGAGATTGATGAACCATGTGTTGAGAAATCCAATAAGGAAATTTGTAGTGGGTTATTTTGATGACATTCTCATATATAGTCCGATCTATCAAGTCATGAGAATCATCTCCAAACTATTTTTAAGGTGCTATAAGCTAAGAAATTGCTCAACAATCTAAAGAAATGTTGTTTCTATCAACAGGAAGTTATATTGCTTAGGTATGTAGTCAGTGATGGAAGCTTTGGAGTAGATGAGGAAAAGATTCAAGTTATTGTGGAATGGCCTACCCTAACCTCTTGTATAGATGTATGAAATTTTCATGGCTTAGCTTCTTTCTATCACAGATTCATTCAAAACTTTAGTTCTATTGCAACTATTACATATTTCAAGTATTTATATGACCTAATTAGGGTAAGTCCTATGTCAACATAAATTACAAAAAGATTCTTACTAGAAAAGAAAAAAGAAATAAATTACAAGGGTAGAGTTGTCAAAAGACAAAAAGAATATTTAAGTACAAATAGGATAATACAAATGTCGGAAAAGAGGGCGTATGTCAATTGTTCAAATTGTGGCCCCAATGATATTGCTTGCCAAGTAAAGCCAACTCTAAGTAGAGTGCATCAAGTCAAATACTCAATAGCTCAGCTATTCAAGGCTTGGGTAGGGTCGGTCCACTAGATAACCATTCTTTGGATCAACCTCAACTAGTAGGATTAGGAGCAAGTAGTTTAGCCTTAGATGCATGTCAGCCTAGCCAATAAGTGGTCAGCTCTGTGATTGGTTAAATACCTCGGAAATCTTCTCAATGAGACAAAGAGAGGTCGGAGCAAAGTACCTCATCTGGTCAGTATGGAGAATGCTTTGTTCCCTAGAGTTTAGCTTCGCTTGGATAGCTCATTGAACCAATTGGACGAGACCTCGAGCTCAAAAGCGAGTGATTGGTTTGTGATTCCTATCATTCCCTTTAGGTTGTTTGAGATTTAGGACCAAATTTAGCTTGGCTTCTTATTGCTCATCTTCGAGGACATATGGATGGAGGTCGACAACGTTAAAGGAGTTTGAGACCCCATAATCCTCGAGTAATTCAATCTTATAGGCATTAAGATTAATTTTTTCAAGCACTTAAAACAAACCATCAACTCTAGGAGATAACTTGCTCTTCCTCAAACTTAGAAATCAATCTTTACTGAGGTGGACCCAGACTAAATCACTAAGCTAAAATTCTTTGTTCTTTTATCCTTTGCCTTACCTCATGAGCTTGGTGGCAGCTCAACTCAGTTGTTCTATGACCCTTCAATACATGGCTTTAATGGTCTCAAATCTCTCTATGGCTAGTTAATCTTCATTTTGGCTTGGAAGGGGTATCTAGTCTAGCGGAAGCTTAGGGTCGAATCCATAGGCAATCTCAAACGATGACATGCTCGTAGCACTATGGGCAATCCTGTTGTAGTTGAACTCAATTATGGGCAAACATGGATCCCAATTAGTCATGTTCTAACCAATAGTAACTCAAAGCAAAGTTCCTACTATCCTATCGATAGCCTTAATCTATTAATCCATCTATGGATGGTAGGACATGCTAAATAATAGTTTGGTTCTCATAAATCTCCATAATGATCTCCACAAGTGGCTCATGAATTTCTGGTCTCTATCTGAAACAACGGTCCGAAGCATTCGATGGAGTTTGACATCCACTTATAAGAAAAGAAAAGAAGTAGCCAAAGAATCAGTAGTTTTGGAATAGGGCACGAAGTGTACCATCTTACTAAATCAGTCCATGACCGCCACGATGGAATCCTTCCCTCGAGACATTCTTGGCAATCCTATCATAAAGTTCATACTCAACTCGACTCTTTGCCTAACGGTAAGTAGCATATCTTTCTAGTATGGCTTGGATATCTCCCATCATCTATGGCCAAAAGAATCTAAAGGCTAGTACATCATGAGTTCAATGCCTGCCAAAATGCCTAGCTAATCCTCCACCATTCCCCTTACGTACTAGTAATTCTCACATAGAATAGGTTACCATACATAGTCTCCTTTTCCTAAACAAGTATCTATTTTCCCTATGATAGTTATCAAGTGTTCGACCATCTTCACATTGTACATATATGGGTCCAAAGTGTAGATCCTTAACATATAGACTCTTAATTATGGAAAATCCAAGAAGTCTAGTTGTAAACCCCTAAATTTTTTGATCTAGCATCTGAAACAGACTCGAGTATGTTAGATAATCTAGGAGTTGATAAGACTAATGAAAGTGAAAACCCTAAAATAACTAATCAATCGTGTATAAAATTTTTCTACCCTAAACATATGTAAACACTAAAGATTTCATCCGAAAGTGATAAAACCCTAAAACTATAACCTTAAAGACATACAAGCACTAATTCATGATAATATACCCTAAAACCTTAATTGATAATATAACCTTCGTATTTTGCCAAATCATTAATAAAAGATTAAAGATAACTTTCAATCATGCATACATATTTAGAATCCTTATATAATCCTTTAGAAACAAAGATATTGCATCATAGATCACATTTATCTTCTAAGTATATAATTAGGATAGTAATACATAGAGTTAGGGGTTTAGTTGATGCTTAGGTTACATGTAGTAAACTTTAATACCCTAATTGATAGTTTTCATACTAGTTATACTAAGTAGCTTACCAAATGATATATATAAGATATAAATACCTAAAGTAAGATCTCATCATCTATTTTTACTAATCAATTCACCTAATGTCTCATTTCCTTAATTTTTCTCTTCATTTTCCCTAATTACTATATTATGTATACTAAACAGCATATGCTTTTGGAAAGTTGACCAAGTCAACACATGATAACCAAGATCAAAGGTTGACTAAAGTCAACATGTAGAAAAGTAAACAAAAGATACTTTCACTTTAGAAAATATTTAAGTCATCTAATGATTTCTTTTCTTTTAGCTTTTTTTTCCCTTCTTTTCTTTAATTGTCATCCACACCTTGTCCCCCCTTCTAGACCCTACTTTCTTCTTCTTTTCAAACATAAAACAAAACAAAAATCAAACCCTTACCCCACCTCCATTGCCGTGACCTTCCCTTTCCCTTTCCCTTTCCCTTTCACTTTCCAAATTTGCATCCATATTTCAAGAACAAACTAAGGTATGTTATTATATATTGCTTTATATTATTTACTAGTTAGGTGAAGACATAGATTAGATGAGTAGTTTATGTGTTATGTACATTTATGTTGAAGAAGGCATAAAGCTTCAATCTTTAGGTGTAGAAGAGTAGAAATCATTGTGAAGTGGAAGGAGATGCATGTGTATATGTCTTTAAGTATATGCACATAAGGGCATACTAGAGAAATACAATTATAGAGACCTTCGTACATAAGTATTCATTATGTACATAACCTAAACTAAGACATATACTAACTATACATACCTATACCACGCTAAATACACTCTTAAAACGTAAAAAGAATGAAATGTACAAGTATAAATATAAAGGTCTCCAAGAGGAATTTTAAGCATACGAAATTTATATAAAAATACATATGTGACCGTATATATATATATATATATGGGTAAATGTATAAGTATAAATATGGTATAAGTATAAGTATATGTATGAGTATACTAGTATACATACAAGTAGAGTAATGGTATAAGTATAAACTTAACATATGTATAAATGTACATAAGTGTACATAATACACTTAGGCATGAAGTAAGGCTTATGTAAGCAAAGGATGAGATAAGTAATGATGCAATTAAAAGATGACATAAGTCATGACATAAGCAATTGATGATGTAAACGATGACATAAACATAAATTTATAAAATAAGAAATAAGAAGAGTACATAAGAATTAGGTACATGAATTAGTAAACCCTAATACACTTCCTAAATTGGATTAAACTTAATTAAGTACATGAATTAGTAATAGCAAGGTAAAATTCTCTAAGTGTAAGAATCCAAGGGCTAACTAAATCATTAAGTACAAACATAGGATATAAATAGAAGCAATAAGAATAATTAAGCTTCAACAGTTAAAAATTTCCATAAATTTAGTCTATATCATAAAACATGGGTCTTAACGTCCAAAACGGACATCACCGTGTGAACATACATCCGAAAATGATGAAAAACGACTATAAATTCATAAATATCAGAAATAGAACAAAAGAGTTACATATGATTAGTGATAAAGTTTAACCAGATAAAAATTGATAGAAATCTAAGTAGAATTAGGTAAATAGATATTTAGAATTACTAATTAATTCAATTACTTACTAACATTATTATATCATAATGATTAGGTGATCCCCAAGTGGGCAAGGATCTCCCAATTAATTACTATAACTAGAGCGAGTCGTCATGGCCGAGTGAGTATTTACCCTATGATTCCATGCTTGTATGTGATTGTAGATAATAGACCTAAATGTTATTGTTAATTGACTGTTGTATGGGGTCAGGAAATGCTTGTGTATGTTATTACGTGCTGAGTTGTGAATTTACCTTAAGTATAGATGATACTTTGTTTGTTGCATGGTAGTATAGAAAACGATTGTATGTACTATTGAATGGTCACATCATAATTGGACTTAATTATACTCGGTCACATCATAATTGGACTTAATTATACTCAACTCATAAGAAGAAATAGATACATGCATTGCATAGAAACAATTCTGGCTGTCACATCACACAAAGGTAAAGAGAGGCCATTCAAGGGTTGTTATTATTAATTTATTGATTCTGTACGGTGCACTCATACAAAATGACCTTACATTGGCCTGCAGGAATACTAGGCGTTGGAGGCGCTAACCGCCTGACTAAGGGTCAAGTCTAAAGGCCTTTATTTAGGGGTGAGTATAGACTGTAGGGGCCCACTCACGATTATACTAGAACTTGGTTTTTATAAAAATAAGAGACTTATTTAATTTAAGTACAAAACGTAGAGTTCCATAGTAAAGTAAGTTCTAGTATAATACCCAGATTTGATTGGTGCCTTGTATACTCCAACCCTGACTTTGGAGGGCGTTAAATCTGAGTTACATATATGGACTAGTTAACTATACATATTGTTTAGCGTTCTATTTGACCATTCATTCATATGTATGAATATAATGTATTTATAACTTGCCTATGGTATGGCTGAGGGTTTTTCTCACTAAACTTAGGCTTACACCCCCTTAGACTTTTGCTGTAAGATAACTTGTTCGTAGAAGTTGGCCAGGGGATGCCACAGGTTGGCTTAGAGACTTGGGCAAGTATCAACCCCGCGAATCTAGCTTTCTAAGTATAGAATCAAATGCCTAAACTGTAGATGATTTTCTAAAGTCAATAGAGCCAATGAGATTTAAAACCTTGAAATCTCGATTTAAAACCTAAAGTGAATATGAAAAACCTTAAATTATCAATTGAACCTCTAATCGCAGACAAAGATCCTACAACCTCAAGTATATGTAACTGCAAAAGTTAACCTCGAACCTCATCAAAAACTTAAGATAAGAATCCAAGACTTAATCGCATACGAATATATTAAACCCTAAATGTGTAAAAACACTAGAGATTGTGCCTTGAAGAAATAAAAAACCCTAAAACTATAACTTTAAGGATATAAAAGCACTAATCCACTATAATTTACCCTAAAACCCTAAGTGATAATATATCCTCCATATTTTGCCATTTCATTAGTAAACGACTAAAGATAACTTTCAATCATACATAAATATTTAGAATACTTAAGTCATCCCTTAGAAACCAAGATATTGCATCCTAGATCACATTCATCTTCTAAATATATAACTAGGTTAGTATTATATAGAATTAAGAATTTACTTGATGCTTATATTACATATAGTAGGTATTAGTATCCTAAATAATACTTTTCATGACAATTACATAAAGTGACATACCAAATGATGTTTCTAGGATATAAATACTTAGAGAAAGATCTCATTACCTATTTTTACTAATTATTTCAACAAACCCCACATTTCCTTTCATTTCCTTAATTTTTTTCCTAATTTTTCTTAATTACTTCATTATGAGCATTCAAATTACATGCAATTCTATGAGAGTTAACTAAGCTAACATTTGACTAAGTCAAAGGTTGACCAAATCAAAGGTTGACTAAGTCAATATGTTGACAAGTCAACAAAATGTCATTATTATCTAGAATTCTCTCCTCCTTTCTAATGATTTCTTTTCTTTTGTATTTTTTGGATTTTTCTTCCCTTTTTCCTCTCTTCTTTACCATCCACATCCCCTCTCATCTAGACCCCACTCATTCCTGTTTAAAAACATAAATTAAGACAACAAAATACTCTCTTCTTCCCTCCCCACTTCTTATTCTCATATTCTTTCAAAACTTCACTTTCACAATTTCTACTCACATAAATCAAGGAGAAAGAGGTATGTTATCATTTGATCATCTATGTTTTGTAGTAGTTAGTTATGTAAGTTAAGTTAGTATAAAAAGTTGGTATAATATGTGCATATGTGTTGTTGGAAGAGGAAGCTTCATATTCATACTTAGGAGTATAGGAATCCTTAGTGCATGGAAGAAGAACACATGTGTACATATATCTAAGTATGTGTATATAAGAGTATACTCAATAAATACATGTATAAAGCCCTTTGTACATAAGTATCTATTATGTACATAACTTAAAATAAGGTATATACTAACTATATATACATATACCATGCTAAATACACCCTTAAAACACAAAAAGAATGAAATTAGAGAAGCTTGCTTGAGAGAAATTTTAGGCATACGAAAATACATATAAAAATACATATGTGACCGTATATATAGATATATATATGGGTATATGTACAAGTATAAATATGGTATAAGTATAAGTATATATATAAGTATACTAGTATACATATAAGTATAGTAAAGGTATAAGTATATAGTTAACATATGTAAAGTGTACATAAGACACTTAAGTATGACTTAAGCATGAGGTAGGGGCTTATGCAATCAAATGATGATGTAAGCAATGAAGTAAGCGATGATGCAATTAAAAGTTGACATAAGCCATGACATAAGCGAATAATGACATAAGCGATGACACAAGCGATTGATGATGTAAGCGATGACATAAGCATAAGCTTATAAAATAATAACTTACAAGATTACATAAGAGTATTACATAAGTATGTACATGTACTTAGGAGTCAAAGATCCTTTAAACCCTAATATACTTCCTAAATTGAATTAAACTTATTTAAGTACATGAATTAGTAATACTAATGTAAAATTTCCTAAGTATAAGATCTAATAGCTAATTAAATCATTAAGTACTAAATTAGGATATAAACATAAGCAATAAAAATAACTAAGCTTCAATAGTTAAAATTTCAACAAATTTAGTCCATATTGTAAAACACTGGACTTAATATCTAAAACGGACATCACCATATGAACATGCATTTGAAAACGATGAAAAATGACTATAAGTTCGTAAATATCGGAATTAGAATGAAAAGTTACTAAATACATAAAGGAAGTCTCATAACTTACAAATATAAAAAAATAGCTACTATTAATCCCATTGAGTATGGTAAACCCTATAAACATTATACTTAGGTTATATTGGGGGAAACTAGATAAACTATAATAAACTTTTAGTTAACTAAGGAGTTTGACTTCTCAAAATACTTATAAGTTTTACTATTTTTTTTTTAAGCATTCAATATCAAGTTCTGGAAACCCAAAAGGTTTGGAGAATGAGCAATAATCCAAGTAAGGGAGTTCTAATGACCTGCT